>CAMRHE010000610.1:367500-807262 GCA_947044405.1 Leptodactylus fallax | reverse complement strand
AGCAGAATATATAACACATATGACAGTAAGTACATTATCCCGGGTACACCAGTGTCATACATGTACCCAAACAGCAGTATATACCACATATGGCAGTAAGTACATTATCCCGGGTACACCAGTGTCTTACATGTACCCAAACAGCAGTATACAACACATATGGCAGTAAGTACATTATCCCGGGTACACCGGTGTCATACATGTACCCAAACAGCAGTATATACCACATATGGCAGTAAGTACATTATCCCGGGTACACCAGTGTCATACATGTACCCAAACAGCGGTATATACCACATATGGCAGTAAGTACATTATCCCGGGTACACCAGTGTCATACATGTACCCAAACAGCGGTATATACCACATATGGCAGTAAGTACATTATCCCGGGTACACCAGTGTCATACATGTACCCAAACAGCAGAATATATAACACATATGACAGTAAGTACATTATCCCGGGTACACCAGTGTCATACATGTACCCAAACAGCAGTATATACCACATATGGCAGTAAGTACATTATCCCGGGTACACCAGTGTCTTACATGTACCCAAACAGCAGTATATAACACATATGGCAGTAAGTACATTATCCCGGGTACACCGGTGTCATACATGTACTCAAACAGCAGTATATACCACATATGGCAGTAAGTACATTATCCCGGGTACACCAGTGTCATACATGTACCCAAACAGCGGTATATACCACATATGGCAGTAAGTACATTATCCCGGGTACACCAGTGTCTTACATGTACCCAAACAGCAGTATATAACACATATGGCAGTAAGTACATTATCCCGGGTACACCGGTGTCATACATGTACCCAAACAGCAGTATATACCACATATGGCAGTAAGTACATTATCCCGGGTACACCAGTGTCATACATGTACCCAAACAGCGGTATATACCACATATGGCAGTAAGTACATTATCCCGGGTACACCAGTGTCATACATGTACCCAAACAGCAGTATATACCACATATTGCAGTAAGTACATTATCCCGGGTACACCAGTGTCATACATGTACCCAAACAGCAGTATATACCACATATGGCAGTAAGTACATTATCCCGGGTACACCAGTGTCATACATGTGCCCAAACAGCAGTATATACCACATATGGCATTAAGTACATTATCCCGGGTACACCAGTGTCATACATGTACCCAAACAGCAGTGTATACCACATATGGCAGTAAGTACATTATCCCGGGTACACCAGTGTCATACATGTGCCCAAACAGCAGTATATACCACATATGGCAGTAAGTACATTATCCCGGTTACACCGGTGTCATACATGTACCCAAACAGCAGTGTATACCACATATGGCAGTAAGTACATTATCCCGGGTACACCAGTGTCATACATGTACCCAAACAGCAGTATATACCACATATGGCAGTAAGTACATTATCCCGGGTACACCAGTGTCATACATGTACCCAAACCGCAGTGTATACCACATATGGCAGTAAGTACATTATCCCGGGTACACCAGTGTCATACATGTACCCAAACAGCAGTATATACCACATATGGCAGTAAGTACATTATCCCGGGTACACCAGTGTCATACATGTACCCAAACAGCGGTATATACCACATATGGCAGTAAGTACATTATCCCGGGTACACCAGTGTCATACATGTACCCAAACAGCAGAATATATACCACATATGACAGTAAGTACATTATCCCGGGTACACCAGTGTCATACATGTACCCAAACAGCAGTATATACCACATATGGCAGTAAGTACATTATCCCGGGTACACCAGTGTCATACATGTACCCAAACAGCAGTATATACCACATATGGCAGTAAGTACATTATCCCGGGTACACCAGTATCATACATGTACCCAAACAGCAGCATATACCACATATGGCAGTAAGTACATTATCCCGGGTACACCAGTGTCATACATGTACCCAAACAGCAGTATATACCACATATGGCAGTAAATACATTATCCCGGGTACACCAGTGTCATACATGTACCCAAACAGCAGTATATACCACATTGGCGTAAGTACATTATCCCGGGTACACCAGTATCATACATGTACCCAAACAGCAGCATATACCACATATGGAAGTAAGTACATTATCCCGGGTACACCAGTGTCATACATGTACCCAAACAGCAGTGTATACCACATATGGCAGTGAGTACATTATCCCGGGTACACCAGTGTCATACATGTACCCAAACAGCAGAATATACCACATATGGCAGTAAGTACATTATCCCGGGTACACGAGTGTCATACATGTGCCCAAACAGCAGTATATACCACATATGGCAGTAAGTACATTATCCCGGGTACACCAGTGTCATACATGTACCCAAACAGCAGTATATACCACATATGGCAGTAAGTACATTATCCCGGGTACACCAGTGTCATACATGTACCCAAACAGCAGTATATACCACATATGGCAGTAAGTACATTATCCCGGGTACACCAGTGTCATACATGTACCCAAACAGCAGTATATACCACATATGGCAGTAAGTACATTATCCCGGGTACACCGGTGTCATACATGTGCCCAAACGGCATTATATACCACATATGGCAGTAAGTACATTATCCCGGGTACACCAGTGTCATACATGTACCCAAACAGCAGTATATACCACATATGGCAGTAAGTACATTATCCCGGGTACACCAGTGTCATACATGTACCCAAACAGCGGTATATACCACATATGGCAGTAAGTACATTATCCCGGGTACACCAGTGTCATACATGTACCCAAACAGCACTATATACCACATATGGCAGTAAGTACATTATCCTGGGTACACCAGTGTCATACATGTACCCAAACAGCACTATATACCACATATGGCAGTAAGTACATTATCCCGGGTACACCAGTGTCATACATGTACCCAAACAGCAGTATATACCACATATGGCAGTAAGTACATTATCCCGGGTACACCAGTGTCATACATGTACCCAAACAGCAGTATATACCACATGTGGCAGTAAGTACATTATCCCGGGTACACCGGTGTCATACATGTACCCAAACAGCAGTATATACCACATATGGCAGTAAGTACATTATCCCGGGTACACCAGTGTCATACATGTACCCAAACAGCAGTATATACCACATATGGCAGTAAGTACATTATCCCGGGTACACCAGTGTCATACATGTGCCCAAACGGCAGTATATACCACATATGGCAGTAAGTACATTATCCCGGGTACACCAGTGTCATACATGTACCCAAACAGCAGTATATACCACATATGGCAGTAAGTACATTATCCCGGGTACACCAGTGTCATACATGTACCCAAACAGCAGTATATACCACATATAGCAGTAAGTACATTATCCCGGGTACACCAGTGTCATACATGTGCCCAAACGGCAGTATATACCACATATGGCAGTAAGTACATTATCCCGGGTACACCAGTGTCATACATATACCCAAACAGCAGTATATACCACATATGGCAGTAAGTACATTATCCCGGGTACACCGGTGTCAAACATGTACCCAAACAGCAGTATATACCACATATGGCAGTAAGTACATTATCCCGGGTACACCAGTGTCATACATGTGCCCAAACGGCAGTATATACCACATATGGCAGTAAGTACATTATCCCGGGTACACCAGTGTCATACATGTACCCAAACAGCAGTATATACCACATATGGCAGTAAGTACATTATCCCGGGTACACCAGTGTCATACATGTACCCAAACAGCAGTGTATACCACATATGGCAGTAAGTACATTATCCTGGGTACACCAGTGTCATACATGTACCCAAACAGCAGTATATACCACATATGGCAGTAAGTACATTATCCCGGGTACACCAGTGTCATACATGTACCCAAACAGCAGAATATATACCACATATGACAGTAAGTACATTATCCCGGGTACACCAGTGTCATACATGTACCCAAACAGCAGTATATACCACATATGGCACTAAGTACATTATCCCGGGTACACCAGTGTCATACATGTACCCAAACAGCAGTATATACCACATATGGCAGTAAGTACATTATCCCGGGTACACCAGTGTCATACATGTACCCAAACAGCATTATATACCACATATGGCAGTAAGTACATTATCCCGGGTACACCGGTGTCATACATGTACCCAAACAGCAGTGTATACCACATATGGCAGTAAGTACATTATCCTGGGTACACCAGTGTCATACATGTACCCAAACAGCAGTATATACCACATATGGCAGTAAGTACATTATCCCGGGTACACCAGTGTCATACATGTGCCCAAACAGCAGTATATACCCACATATGGCAGTAAGTACATTATCCCGGGTACACCAGTGTCATACATGTACCCAAACAGCAGTATATACCACATATGGCAGTAAGTACATTATCCCGGGTACACCAGTGTCATACATGTACCCAAACAGCAGTATATACCACATATGGCAGTAAGTACATTATCCCGGGTACACCAGTGTCATACATGTACCCAAACAGCAGTATATACCACATATGGCAGTAAGTACATTATCCCCGGTACACCGGTGTCATACATGTACCCAAACAGCAGTATATACCACATATGGCAGTAAGTACATTATCCTGGGTACACCGGTGTCATACATGTACCCAAACAGCAGTATATACCACATATGGCAGTAAGTACATTATCCCGGGTACACCAGTGTCATACATGTGCCCAAACAGCAGTATATACCACATATGGCATTAAGTACATTATCCCGGGTACACCAGTGTCATACATGTACCCAAACAGCAGTGTATACCACATATGGCAGTAAGTACATTATCCCGGGTACACCAGTGTCATACATGTGCCCAAACAGCAGTATATACCACATATGGCAGTAAGTACATTATCCCGGGTACACCAGTGTCATACATGTACCCAAACAGCAGTGTATACCACATATGGCAGTAAGTACATTATCCCGGGTACACCAGTGTCATACATGTACCCAAACAGCAGTGTATACCACATATGGCAGTAAGTACATTATCCCGGGTACACCAGTGTCATACATGTGCCCAAACAGCAGTATATACCACATATGGCAGTAAGTACATTATCCCGGGTACACCAGTGTCATACATGTACCCAAACAGCAGTGTATACCACATATGGCAGTAAGTACATTATCCCGGGTACACCAGTGTCATACATGTACCCAAACAGCGGTATATACCACATATGGCAGTAAGTACATTATCCCGGGTACACCAGTGTCATACATGTACCCAAACAGCAGAATATATAACACATATGACAGTAAGTACATTATCCCGGGTACACCAGTGTCATACATGTACCCAAACAGCAGTATATACCACAGTAAGTACATTATCCCGGGTACACCAGTGTCATACATGTACCCAAACAGCAGTATATACCACATATGGCAGTAAGTACATTATCCCGGGTACACCAGTATCATACATGTACCCAAACAGCAGCATATACCACATATGGCAGTAAGTACATTATCCCGGGTACACCAGTGTCATACATGTACCCAAACAGCAGTGTATACCACATATGGCAGTAAGTACATTATCCCGGGTACACCAGTGTCATACATGTGCCCAAACAGCAGTATATACCACATATGGCAGTAAGTACATTATCCCGGGTACACCAGTGTCATACATGTACCCAAACAGCAGTATATACCACATATGGCAGTAAGTACATTATCCCGGGTACACCAGTGTCATACATGTACCCAAACAGCAGTGTATACCACATATGACAGTAAGTACATTATCCCGGGTACACCAGTGTCATACATGTACCCAAACAGCAGTATATACCACATATGGCAGTAAGTACATTATCCCGGGTACACCAGTGTCATACATGTGCCCAAACAGCAGTATATACCACATATGGCAGTAAGTACATTATCCCGGGTACACCAGTGTCATACATGTACCCAAACAGCAGTATATACCACATATGGCAGTAAGTACATTATCCCGGGTACACCAGTGTCATACATGTACCCAAACAGCAGTATATACCACATATGGCAGTAAGTACATTATCCCGGGTACACCAGTGTCATACATGTACCCAAACAGCAGTATATACCACATATGGCAGTAAGTACATTATCCCGGGTACACCGGTGTCATACATGTGCCCAAACGGCATTATATACCACATATGGCAGTAAGTACATTATCCCGGGTACACCAGTGTCATACATGTACCCAAACAGCAGTATATACCACATATGGCAGTAAGTACATTATCCCGGGTACACCAGTGTGATACATGTACCCAAACAGCGGTATATACCACATATGGCAGTAAGTACATTATCCCGGGTACACCAGTGTCATACATGTACCCAAACAGCAGTATATACCACATATGGCAGTAAGTACATTATCCTGGGTACACCAGTGTCATACATGTACCCAAACAGCAGTATATACCACATATGGCAGTAAGTACATTATCCCGGGTACACCAGTGTCATACATGTACCCAAACAGCAGTATATACCACATATGGCAGTAAGTACATTATCCCGGGTACACCAGTGTCATACATGTACCCAAACAGCAGTATATACCACATGTGGCAGTAAGTACATTATCCCGGGTACACCGGTGTCATACATGTACCCAAACAGCAGTATATACCACATATGGCAGTAAGTACATTATCCCGGGTACACCAGTGTCATACATGTACCCAAACAGCAGTATATACCACATATGGCAGTAAGTACATTATCCCGGGTACACCAGTGTCATACATGTGCCCAAACGGCATTATATACCACATATGGCAGTAAGTACATTATCCCGGGTACACCAGTGTCATACATGTACCCAAACAGCAGTATATACCACATATGGCAGTAAGTACATTATCCCGGGTACACCAGTGTCATACATGTACCCAAACAGCAGTATATACCACATATGGCAGTAAGTACATTATCCCGGGTACACCAGTGTCATACATGTACCCAAACAGCAGTATATACCACATATGGCAGTAAGTACATTATCCCGGGTACACCAGTGTCATACATGTACCCAAACAGCAGTATATACCACATATGGCAGTAAGTACATTATCCCGGGTACACCAGTGTCATACATGTACCCAAACAGCAGTATATACCACATATGGCAGTAAGTACATTATCCCGGGTACACCGGTGTCATACATGTACCCAAACAGCAGTATATACCACATATGGCAGTAAGTACATTATCCCGGGTACACCAGTGTCATACATGTACCCAAACAGCGGTATATACCACATATGGCAGTAAGTACATTATCCCGGGTACACCAGTGTCATACATGTACCCAAACAGCAGTATATACCACATATTGCAGTAAGTACATTATCCCGGGTACACCAGTGTCATACATGTACCCAAACAGCAGTATATACCACATATGGCAGTAAGTACATTATCCCGGGTACACCAGTGTCATACATGTGCCCAAACAGCAGTATATACCACATATGGCATTAAGTACATTATCCCGGGTACACCAGTGTCATACATGTACCCAAACAGCAGTGTATACCACATATGGCAGTAAGTACATTATCCCGGGTACACCAGTGTCATACATGTGCCCAAACAGCAGTATATACCACATATGGCAGTAAGTACATTATCCCGGGTACACCGGTGTCATACATGTACCCAAACAGCAGTGTATACCACATATGGCAGTAAGTACATTATCCCGGGTACACCAGTGTCATACATGTACCCAAACAGCAGTATATACCACATATGGCAGTAAGTACATTATCCCGGGTACACCAGTGTCATACATGTACCCAAACCGCAGTGTATACCACATATGGCAGTAAGTACATTATCCCGGGTACACCAGTGTCATACATGTACCCAAACAGCAGTATATACCACATATGGCAGTAAGTACATTATCCCGGGTACACCAGTGTCATACATGTACCCAAACAGCGGTATATACCACATATGGCAGTAAGTACATTATCCCGGGTACACCAGTGTCATACATGTACCCAAACAGCAGAATATATACCACATATGACAGTAAGTACATTATCCCGGGTACACCAGTGTCATACATGTACCCAAACAGCAGTATATACCACATATGGCAGTAAGTACATTATCCCGGGTACACCAGTGTCATACATGTACCCAAACAGCAGTATATACCACATATGGCAGTAAGTACATTATCCCGGGTACACCAGTGTCATACATGTACCCAAACAGCAGTATATACCACATATGGCAGTAAGTACATTATCCCGGGTACACCAGTATCATACATGTACCCAAACAGCAGCATATACCACATATGGAAGTAAGTACATTATCCCGGGTACACCAGTGTCATACATGTACCCAAACAGCAGTATATACCACATATGGCAGTAAATACATTATCCCGGGTACACCAGTGTCATACATGTACCCAAACAGCAGTATATACCACATATGGCAGTAAGTACATTATCCCGGGTACACCAGTGTCATACATGTACCCAAACAGCAGCATATACCACATATGGCAGTAAGTACATTATCCCGGGTACACCAGTGTCATACATGTACCCAAACAGCAGTATATACCACATATGGCAGTAAGTACATTATCCCGGGTACACCAGTGTCATACATGTACCCAAACAGCAGTATATACCACATATGGCAGTAAGTACATTATCCCGGGTACACCAGTGTCATACATGTGCCCAAACAGCAGTATATACCACATATGGCAGTAAGTACATTATCCCGGGTACACCAGTGTCATACATGTACCCAAACAGCAGTATATACCACATATGGCAGTAAGTACATTATCCCGGGTACACCAGTGTCATACATGTACCCAAACAGCAGTATATACCACATATGGCAGTAAGTACATTATCCCGGGTACACCAGTGTCATACATGTACCCAAACAGCAGTATATACCACATATGGCAGTAAGTACATTATCCCGGGTACACCGGTGTCATACATGTGCCCAAACAGCAGTATATACCACATATGGCAGTAAGTACATTATCCCGGGTACACCAGTGTCATACATGTACCCAAACAGCAGTATATACCACATATGGCAGTAAGTACATTATCCCGGGTACACCAGTGTCATACATGTACCCAAACAGCGGTATATACCACATATGGCAGTAAGTACATTATCCCGGGTACACCAGTGTCATACATGTACCCAAACAGCACTATATACCACATATGGCAGTAAGTACATTATCCTGGGTACACCAGTGTCATACATGTACCCAAACAGCACTATATACCACATATGGCAGTAAGTACATTATCCCGGGTACACCAGTGTCATACATGTACCCAAACAGCAGTATATACCACATATGGCAGTAAGTACATTATCCCGGGTACACCAGTGTCATACATGTACCCAAACAGCAGTATATACCACATGTGGCAGTAAGTACATTATCCCGGGTACACCGGTGTCATACATGTACCCAAACAGCAGTATATACCACATATGGCAGTAAGTACATTATCCCGGGTACACCAGTGTCATACATGTACCCAAACAGCAGTATATACCACATATGGCAGTAAGTACATTATCCCGGGTACACCAGTGTCATACATGTGCCCAAACGGCAGTATATACCACATATGGCAGTAAGTACATTATCCCGGGTACACCAGTGTCATACATGTACCCAAACAGCAGTATATACCACATATGGCAGTAAGTACATTATCCCGGGTACACCAGTGTCATACATGTACCCAAACAGCAGTATATACCACATATGGCAGTAAGTACATTATCCCGGGTACACCAGTGTCATACATGTGCCCAAACGGCAGTATATACCACATATGGCAGTAAGTACATTATCCCGGGTACACCAGTGTCATACATGTACCCAAACAGCAGTATATACCACATATGGCAGTAAGTACATTATCCCGGGTACACCGGTGTCATACATGTACCCAAACAGCAGTATATACCACATATGGCAGTAAGTACATTATCCCGGGTACACCAGTGTCATACATGTGCCCAAACGGCAGTATATACCACATATGGCAGTAAGTACATTATCCCGGGTACACCAGTGTCATACATGTACCCAAACAGCAGTATATACCACATATGGCAGTAAGTACATTATCCCGGGTACACCAGTGTCATACATGTACCCAAACAGCAGTATATACCACATATGGCAGTAAGTACATTATCCCGGGTACATCAGTGTCATACATGTACCCAAACAGCAGTATATACCACATATGGCAGTAAGTACATTATCCCGGGTACACCAGTGTCATACATGTACCCAAACAGCAGAATATATACCACATATGGCAGTAAGTACATTATCCCGGGTACACCAGTGTCATACATGTACCCAAACAGCAGTATATACCACATATGGCACTAAGTACATTATCCCGGGTACACCAGTGTCATACATGTACCCAAACAGCAGTATATACCACATATGGCAGTAAGTACATTATCCCGGGTACACCAGTGTCATACATGTACCCAAACAGCAGTATATACCACATATGGCAGTAAGTACATTATCCCGGGTACACCGGTGTCATACATGTACCCAAACAGCAGTGTATACCACATATGGCAGTAAGTACATTATCCTGGGTACACCAGTGTCATACATGTACCCAAACAGCAGTATATACCACATATGGCAGTAAGTACATTATCCCGGGTACACCAGTGTCATACATGTGCCCAAACAGCAGTATATACCCACATATGGCAGTAAGTACATTATCCCGGGTACACCAGTGTCATACATGTACCCAAACAGCAGTATATACCACATATGGCAGTAAGTACATTATCCCGGGTACACCAGTGTCATACATGTACCCAAACAGCAGTATATACCACATATGGCAGTAAGTACATTATCCCGGGTACACCAGTGTCATACATGTACCCAAACAGCAGTATATACCACATATGGCAGTAAGTACATTATCCCGGGTACACCGGTGTCATACATGTACCCAAACAGCAGTATATACCACATATGGCAGTAAGTACATTATCCTGGGTACACCGGTGTCATACATGTACCCAAACAGCAGTATATACCACATATGGCAGTAAGTACATTATCCCGGGTACACCAGTGTCATACATGTGCCCAAACAGCAGTATATACCACATATGGCATTAAGTACATTATCCCGGGTACACCAGTGTCATACATGTACCCAAACAGCAGTGTATACCACATATGGCAGTAAGTACATTATCCCGGGTACACCAGTGTCATACATGTGCCCAAACAGCAGTATATACCACATATGGCAGTAAGTACATTATCCCGGGTACACCAGTGTCATACATGTACCCAAACAGCAGTATATACCACATATGGCAGTAAGTACATTATCCCGGGTACACCAGTGTCATACATGTACCCAAACAGCAGTGTATACCACATATGGCAGTAAGTACATTATCCCGGGTACACCAGTGTCATACATGTGCCCAAACAGCAGTATATACCACATATGGCAGTAAGTACATTATCCCGGGTACACCAGTGTCATACATGTACCCAAACAGCAGTATATACCACATATGGCAGTAAGTACATTATCCCGGGTACACCAGTGTCATACATGTACCCAAACAGCGGTATATACCACATATGGCAGTAAGTACATTATCCCGGGTACACCAGTGTCATACATGTACCCAAACAGCAGAATATATACCACATATGACAGTAAATACATTATCCCGGGTACACCAGTGTCATACATGTACCCAAACAGCAGTATATACCACATTGGCAGTAAGTACATTATCCCGGGTACACCAGTGTCATACATGTGCCCAAACGGCAGTATATACCACATATGGCAGTAAGTACATTATCCCGGGTACACCAGTGTCATACATGTACCCAAACAGCAGTATATACCACATATGGCAGTAAGTACATTATCCCGGGTACACCAGTGTCATACATGTACCCAAACAGCAGTGTATACCACATATGGCAGTAAGTACATTATCCTGGGTACACCAGTGTCATACATGTACCCAAACAGCAGTATATACCACATATGGCAGTAAGTACATTATCCCGGGTACACCAGTGTCATACATGTACCCAAACAGCAGAATATATACCACATATGACAGTAAGTACATTATCCCGGGTACACCAGTGTCATACATGTACCCAAACAGCAGTATATACCACATATGGCACTAAGTACATTATCCCGGGTACACCAGTGTCATACATGTACCCAAACAGCAGTATATACCACATATGGCAGTAAGTACATTATCCCGGGTACACCAGTGTCATACATGTACCCAAACAGCATTATATACCACATATGGCAGTAAGTACATTATCCCGGGTACACCGGTGTCATACATGTACCCAAACAGCAGTATATACCACATATGGCAGTAAGTACATTATCCTGGGTACACCAGTGTCATACATGTACCCAAACAGCAGTATATACCACATATGGCAGTAAGTACATTATCCCGGGTACACCAGTGTCATACATGTGCCCAAACAGCAGTATATACCCACATATGGCAGTAAGTACATTATCCCGGGTACACCAGTGTCATACATGTACCCAAACAGCAGTATATACCACATATGGCAGTAAGTACATTATCCCGGGTACACCAGTGTCATACATGTACCCAAACAGCAGTATATACCACATATGGCAGTAAGTACATTATCCCGGGTACACCAGTGTCATACATGTACCCAAACAGCAGTATATACCACATATGGCAGTAAGTACATTATCCCCGGTACACCGGTGTCATACATGTACCCAAACAGCAGTATATACCACATATGGCAGTAAGTACATTATCCTGGGTACACCGGTGTCATACATGTACCCAAACAGCAGTATATACCACATATGGCAGTAAGTACATTATCCCGGGTACACCAGTGTCATACATGTGCCCAAACAGCAGTATATACCACATATGGCATTAAGTACATTATCCCGGGTACACCAGTGTCATACATGTACCCAAACAGCAGTATATACCACATATGGCAGTAAGTACATTATCCCGGGTACACCAGTGTCATACATGTGCCCAAACAGCAGTATATACCACATATGGCAGTAAGTACATTATCCCGGGTACACCAGTGTCATACATGTACCCAAACAGCAGTATATACCACATATGGCAGTAAGTACATTATCCCGGGTACACCAGTGTCATACATGTACCCAAACAGCAGTATATACCACATATGGCAGTAAGTACATTATCCCGGGTACACCAGTGTCATACATGTGCCCAAACAGCAGTATATACCACATATGGCAGTAAGTACATTATCCCGGGTACACCAGTGTCATACATGTACCCAAACAGCAGTATATACCACATATGGCAGTAAGTACATTATCCCGGGTACACCAGTGTCATACATGTACCCAAACAGCGGTATATACCACATATGGCAGTAAGTACATTATCCCGGGTACACCAGTGTCATACATGTACCCAAACAGCAGAATATATACCACATATGGCAGTAAATACATTATCCCGGGTACACCAGTGTCATACATGTACCCAAACAGCAGTATATACCACATATGGCAGTAAGTACATTATCCCGGGTACACCAGTGTCATACATGTACCCAAACAGCAGTATATACCACATATGGCAGTAAGTACATTATCCCGGGTACACCAGTATCATACATGTACCCAAACAGCAGCATATACTACATATGGCAGTAAGTACATTATCCCGGGTACACCAGTGTCATACATGTACCCAAACAGCAGTGTATACCACATATGGCAGTAAGTACATTATCCCGGGTACACCAGTGTCATACATGTGCCCAAACAGCAGTATATACCACATATGGCAGTAAGTACATTATCCCGGGTACACCAGTGTCATACATGTACCCAAACAGCAGTATATACCACATATGGCAGTAAGTACATTATCCCGGGTACACCAGTGTCATACATGTACCCAAACAGCAGTGTATACCACATATGACAGTGAGTACATTATCCCGGGTACACCAGTGTCATACATGTACCCAAACAGCAGAATATACCACATATGGCAGTAAGTACATTATCCCGGGTACACCAGTGTCATACATGTGCCCAAACAGCAGTATATACCACATATGGCAGTAAGTACATTATCCCGGGTACACCAGTGTCATACATGTACCCAAACAGCAGTATATACCACATATGGCAGTAAGTACATTATCCCGGGTACACCAGTGTCATACATGTACCCAAACAGCAGTATATACCACATATGGCAGTAAGTACATTATCCCGGGTACACCAGTGTCATACATGTACCCAAACAGCAGTATATACCACATATGGCAGTAAGTACATTATCCCGGGTACACCAGTGTCATACATGTGCCCAAACGGCATTATATACCACATATGGCAGTAAGTACATTATCCCGGGTACACCAGTGTCATACATGTACCCAAACAGCAGTATATACCACATATGGCAGTAAGTACATTATCCCGGGTACACCAGTGTGATACATGTACCCAAACAGCGGTATATACCACATATGGCAGTAAGTACATTATCCCGGGTACACCAGTGTCATACATGTACCCAAACAGCACTATATACCACATATGGCAGTAAGTACATTATCCTGGGTACACCAGTGTCATACATGTACCCAAACAGCAGTATATACCACATATGGCAGTAAGTACATTATCCCGGGTACACCAGTGTCATACATGTACCCAAACAGCAGTATATACCACATATGGCAGTAAGTACATTATCCCGGGTACACCAGTGTCATACATGTACCCAAACAGCAGTATATACCACATGTGGCAGTAAGTACATTATCCCGGGTACACCGGTGTCATACATGTACCCAAACAGCAGTATATACCACATATGGCAGTAAGTACATTATCCCGGGTACACCAGTGTCATACATGTACCCAAACAGCAGTATATACCACATATGGCAGTAAGTACATTATCCCGGGTACACCAGTGTCATACATGTGCCCAAACGGCATTATATACCACATATGGCAGTAAGTACATTATCCCGGGTACACCAGTGTCATACATGTACCCAAACAGCAGTATATACCACATATGGCAGTAAGTACATTATCCCGGGTACTCCAGTGTCATACATGTACCCAAACAGCAGTATATACCACATATGGCAGTAAGTACATTATCCCGGGTACACCAGTGTCATACATGTACCCAAACAGCAGTATATACCACATATGGCAGTAAGTACATTATCCCGGGTACACCAGTGTCATACATGTACCCAAACAGCAGTATATACCACATATGGCAGTAAGTACATTATCCCGGGTACACCGGTGTCATACATGTACCCAAACAGCAGTGTATACCACATATGGCAGTAAGTACATTATCCTGGGTACACCAGTGTCATACATGTACCCAAACAGCAGTATATACCACATATGGCAGTAAGTACATTATCCCGGGTACACCAGTGTCATACATGTACCCAAACAGCAGAATATATACCACATATGACAGTAAGTACATTATCCCGGGTACACCAGTGTCATACATGTACCCAAACAGCACTATATACCACATATGGCAGTAAGTACATTATCCTGGGTACACCAGTGTCATACATGTACCCAAACAGCACTATATACCACATATGGCAGTAAGTACATTATCCCGGGTACACTAGTGTCATACATGTACCCAAACAGCAGTATATACCACATATGGCAGTAAGTACATTATCCCGGGTACACCAGTGTCATACATGTACCCAAACAGCAGTATATACCACATGTGGCAGTAAGTACATTATCCCGGGTACACCGGTGTCATACATGTACCCAAACAGCAGTATATACCACATATGGCAGTAAGTACATTATCCCGGGTACACCAGTGTCATACATGTACCCAAACAGCAGTATATACCACATATGGCAGTAAGTACATTATCCCGGGTACACCAGTGTCATACATGTACCCAAACAGCAGTATATACCACATATGGCAGTAAGTACATTATCCCGGGTACACCAGTGTCATACATGTACCCAAACAGCAGTATATACCACATATGGCAGTAAGTACATTATCCCGGGTACACCAGTGTCATACATGTACCCAAACAGCAGTGTATACCACATATGGCAGTAAGTACATTATCCTGGGTACACCAGTGTCATACATGTACCCAAACAGCAGTATATACCACATATGGCAGTAAGTACATTATCCCGGGTACACCAGTGTCATACATGTACCCAAACAGCAGAATATATAACACATATGACAGTAAGTACATTATCCCGGGTACACCAGTGTCATACATGTACCCAAACAGCAGTATATACCACATATGGCAGTAAGTACATTATCCCGGGTACACCAGTGTCATACATGTACCCAAACAGCAGTATATACCACATATGGCAGTAAGTACATTATCCCGGGTACACCAGTGTCATACATGTACCCAAACAGCAGTATATACCACATATGGCAGTAAGTACATTATCCCGGGTACACCAGTATCATACATGTACCCAAACAGCAGCATATACCACATATGGAAGTAAGTACATTATCCCGGGTACACCAGTGTCATACATGTACCCAAACAGCAGTATATACCACATATGGCAGTAAGTACATTATCCCGGGTACACCAGTGTCATACATGTACCCAAACAGCAGTATATACCACATATGGCAGTAAGTACATTATCCCGGGTACACCAGTGTCATACATGTGCCCAAACAGCAGTATATACCACATATGGCAGTAAGTACATTATCCCGGGTACACCAGTGTCATACATGTACCCAAACAGCAGTATATACCACATATGGCAGTAAGTACATTATCCCGGGTACACCAGTGTCATACATGTACCCCAACAGCAGTATATACCACATATGGCAGTAAGTACATTATCCCGGGTACACCAGTGTCATACATGTACCCAAACAGCAGTATATACCACATATGGCAGTAAGTACATTATCCCGGGTACACCAGTGTCATACATGTACCCAAACGGCAGTATATACCACATATGGCAGTAAGTACATTATCCCGGGTACACCAGTGTCATACATGTACCCAAACAGCAGTATATACCACATATGTCAGTAAGTACATTATCCCGGGTACACCAGTGTCATACATGTACCCAAACAGCGGTATATACCACATATGGCAGTAAGTACATTATCCCGGGTACACCAGTGTGATACATGTACCCAAACAGCGGTATATACCACATATGGCAGTAAGTACATTATCCCGGGTACACCAGTGTCATACATGTACCCAAACAGCAGTATATACCACATATGGCAGTAAGTACATTATCCTGGGTACACCAGTGTCATACATGTACCCAAACAGCAGTATATACCACATATGGCAGTAAGTACATTATCCCGGGTACACCAGTGTCATACATGTACCCAAACAGCAGTATATACCACATATGGCAGTAAGTACATTATCCCGGGTACACCAGTGTCATACATGTACCCAAACAGCAGTATATACCACATGTGGCAGTAAGTACATTATCCCGGGTACACCAGTGTCATACATGTACCCAAACAGCAGTATATACCACATATGGCAGTAAGTACATTATCCCGGGTACACCAGTGTCATACATGTACCCAAACAGCAGTATATACCACATATGGCAGTAAGTACATTATCCCGGGTACACCAGTGTCATACATGTACCCAAACAGCAGTATATACCACATATGGCAGTAAGTACATTATCCCGGGTACACCAGTGTCATACATGTACCCAAACAGCAGTATATACCACATATGGCAGTAAGTACATTATCCCGGGTACACCAGTGTCATACATGTGCCCAAACGGCATTATATACCACATATGGCAGTAAGTACATTATCCCGGGTACACCAGTGTCATACATGTACCCAAACAGCAGTGTATACCACATATGGCAGTAAGTACATTATCCCGGGTACACCAGTGTCATCCATGTGCCCAAACAGCAGTATATACCACATATGGCAGTAAGTACATTATCCCGGGTACACCAGTGTCATACATGTACCCAAACAGCAGTGTATACCACATATGGCAGTAAGTACATTATCCTGGGTACACCAGTGTCATACATGTGCCCAAACAGCAGTATATACCACATATGGCATTAAGTACATTATCCCGGGTACACCAGTGTCATACATGTACCCAAACAGCAGTATATACCACATATGGCAGTAAGTACATTATCCCGGGTACACCAGTGTCATACATGTGCCCAAACAGCAGTATATACCACATATGGCAGTAAGTACATTATCCCGGGTACACCAGTGTCATACATGTACCCAAACAGCAGTGTATACCACATATGGCAGTAAGTACATTATCCCGGGTACACCAGTGTCATACATGTGCCCAAACAGCAGTATATACCACATATGGCAGTAAGTACATTATCCCGGGTACACCAGTGTCATACATGTACCCAAACAGCAGTGTATACCACATATGGCAGTAAGTACATTATCCCGGGTACACCAGTGTCATACATGTACCCAAACAGCAGTATATACCACATATGGCAGTAAGTACATTATCCCGGGTACACCAGTGTCATACATGTACCCAAACAGCAGTATAAACCACATATGGCAGTAAGTACATTATCCCGGGTACACCGGTGTCATACATGTACCCAAACAGCAGTATATACCACATATGGCAGTAAGTACATTATCCCGGGTACACCAGTGTCATACATGTACCCAAACAGCAGTATATACCACATATGGCAGTAAGTACATTATCCCGGGTACACCAGTGTCATACATGTACCCAAACAGCAGAATATATACCACATATGACAGTAAGTACATTATCCCGGGTACACCAGTGTCATACATGTACCCAAACAGCAGTATATACCACATATGGCAGTAAGTACATTATCCCGGGTACACCAGTGTCATACATGTACCCAAACAGCAGAATATATACCACATATGACAGTAAGTACATTATCCCGGGTACACCAGTGTCATACATGTACCCAAACAGCAGTATATACCACATATGGCAGTAAGTACATTATCCCGGGTACACCAGTGTCATACATGTACCCAAACAGCAGTATATACCACATATGGCAGTAAGTACATTATCCCGGGTACACCAGTGTCATACATGTACCCAAACAGCATTATATACCACATATGGCAGTAAGTACATTATCCCGGGTACACCAGTGTCATACATGTACCCAAACAGCAGTGTATACCACATATGGCAGTAAGTACATTATCCTGGGTACACCAGTGTCATACATGTACCCAAACAGCAGTATATACCACATATGGCAGTAAGTACATTATCCCGGGTACACCAGTGTCATACATGTGCCCAAACAGCAGTATATACCCACATATGGCAGTAAGTACATTATCCCGGGTACACCAGTGTCATACATGTACCCAAACAGCAGTATATACCACATATGGCAGTAAGTACATTATCCCGGGTACACCAGTGTCATACATGTACCCAAACAGCAGTATATACCACATATGGCAGTAAGTACATTATCCTGGGTACACCGGTGTCATACATGTACCCAAACAGCAGTATATACCACATATGGCAGTAAGTACATTATCCCGGGTACACCAGTGTCATACATGTGCCCAAACAGCAGTATATACCACATATGGCATTAAGTACATTATCCCGGGTACACCAGTGTCATACATGTACCCAAACAGCAGTGTATACCACATATGGCAGTAAGTACATTATCCCGGGTACACCAGTGTCATACATGTGCCCAAACAGCAGTATATACCACATATGGCAGTAAGTACATTATCCCGGGTACACCAGTGTCATACATGTACCCAAACAGCAGTATATACCACATATGGCAGTAAGTACATTATCCCGGGTACACCAGTGTCATACATGTGCCCAAACGGCATTATATACCACATATGGCAGTAAGTACATTATCCCGGGTACACCAGTGTCATACATGTACCCAAACAGCAGTATATACCACATATGGCAGTAAGTACATTATCCCGGGTACACCAGTGTCATACATGTGCCCAAACAGCAGTATATACCACATATGGCAGTAAGTACATTATCCCGGGTACACCAGTGTCATACATGTACCCAAACAGCAGTGTATACCACATATGGCAGTAAGTACATTATCCCGGGTACACCAGTGTCATACATGTACCCAAACAGCAGTATATACCACATATGGCAGTAAGTACATTATCCCGGGTACACCAGTGTCATACATGTACCCAAACAGCAGTATATACCACATATGGCAGTAAGTACATTATCCCGGGTACACCAGTGTCATACATGTACCCAAACAGCAGTATATACCACATATGGCAGTAAGTACATTATCCCGGGTACACCAGTGTCATACATGTACCCAAACAGCAGTATATACCACATATGGCAGTAAGTACATTATCCCGGGTACACCAGTGTCATACATGTACCCAAACAGCAGTATATACCACATATGGCAGTAAGTACATTATCCCGGGTACACCAGTGTCATACATGTACCCAAACAGCAGTATATACCACATATGGCATTAAGTACATTATCCCGGGTACACCAGTGTCATACATGTACCCAAACAGCAGTGTATACCACATATGGCAGTAAGTACATTATCCCGGGTACACCAGTGTCATACATGTGCCCAAACAGCAGTATATACCACATATGGCAGTAAGTACATTATCCCGGGTACACCAGTGTCATACATGTACCCAAACAGCAGTGTATACCACATATGGCAGTAAGTACATTATCCCGGGTACACCAGTGTCATACATGTGCCCAAACAGCAGTATATACCACATATGGCAGTAAGTACATTATCCCGGGTACACCAGTGTCATACATGTACCCAAACAGCAGTGTATACCACATATGGCAGTAAGTACATTATCCCGGGTACACCGGTGTCATACATGTACCCAAACAGCAGTATATACCACATATGGCAGTAAGTACATTATCCCGGGTACACCAGTGTCATACATGTACCCAAACAGCAGTATATACCACATATGGCAGTAAGTACATTATCCCGGGTACACCGGTGTCATACATGTACCCAAACAGCAGTATATACCACATATGGCAGTAAGTACATTATCCCGGGTACACCAGTGTCATACATGTACCCAAACAGCAGTATATACCACATATGGCAGTAAGTACATTATCCCGGGTACACCAGTGTCATACATGTACCCAAACAGCAGAATATATACCACATATGACAGTAAGTACATTATCCCGGGTACACCAGTGTCATACATGTACCCAAACAGCAGTATATACCACATATGGCAGTAAGTACATTATCCCGGGTACACCAGTGTCATACATGTACCCAAACAGCAGAATATATAACACATATGACAGTAAGTACATTATCCCGGGTACACCAGTGTCATAAATGTACCCAAACAGCAGTATATACCACATATGGAAGTAAGTACATTATCCCGGGTACACCAGTGTCATACATGTACCCAAACAGCAGTATATACCACATATGGCAGTAAGTACATTATCCCGGGTACACCAGTGTCATACATGTACCCAAACAGCATTATATACCACATATGGCAGTAAGTACATTATCCCGGGTACACCAGTGTCATACATGTACCCAAACAGCAGTGTATACCACATATGGCAGTAAGTACATTATCCTGGGTACACCAGTGTCATACATGTACCCAAACAGCAGTATATACCACATATGGCAGTAAGTACATTATCCCGGGTACACCAGTGTCATACATGTGCCCAAACAGCAGTATATACCCACATATGGCAGTAAGTACATTATCCCGGGTACACCAGTGTCATACATGTACCCAAACAGCAGTATATACCACATATGGCAGTAAGTACATTATCCCGGGTACACCAGTGTCATACATGTACCCAAACAGCAGTATATACCACATATGGCAGTAAGTACATTATCCCGGGTACACCAGTGTCATACATGTACCCAAACAGCAGTATATACCACATATGGCAGTAAGTACATTATCCCGGGTACACCGGTGTCATACATGTACCCAAACAGCAGTATATACCACATATGGCAGTAAGTACATTATCCTGGGTACACCGGTGTCATACATGTACCCAAACAGCAGTATATACCACATATGGCAGTAAGTACATTATCCCGGGTACACCAGTGTCATACATGTGCCCAAACAGCAGTATATACCACATATGGCATTAAGTACATTATCCCGGGTACACCAGTGTCATACATGTACCCAAACAGCAGTGTATACCACATATGGCAGTAAGTACATTATCCCGGGTACACCAGTGTCATACATGTGCCCAAACAGCAGTATATACCACATATGGCAGTAAGTACATTATCCCGGGTACACCAGTGTCATACATGTACCCAAACAGCAGTGTATACCACATATGGCAGTAAGTACATTATCCCGGGTACAGCAGTGTCATACATGTACCCAAACAGCAGAATATACCACATATGGCAGTCAGTACATTATCCCGGGTACACCAGTGTCATACATGTACCCAAACAGCAGTGTATACCACATATGGCAGTAAGTACATTATCCCGGGTACACCAGTGTCATACATGTACCCAAACAGCGGTATATACCACATATGGCAGTAAGTACATTATCCCGGGTACACCAGTGTCATACATGTACCCAAACAGCAGAATATATAACACATATGACAGTAAATACATTATCCCGGGTACACCAGTGTCATACATGTACCCAAACAGCAGTATATACCACATTGGCGTAAGTACATTATCCCGGGTACACCAGTGTCATACATGTACCCAAACAGCAGTATATACCACATATGGCAGTAAGTACATTATCCCGGGTACACCAGTGTCATACATGTGCCCAAACAGCAGTATATACCACATATGGCAGTAAGTCCATTATCCCGGGTACACCAGTGTCATACATGTACCCAAACAGCAGTATATACCACATATGGCAGTAAGTACATTATCCCGGGTACACCAGTGTCATACATGTACCCCAACAGCAGTATATACCACATATGGCAGTAAGTACATTATCCCGGGTACACCAGTGTCATACATGTACCCAAACAGCAGTATATACCACATATGGCAGTAAGTACATTATCCCGGGTACACCGGTGTCATACATGTGCCCAAACGGCATTATATACCACATATGGCAGTAAGTACATTATCCCGGGTACACCAGTGTCATACATGTACCCAAACAGCAGTATATACCACATATGGCAGTAAGTACATTATCCCGGGTACACCAGTGTCATACATGTACCCAAACAGCGGTATATACCACATATGGCAGTAAGTACATTATCCCGGGTACACCAGTGTCATACATGTACCCAAACAGCAGTATATACCACATATGGCAGTAAGTACATTATCCCGGGTACACCAGTGTCATACATGTACCCAAACAGCAGTATATACCACATATGGCAGTAAGTACATTATCCCGGGTACACCAGTGTCATACATGTACCCAAACAGCAGTATATACCACATATGGCAGTAAGTACATTATCCCGGGTACACCAGTGTCATACATGTACCCAAACAGCAGTATATACCACATATGGCAGTAAGTACATTATCCCGGGTACACCAGTGTCATACATGTACCCAAACAGCAGTATATACCACATTTGGCAGTAAGTACATTATCCCGGGTACACCGGTGTCATACATGTACCCAAACAGCAGTATATACCACATATGTCAGTAAGTACATTATCCTGGGTACACCAGTGTCATACATGTACCCAAACAGCGGTATATACCGCATATGGCAGTAAGTACATTATCCCGGGTACACCGGTGTCATACATGTACCCAAACAGCAGTATATACCACATTCGTAAGTACATTATCCCGGGTACACCAGTGTCATACATGTACCCAAACAGCAGTATATACCACATATGGCAGTAAGTACATTATCCCGGGTACACCAGTGTCATACATGTGCCCAAACAGCAGTATATACCACATATGGCAGTAAGTCCATTATCCCGGGTACACCAGTGTCATACATGTACCCAAACAGCAGTATATACCACATATGGCAGTAAGTACATTATCCCGGGTACACCAGTGTCATACATGTACCCCAACAGCAGTATATACCACATATGGCAGTAAGTACATTATCCCGGGTACACCAGTGTCATACATGTACCCAAACAGCAGTATATACCACATATGGCAGTAAGTACATTATCCCGGGTACACCAGTGTCATACATGTGCCCAAACGGCATTATATACCACATATGGCAGTAAGTACATTATCCCGGGTACACCAGTGTCATACATGTACCCAAACAGCAGTATATACCACATATGGCAGTAAGTACATTATCCCGGGTACACCAGTGTCATACATGTACCCAAACAGCGGTATATACCACATATGGCAGTAAGTACATTATCCCGGGTACACCAGTGTCATACATGTACCCAAACAGCAGTATATACCACATATGGCAGTAAGTACATTATCCCGGGTACACCAGTGTCATACATGTACCCAAACAGCAGTATATACCACATATGGCAGTAAGTACATTATCCCGGGTACACCAGTGTCATACATGTACCCAAACAGCAGTATATACCACATATGGCAGTAAGTACATTATCCCGGGTACACCAGTGTCATACATGTACCCAAACAGCAGTATATACCACATTTGGCAGTAAGTACATTATCCCGGGTACACCGGTGTCATACATGTACCCAAACAGCAGTATATACCACATATGTCAGTAAGTACATTATCCTGGGTACACCAGTGTCATACATGTACCCAAACAGCGGTATATACCACATATGGCAGTAAGTACATTATCCCGGGTACACCGGTGTCATACATGTACCCAAACAGCAGTATATACCACATATGGCAGTAAGTACATTATCCCGGGTACACCAGTGTCATACATGTACCCAAACAGCAGTATATACCACATATGGCAGTAAGTACATTATCCCGGGTACACCAGTGTCATACATGTACCCAAACAGCAGTATATACCACATATGGCAGTAAGTACATTATCCCGGGTACACCAGTGTCATACATGTACCCAAACAGCAGTATATACCACATATGGCAGTAAGTACATTATCCCGGGTACACCAGTGTCATACATGTACCCAAACAGCAGTATATACCACATATGGCAGTAAGTACATTATCCCGGGTACACCAGTGTCATACATGTACCTAAACAGCAGTATATACCACATTTGGCAGTAAGTACATTATCCCGGGTACACCGGTGTCATACATGTCCCCAAACAGCAGTATATACCACATATGTCAGTAAGTACATTATCCTGGGTACACCAGTGTCATACATGTACCCAAACAGCGGTATATACCACATATGGCAGTAAGTACATTATCCCGGGTACACCGGTGTCATACATGTACCCAAACAGCAGTATATACCACATATGGCAGTAAGTACATTATCCCGGGTACACCAGTGTCATACATGTACCCAAACAGCAGTATATACCACATATGGCAGTAAGTACATTATCCCGGGTACACCAGTGTCATACATGTGTCCAAACGGCAGTATATACCACATATGGCAGTAAGTACATTATCCCGGGTACACCAGTGTCATACATGTACCCAAACAGCAGTATATACCACATATGGCAGTAAGTACATTATCCCGGGTACACCAGTGTCATACATGTACCCAAACAGCAGTTTATACCACATATGGCAGTAAGTACATTATCCCGGGTACACCAGTGTCATACATGTACCCAAACAGCAGTATATACCACATATGGCAGTAAGTACATTATCCCGGGTACACCGGTGTCATACATGTACCCAAACAGCAGTGTATACCACATATGGCAGTAAGTACATTATCCTGGGTACACCAGTGTCATATATGTACCCAAACAGCAGTATATACCACATATGGCAGTAAGTACATTATCCCGGGTACACCAGTGTCATACATGTACCCAAACAGCAGAATATATAACACATATGACAGTAAGTACATTATCCCGGGTACACCAGTGTCATACATGTACCCAAACAGCAGTATATACCACATATGGCAGTAAGTACATTATCCCGGGTACACCAGTGTCATACATGTACCCAAACAGCAGTATATACCACATATGGCAGTAAGTACATTATCCCGGGTACACCAGTGTCATACATGTACCCAAACAGCAGTATATACCACATATGGCAGTAAGTACATTATCCCGGGTACACCAGTATCATACATGTACCCAAACAGCAGCATATACCACATATGGAAGTAAGTACATTATCCCGGGTACACCAGTGTCATACATGTACCCAAACAGCAGTGTATACCACATATGGCAGTAAGTACATTATCCCGGGTACACCAGTGTCATACATGTACCCAAACAGCAGAATATACCACATATGGCAGTAAGTACATTATCCCGGGTACACCAGTGTCATACATGTGCCCAAACAGCAGTGTATACCACATATGGCAGTAAGTACATTATCCCGGGTACACCAGTGTCATACATGTACCCAAACAGCAGTATATACCACATATGGCAGTAAGTACATTATCCCGGGTACACCAGTGTCATACATGTACCCCAACAGCAGTATATACCACATATGGCAGTAAGTACATTATCCCGGGTACACCAGTGTCATACATGTACCCAAACAGCAGTATATACCACATATGGTAGTAAGTACATTATCCCGGGTACACCAGTGTCATACATGTACCCAAACGGCATTATATACCACATATGGCAGTAAGTACATTATCCCGGGTACACCAGTGTCATACATGTACCCAAACAGCAGTATATACCACATATGGCAGTAAGTACATTATCCCGGGTACACCAGTGTGATACATGTACCCAAACAGCGGTATATACCACATATGGCAGTAAGTACATTATCCCGGGTACACCAGTGTCATACATGTACCCAAACAGCAGTATATACCACATATGGCAGTAAGTACATTATCCTGGGTACACCAGTGTCATACATGTACCCAAACAGCAGTATATACCACATATGGCAGTAAGTACATTATCCCGGGTACACCAGTGTCATACATGTACCCAAACAGCAGTATATACCACATATGGCAGTAAGTACATTATCCCGGGTACACCAGTGTCATACATGTACCCAAACAGCAGTATATACCACATATGGCAGTAAGTACATTATCCCGGGTACACCGGTGTCATACATGTACCCAAACAGCAGTATATACCACATATGGCAGTAAGTACATTATCCCGGGTACACCAGTGTCATACATGTACCCAAACAGCAGTATATACCACATATGGCAGTAAGTACATTATCCCGGGTACACCAGTGTCATACATGTACCCAAACAGCAGTATATACCACATATGGCAGTAAGTACATTATCCCGGGTACACCAGTGTCATACATGTACCCAAACAGCAGTATATACCACATATGGCAGTAAGTACATTATCCCGGGTACACCAGTGTCATACATGTGCCCAAACGGCATTATATACCACATATGGCAGTAAGTACATTATCCCGGGTACACCAGTGTCATACATGTACCCAAACAGCAGTATATACCACATATGGCAGTAAGTACATTATCCCGGGTACACCAGTGTCATACATGTACCCAAACAGCAGTATATACCACATATGGCAGTAAGTACATTATCCCGGGTACACCAGTGTGATACATGTACCCAAACAGCGGTATATACCACATATGGCAGTAAGTACATTATCCCGGGTACACCGGTGTCATACATGTACCCAAACAGCAGTATATACCACATATGGCAGTAAGTACATTATCCCTTGTACACCAGTGTCATACATGTACCCAAACAGCAGTATATACCACATATGGCAGTAAGTACATTATCCCGGGTACACCAGTGTCATACATGTACCCAAACAGCAGTATATACCACATATGGCAGTAAGTACATTATCCCGGGTACACCAGTGTCATACATGTGCCCAAACGGCATTATATACCACATATGGCAGTAAGTACATTATCCCGGGTACACCAGTGTCATACATGTACCCAAACAGCAGTATATACCACATATGGCAGTAAGTACATTATCCCGGGTACACCAGTGTCATACATGTACCCAAACAGCAGTGTATATACCACATATGGCAGTAAGTACATTATCCTGGGTACACCAGTGTCATACATGTACCCAAACAGCAGTATATACCACATATGGCAGTAAGTACATTATCCCGGGTACACCAGTGTCATACATGTACCCAAACAGCAGAATATATAACACATATGACAGTAAGTACATTATCCCGGGTACACCAGTGTCATACATGTACCCAAACAGCAGTATATACCACATATGGCAGTAAGTACATTATCCCGGGTACACCAGTGTCATACATGTACCCAAACAGCAGTATATACCACATATGGCAGTAAGTACATTATCCCGGGTACACCAGTGTCATACATGTACCCAAACAGCATTATATACCACATATGGCAGTAAGTACATTATCCCGGGTACACCAGTGTCATACATGTACCCAAACAGCAGTGTATACCACATATGGCAGTAAGTACATTATCCTGGGTACACCAGTGTCATACATGTACCCAAACAGCAGTATATACCACATATGGCAGTAAGTACATTATCCCGGGTACACCAGTGTCATACATGTGCCCAAACAGCAGTATATACCCACATATGGCAGTAAGTACATTATCCCGGGTACACCAGTGTCATACATGTACCCAAACAGCAGTATATACCACATATGGCAGTAAGTACATTATCCCGGGTACACCAGGGTCATACATGTACCCAAATAGCAGTATATACCACATATGGCAGTAAGTACATTATCCCGGGTACACCAGTGTCATACATGTACCCAAACAGCAGTATATACCACATATGGCAGTAAGTACATTATCCCGGGTACACCGGTGTCATACATGTACCCAAACAGCAGTATATACCACATATGGCAGTAAGTACATTATCCCGGGTACACCAGTGTCATACATGTGCCCAAACAGCAGTATATACCACATATGGCATTAAGTACATTATCCCGGGTACACCAGTGTCATACATGTACCCAAACAGCAGTGTATACCACATATGGCAGTAAGTACATTATCCCGGGTACACCAGTGTCATACATGTGCCCAAACAGCAGTATATACCACATATGGCAGTAAGTACATTATCCCGGGTACACCAGTGTCATACATGTACCCAAACAGCAGTGTATACCACATATGGCAGTAAGTACATTATCCCGGGTACACCAGTGTCATACATGTACCCAAACAGCAGAATATACCACATATGGCAGTCAGTACATTATCCCGGGTACACCAGTGTCATACATGTGCCCAAACAGCAGTATATACCACATATGGCAGTAAGTACATTATCCCGGGTACACCAGTGTCATACATGTACCCAAACAGCAGTATATACCACATATGGCAGTAAGTACATTATCCCGGGTACACCAGTGTCATACATGTACCCAAACAGCGGTATATACCACATATGGCAGTAAGTACATTATCCCGGGTACACCAGTGTCATACATGTACCCAAACAGCAGAATATATAACACATATGACAGTAAATACATTATCCCGGGTACACCAGTGTCATACATGTACCCAAACAGCAGTATATACCACAAGGCGTAAGTACATTATCCCGGGTACACCAGTGTCATACATGTACCCAAACAGCAGTATATACCACATATGGCAGTAAGTACATTATCCCGGGTACACCAGTATCATACATGTACCCAAACAGCAGCATATACTACATATGGCAGTAAGTACATTATCCCGGGTACACCAGTGTCATACATGTACCCAAACAGCAGTGTATACCACATATGGCAGTAAGTACATTATCCCGGGTACACCAGTGTCATACATGTGCCCAAACAGCAGTATATACCACATATGGCAGTAAGTACATTATCCCGGGTACACCAGTGTCATACATGTACCCAAACAGCAGTATATACCACATATGGCAGTAAGTACATTATCCCGGGTACACCAGTGTCATACATGTACCCCAACAGCAGTATATACCACATATGGCAGTAAGTACATTATCCCGGGTACACCAGTGTCATACATGTACCCAAACAGCAGTATATACCACATATGGCAGTAAGTACATTATCCCGGGTACACCGGTGTCATACATGTGCCCAAACGGCAGTATATACCACATATGGCAGTAAGTACATTATCCCGGGTACACCAGTGTCATACATGTACCCAAACCGCAGTATATACCACATATGGCAGTAAGTACATTATCCCGGGTACACCAGTGTCATACATGTACCCAAACAGCGGTATATACCACATATGGCAGTAAGTACATTATCCCGGGTACACCAGTGTCATACATGTACCCAAACAGCGGTATATACCACATATGGCAGTAAGTACATTATCCCGGGTACACCAGTGTCATACATGTACCCAAACAGCAGTATATACCACATATGGCAGTAAGTACATTATCCCGGGTACACCAGTGTCATACATGTACCCAAACAGCAGTATATACCACATATGGCAGTAAGTACATTATCCCGGGTACACCAGTGTCATACATGTACCCAAACAGCAGTATATACCACATATGGCAGTAAGTACATTATCCCGGGTACACCAGTGTCATACATGTACCCAAACAGCAGTATATACCACATTTGGCAGTAAGTACATTATCCCGGGTACACCGGTGTCATACATGTACCCAAACAGCAGTATATACCACATATGTCAGTAAGTACATTATCCTGGGTACACCAGTGTCATACATGTACCCAAACAGCGGTATATACCGCATATGGCAGTAAGTACATTATCCCGGGTACACCGGTGTCATACATGTACCCAAACAGCAGTATATACCACATATGGTAGTAACTACATTATCCCGGGTACACCAGTGTCATACACGTACCCAAACAGCGGTATATACCGCATATGGCAGTAAGTACATTATCCCGGGTACACCAGTGTCATACATGTACCCAAACAGCAGTATATACCACATATGGCAGTAAGTATATTATCCCGGGTACACCAGTGTCATACATGTACCCAAACAGCAGTATATACCACATATGGCAGTAAGTACATTATCCCGGGTACACCGGTGTCATACATGTACCCAAACAGCAGTGTATACCACATATGGCAGTAAGTAAATTATCCCGGGTACACCAGTGTCATACATGTACCCAAACAGCAGTATATACCACATATGTCAGTAAGTACATTATCCTGGGTACACCAGTGTCATACATGTGCCCAAACAGCAGTATATACCACATATTGCAGTAAGTACATTATCCCGGGTACACCAGTGTCATACATATACCCAAACAACAGTATATACCACATATGGCAGTAAGTACATTATCCCGGGTACACCAGTGTCATACATGTACCCAAACAGCGGTATATACCACATATGGCAGTAAGTACATTATCCCGGGTACACAGTGTCATACATGTACCCAAACAGCAGTATATACCACATATGTCAGTAAGTACATTATCCCGGGTACACCGGTGTCATACATGTACCCAAACAGCAGTATATACCACATATGGCAGTAAGTACATTATCCCGGGTACACCAGTGTCATACATGTACCCAAACAGCAGTATATACCACATATGGCAGTAAGTACATTATCCCGGGTACACCAGTGTCATACATGTACCCCAACAGCAGTATATACCACATATGGCAGTAAGTACATTATCCCGGGTACACCAGTGTCATACATGTACCCAAACAGCAGTATATACCACATATGGCAGTAAGTACATTATCCTGGGTACACCAGTGTCATACATGTACCCAAACAGCAGTATATACCACATATGGCAGTAAGTACATTATCCCGGGTACAACGGTGTCATACATGTACCCAAACAGCAGTATATACCACATATGGCAGTAAGTACATTATCCTGGGTACACCAGTGTCATACATGTACCCAAACAGCAGTATATACCACATATGGCAGTAAGTACATTATCCCGGGTACACCAGTGTCATACATGTACCCCAACAGCAGTATATACCACATATGGCAGTAAGTACATTATCCCGGGTACACCAGTGTCATACATGTACCCAAACAGCAGTATATACCACATATGGTAGTAAGTACATTATCCCGGGTACACCGGTGTCATACATGTACCCAAACGGCATTATATACCACATATGGCAGTAAGTACATTATCCCGGGTACACCAGTGTCATACATGTACCCAAACAGCAGTATATACCACATATGGCAGTAAGTACATTATCCCGGGTACACCAGTGTGATACATGTACCCAAACAGCGGTATATACCACATATGGCAGTAAGTACATTATCCCGGGTACACCAGTGTCATACATGTACCCAAACAGCAGTATATACCACATATGGCAGTAAGTACATTATCCTGGGTACACCAGTGTCATACATGTACCCAAACAGCAGTATATACCACATATGGCAGTAAGTACATTATCCCGGGTACACCAGTGTCATACATGTACCCAAACAGCAGTATATACCACATATGGCAGTAAGTACATTATCCCGGGTACACCAGTGTCATACATGTACCCAAACAGCAGTATATACCACATGTGGCAGTAAGTACATTATCCCGGGTACACCAGTGTCATACATGTACCCAAACAGCAGTATATACCACATATGGCAGTAAGTACATTATCCCGGGTACACCAGTGTCATACATGTACCCAAACAGCAGTATATACCACATATGGCAGTAAGTACATTATCCCGGGTACACCAGTGTCATACATGTGCCCAAACGGCATTATATACCACATATGGCAGTAAGTACATTATCCCGGGTACACCAGTGTCATACATGTACCCAAACAGCAGTATATACCACATATGGCAGTAAGTACATTATCCCGGGTACACCAGTGTGATACATGTACCCAAACAGCAGTATATACCACATATGGCAGTAAGTACATTATCCCGGGTACACCAGTGTGATACATGTACCCAAACAGCGGTATATACCACATATGGCAGTAAGTACATTATCCCGGGTACACCGGTGTCATACATGTACCCAAACAGCAGTATATACCACATATGGCAGTAAGTACATTATCCCTTGTACACCAGTGTCATACATGTACCCAAACAGCAGTATATACCACATATGGCAGTAAGTACATTATCCCGGGTACACCGGTGTCATACATGTACCCAAACAGCAGTATATACCACATATGGCAGTAAGTACATTATCCCGGGTACACCAGTGTCATACATGTGCCCAAACGGCATTATATACCACATATGGCAGTAAGTACATTATCCCGGGTACATCAGTGTCATACATGTACCCAAACAGCAGTATATACCACATATGGCAGTAAGTACATTATCCCGGGTACACCAGTGTCATACATGTACCCAAACAGCAGTGTATACCACATATGGCAGTAAGTACATTATCCTGGGTACACCAGTGTCATACATGTACCCAAACAGCAGTATATACCACATATGGCAGTAAGTACATTATCCCGGGTACACCAGTGTCATACATGTACCCAAACAGCAGAATATATAACACATATGGCAGTAAGTACATTATCCCGGGTACACCAGTGTCATACATGTACCCAAACAGCAGTATATACCACATATGGCAGTAAGTACATTATCCCGGGTACACCAGTGTCATACATGTACCCAAACAGCATTATATACCACATATGGCAGTAAGTACATTATCCCGGGTACACCGGTGTCATACATGTACCCAAACAGCAGTGTATACCACATATGGCAGTAAGTACATTATCCTGGGTACACCAGTGTCATACATGTACCCAAACAGCAGTATATACCACATATGGCAGTAAGTACATTATCCCGGGTACACCAGTGTCATACATGTGCCCAAACAGCAGTATATACCCACATATGGCAGTAAGTACATTATCCCGGGTACACCAGTGTCATACATGTACCCAAACAGCAGTATATACCACATATGGCAGTAAGTACATTATCCCGGGTACACCAGGGTCATACATGTACCCAAACAGCAGTATATACCACATATGGCAGTAAGTACATTATCCCGGGTACACCAGTGTCATACATGTACCCAAACAGCAGTATATACCACATATGGCAGTAAGTACATTATCCCGGGTACACCGGTGTCATACATGTACCCAAACAGCAGTATATACCACATATGGCAGTAAGTACATTATCCCGGGTACACCAGTGTCATACATGTGCCCAAACAGCAGTATATACCACATATGGCATTAAGTACATTATCCCGGGTACACCAGTGTCATACATGTACCCAAACAGCAGTGTATACCACATATGGCAGTAAGTACATTATCCCGGGTACACCAGTGTCATACATGTGCCCAAACAGCAGTATATACCACATATGGCAGTAAGTACATTATCCCGGGTACACCAGTGTCATACATGTACCCAAACAGCAGTGTATACCACATATGGCAGTAAGTACATTATCCCGGGTACACCAGTGTCATACATGTACCCAAACAGCAGTATATACCACATATGGCAGTCAGTACATTATCCCGGGTACACCAGTGTCATACATGTGCCCAAACAGCAGTATATACCACATATGGCAGTAAGTACATTATCCCGGGTACACCAGTGTCATACATGTACCCAAACAGCAGTGTATACCACATATGGCAGTAAGTACATTATCCCGGGTACACCAGTGTCATACATGTACCCAAACAGCGGTATATACCACATATGGCAGTAAGTACATTATCCCGGGTACACCAGTGTCATACATGTACCCAAACAGCAGAATATATAACACATATGACAGTAAATACATTATCCCGGGTACACCAGTGTCATACATGTACCCAAACAGCAGTATATACCACAGTAAGTACATTATCCCGGGTACACCAGTGTCATACATGTACCCAAACAGCAGTATATACCACATATGGCAGTAAGTACATTATCCCGGGTACACCAGTATCATACATGTACCCAAACAGCAGCATATACTACATATGGAAGTAAGTACATTATCCCGGGTACACCAGTGTCATACATGTACCCAAACAGCAGTGTATACCACATATGGCAGTAAGTACATTATCCCGGGTACACCAGTGTCATACATGTGCCCAAACAGCAGTATATACCACATATGGCAGTAAGTACATTATCCCGGGTACACCAGTGTCATACATGTACCCAAACAGCAGTATATACCACATATGGCAGTAAGTACATTATCCCGGGTACACCAGTGTCATACATGTACCCAAACAGCAGTATATACCACATATGGCAGTAAGTACATTATCCCGGGTACACCAGTGTCATACATGTACCCAAACAGCAGTATATACCACATATGGCAGTAAGTACATTATCCCGGGTACACCGGTGTCATACATGTGCCCAAACGGCATTATATACCACATATGGCAGTAAGTACATTATCCCGGGTACACCAGTGTCATACATGTACCCAAACCGCAGTATATACCACATATGGCAGTAAGTACATTATCCCGGGTACACCAGTGTCATACATGTACCCAAACAGCGGTATATACCACATATGGCAGTAAGTACATTATCCCGGGTACACCAGTGTCATACATGTACCCAAACAGCAGTATATACCACATATGGCAGTAAGTACATTATCCCGGGTACACCAGTGTCATACATGTACCCAAACAGCAGTATATACCACATATGGCAGTAAGTACATTATCCCGGGTACACCAGTGTCATACATGTACCCAAACAGCAGTATATACCACATATGGCAGTAAGTACATTATCCCGGGTACACCAGTGTCATACATGTACCCAAACAGCAGTATATACCACATATGGCAGTAAGTACATTATCCCGGGTACACCAGTGTCATACATGTACCCAAACAGCAGTATATACCACATATGGCAGTAAGTACATTATCCCGGGTACACCGGTGTCATACATGTACCCAAACAGCAGTATATACCACATATGTCAGTAAGTACATTATCCTGGGTACACCAGTGTCATACATGTACCCAAACAGCGGTATATACCGCATATGGCAGTAAGTACATTATCCCGGGTACACCGGTGTCATACATGTACCCAAACAGCAGTATATACCACATATGGTAGTAACTACATTATCCCGGGTACACCAGTGTCATACATGTACCCAAACAGCGGTATATACCACATATGGCAGTAAGTACATTATCCCGGGTACACCAGTGTCATACATGTACCCAAACAGCAGTATATACCACATATGGCAGTAAGTATATTATCCCGGGTACACCGGTGTCATACATGTACCCAAACAGCAGTATATACCACATATGGCAGTAAGTACATTATCCCGGGTACACCGGTGTCATACATGTACCCAAACAGCAGTGTATACCACATATGGCAGTAAGTACATTATCCCGGGTACACCAGTGTCATACATGTACCCAAACAGCAGTATATACCACATATGTCAGTAAGTACATTATCCTGGGTACACCAGTGTCATACATGTGCCCAAACAGCAGTATATACCACATATTGCAGTAAGTACATTATCCCGGGTACACCAGTGTCATACATATACCCAAACAACAGTATATACCACATATGGCAGTAAGTACATTATCCCGGGTACACCAGTGTCATACATGTACCCAAACAGCGGTATATACCACATATGGCAGTAAGTACATTATCCCGGGTACACAGTGTCATACATGTACCCAAACAGCAGTATATACCACATATGTCAGTAAGTACATTATCCCGGGTACACCGGTGTCATACATGTACCCAAACAGCAGTATATACCACATATGGCAGTAAGTACATTATCCCGGGTACACCAGTGTCATACATGTACCCAAACAGCAGTATATACCACATATGGCAGTAAGTACATTATCCCGGGTACACCAGTGTCATACATGTACCCAAACAGCAGTATATACCACATATGGCAGTAAGTACATTATCCCGGGTACACCAGTGTCATACATGTACCCCAACAGCAGTATATACCACATATGGCAGTAAGTACATTATCCCGGGTACACCAGTGTCATACATGTACCCAAACAGCAGTATATACCACATATGGCAGTAAGTACATTATCCTGGGTACACCAGTGTCATACATGTACCCAAACAGCAGTATATACCACATATGGCAGTAAGTACATTATCCCGGGTACAACGGTGTCATACATGTACCCAAACAGCAGTATATGCCACATATGGCAGTAAGTACATTATCCTGGGTACACCAGTGTCATACATGTACCCAAACAGCAGTATATACCACATATGGCAGTAAGTACATTATTCCAGGTACACCAGTGTCATACATGTGCCCAAACAGCAGTATATACCACATATGGCAGTAAGTACATTATCCCGGGTACACCAGTGTCATACATGTACCCAAACAGCAGTATATACCACATATGGCAGTAAGTACATTATCCCGGGTACACCAGTGTCATACATGTACCCAAACAGCGGTATATACCCACATATGGCAGTAAGTACATTATCCCGGGTACACCAGTGTCATACATGTGCCCAAACAGCAGTATATGCCACATATGGCAGTAAGTACATTATCCCGGGTACACCAGTGTCATACATGTACCCAAACAGCAGTGTATACCACATATGGCAGTAAGTACATTATCCCGGGTACACCAGTGTCATACATGTACCCAAACAGCAGTATATACCACATATGGCAGTAAGTACATTATCCCGGGTACACCAGTGTCAGACATGTACCCAAACAGCAGTATATACCACATATGGCAGTAAGTACATTATCCCGGGTACACCAGTGTCATACATGTACCCAAACAGCGGTATATACCCACATATGGCAGTAAGTACATTATCCCGGGTACACCGGTGTCATACATGTACCCAAACAGCAGTATATACCACATATGGCAGTAAGTACATTATCCCGGGTATACCAGTGTCATACATGTACCCAAACAGCAGTATATACCACATATGGCAGTAAGTACATTATCCCGGTTACACCAGTGTCATACGTGTGCCCAAACAGCAGTATATACCCACATATGGCAGTAAGTACATTATCCCGGGTACACCGGTGTCATACATGTACCCAAACAGCAGTATATACCACATATGGCAGTAAGTACATTATCCCGGGTACACCAGTGTCATACATGTACCCAAACAGCAGTATATACCACATATGGCAGTAAGTACATTATCCTGGGTACACCAGTGTCATACATGTGGGTATAATCTTCAGTTTGGGCACACAGCAGGGCACAGATATGAAGGAGCGCTGTGTGGCTTTTGGAGCGCAGATTCAGATGTTTGGGATCTGGACGCCATGTCATGTTTGCAGAGCCCCTGAAGTGCCAGTAAAGTGGAATCCCCTAGGGAGTGACCCCATTTTATAATCTGGCCCCCTCATAGTATCTATCAGGGGTGTAGTGAGCTTTAGTATCCCAGACGTGACTGCACAGCGGAGGGTGAAGAGTGAATATGTAAGCTGTGCGGAGGACATTGGGAACACCAAATTCCCTCCTATATCCCCAGTAGTTCCTATTATTGGGGGTCACTCTGGGGGTCACTTCTGGTGTCTTTTCCCTTGTAAGCTGTAAATCTGGTTTGTCCCCTGAAATCCGCTCGCACAGCTTATACATTCCCTCCTGCCGCAGACAGTTTTGATCTAATGATTTGGCGATTTTTGGGGGGTTTTGTCGTCACATTGTACGAGCTATATCTTCTTTATTTCCCTGGTGATGTGGCCATATGAGGGCTTGTTGTTTGCGGGGTGAGATGTTTTTTGTAATGACACCAGTTTTGGGTGCCTATAACTTATTGACTAAATTTTATTAACTCTTTCTTGGAGGATTAAAAAAAAAAACCCATCAATTCTGGCATTGCTTTTTACCTCATAATGTTTTTCTGAGCAGCGTACATTATAAGTAACATGTGACCTTTATTCTGCAGGTCGGTACGATTACAGCGATACCTCATTTATATTTTTTTATGTGTTACTAGTTTTGCAGAACAAAAAAACATTGGGGAAAGAAATCAATTATTTTTGCATCGCCATCTTCTGAGATGTGTAGCAATTTTTTTTTTTTCACTTGAGAGCTTATTTTTTACAGGACAACCTGTGCTTTTTATTGGTACTGTTTTGGGGTACACATGACTTTTTAAATCACTTTTTGTAGCTTTTTTTTAAGGCAAGATGGCGAAAAATCATTATTTCCTTGCTTTAGTTATTAATTTTTTTTTTCTTCATAAAGTTCGCTTTTTTTTTTTTTCAAGTGTTTTTTTTAAACTTTTAATGATGTCCCACTAGGGGACCTACACATGTACTGTAGTCTGTAGAGGAAGTCAGCCTATGCAGACACATAGGCTGACTTCCTCACTTCTGGGCAGGATCAACCAGGTACTGGGGGAACGTCATGTTTCACCACGGCATCCAAGAGGTTAAACCCCCGATCGGAGCTGTGCTTGTCAGGTCCTGATCATGTCTCTGTGGACACCAGCAGGTATTAGCGCTGTGTTCACAGAGTTCCTGACCCTTGAGGAGACCCGATCCCCAATTTAGCAGGGTCAGTTTATAAATGTAGGTACTGCACAAATCCCAGCAAGCGCCGACGTTTATATACAGCGGGCCATCGTGATACGGGTAATAGCTGGAAGTCCTGAGCAGGAGACGTCCGTCTATGGCGTCCATATGGCTTTTTGGACTTGGGATTTGGCTTGTAAACAAGTCTACTGAGAACTTTTGTTGTTTTCTAGATTTTGGTTTAGTTTTCAATGTTATTTGCAGAGAGGCGCGAGATGACCAAAACAAGTGGACGGCTGAACAATGGCATCCCCCAAGTGCCTGTGAGGAGAGGGGAATCTGACTTGGACTCTTTCCGCCAGTCTTTACCAGTGTTTGAAAAGCAAAAAGATATTGTTCAGATGATTAAGGGCAATAAAGTTGTTCTTATTGTTGGAGAAACGGGATCTGGAAAAACCACTCAGGTAAATCAATCTGATCTTAATATAGAATGTGGACGTTGTCTTTGACACATTGGGCTGACAGATTTGTTCTCCATCTTATTGAGCACGGCATATTTTCTGGATTCTGATCGTTGTGGGGCATGAACCACAATTTGTCAGTCAGCGCTAAGATACAAAATCTTATTATATAAGATATAACATGGTGAAAGCAAATAAAACTTACCATCGGCATAAAGTACAGACAGAATAAGGTGAAACACACGCGAGATGGAAGTGAATATGATGTGGATAATAGAAAGTCTAATTTTTTTTGTTTTTTTGTAAGATTCCCCAGTTCCTGCTTGATGACTGCCACAGAAAAGGAAAGGCTTGTCGAATCTTCTGCACCCAGCCAAGGCACTTGGCAGCCATTGCTGTTGCTGAAAGGGTCGCTGCTGAAAGGGGAGAAAAAATTGGTCAAACTATAGGTTACCAGATCGGCCTAGAGAGCTGGTATATGCTTTACTTTGTTACTGGTTGTCTAATTTCATTTAATCCAGGTTAATCCGGATTATAGACATTACTTATGTAACTGTAAGGTTTTAATCTGAGATAAGATCCTACTGCAGGATTATTATATAGTATAAATGCTATGTCTACATATAGGGCTGCAGAAAGTTGGGATCTTTGGTGCGGTTTTACTTCTGCAATTGGAGGACAATATCATGTCTATGGTTTCTGGACTCCCGTGGGTTGAAGTTGCATGAAGTCCAGTATTGTACTTGGGTCAAATCTGAAACTATTCCGGCAATGAAAAATCTTAAAAGGGCATTTCCAGAGACTTTAAAGAAGACCTTTCATGTCCTCATGAATATGCGGTTTTATATACCGCTAGAGAGCCAACAGTGCGCTGAATTCACTGTCGGTTTTCCTATTATGTGCCCCGGAGTTGGAGATATCGGCATCAATCTCTCCCCACTGTCAGAAGGGCGTTCCTCATAGCTTAACGTCATCGCTGGGCGAAAAGGAATGCCCCCTACTGACTGTACTGTAACATAGCCTTGTACTGTCAGAAGGGGCGCTCCGTACCACCCAGCAATGGCACTAAGCTATGAGGAACGTCCCCCTACTGTACTGTAACATAGCCCTGTACTGTCAGAGGGGGCGCTCCTTACCACCCAGCAATGGCACTAAGCTATGAGGAACCTCCCCCCCAATTGTACTGTACAATAGCCTTGTACTGTCAGAGGGGGCGCTCCTTACCACCCAGCAATGGCACTAAGCTATGAGGAACGTCCCCCCTACTGTACTGTAACATAGCCCTGTACTGTCAGAGGGGGCGCTCCTTACCACCCAGCAATGGCACTAAGCTATGAGGAACGTCCCCCCTACTGTACTGTAACATAGTCCTGTACTGTCAGAGGGGGCGCTCCTTACCACCCAGCAATGGCACTAAGCTATGAGGAACGTCCCCCCTACTGCACTGTAACATAGCCCTGTACTGTCAGAGGGGGCGCTCCGTACCACCCAGCAATGACACTAAGCTATGAGGAACGTCCCCCTACTGTACTGTAACATAGCCCTGTACTGTCAGAGGGGGCGCTCCTTACCACCCAGCAATGGCACTAAGCTATGAGGAACGTCCCCCCTACTGTACTGTAACAGAGTCCTGTACTGTCAGAGGGGGCGCTCCGTACCACCCAGCAATGCAACTAAGCTATGAGGAACGTCCCCCCCTACTGTACTGTAACATAGCCCTGTACTGTCAGAGGGGGCGCTCCTTACCACCCAGCAATGGCACTAAGCTATGAGGAACGTCCCCCTACTGTACTGTAACATAGTCCTGTACTGTCAGAGGGGGCGCTCCGTACCACCCAGCAATGACACTAAGCTATGAGGAACGTCCCCCCTACTGTACTGTAACATAGTCCTGTACTGTCAGAGGGGGGCGCTCCTTACCACCCAGCAATGGCACTAAGCTATGAGGAACGTCCCCCCTACTGTACTGTAACATAGCCCTGTACTGTCAGAGGGGGCGCTCCGTACCACCCAGCAATGACACTAAGCTATGAGGAACGTCCCCCTACTGTACTGTAACATAGCCCTGTACTGTCAGAGGGGGCGCTCCTTACCACCCAGCAATGGCACTAAGCTATGAGGAACGTCCCCCTACTGTACTGTAACATAGCCCTGTACTGTCAGAGGGGGCGCTCCTTACCACCCAGCAATGGCACTAAGCTATGAGGAACGTCCCCCCTACTGTACTGTAACAGAGTCCTGTACTGTCAGAGGGGGCGCTCCGTACCACCCAGCAATGCAACTAAGCTATGAGGAACGTCCCCCCTACTGTACTGTAACATAGCCCTGTACTGTCAGAGGGGGCGCTCCTTACCACCCAGCAATGGCACTAAGCTATGAGGAACGTCCCCCCTACTGTACTGTAACAGAGTCCTGTACTGTCAGAGGGGGCGCTCCGTACCACCCAGCAATGACACTAAGCTATGAGGAACGTCCCCCCTACTGTACTGTAACATAGTCCTGTACTGTCAGAGGGGGCGCTCCTTACCACCCAGCAATGGCACTAAGCTATGAGGAACGTCCCCCCCTACTGTACTGTAACATAGCCCTGTACTGTCAGAGGGGGCGCTCCTTACCACCCAGCAATGACACTAAGCTATGAGGAACGTCCCCCCTACTGTACTGTAACATAGCCCTGTACTGTCAGAGGGGGCGCTCCTTACCACCCAGCTATGAGGAACATCCCCCCCTACTGTACTGTAACATAGCCCTGTACTGTCAGAAGGGGCGCTCCTTACCACCCAGCAATGGCACTAAGCTATGAGAAACGTCCCCCCTACTGTACTGTAACATAGCCCTGTACTGTCAGAGGGGGCGCTCGTTACCACCCAGCAATGACACTAAGCTATGAGGAACGTCCCCCTACTGTACTGTAACATAGTCCTGTACTGTCAGAGGGGGCGCTCCTTACCACCCAGCTATGAGGAACATCCCCCCCTACTGTACTGTAACATAGCCCTGTACTGTCAGAAGGGGCGCTCCGTACCACCCAGCAATGGCACTAAGCTATGAGAAACGTCCCCCCTACTGTACTGTAACATAGCCCTGTACTGTCAGAGGGGGCGCTCGTTACCACCCAGCAATGACACTAAGCTATGAGGAACGTCCCCCCTACTGTACTGTAACATAGTCCTGTACTGTCAGAGGGGGCGCTCCTTACCACCCAGCAATGGCACTAAGCTATGAGGAACGTCCCCCTACTGTACTGTAACATAGTCCTGTACTGTCAGAGGGGGCTCCTTACCACCCAGCAATGGCACTAAGCTATGAGGAACGTCCCCCCTACTGTACTGTAACATAGTCCTGTACTGTCAGAGGGGGCGCTCCGTACCACCCAGCAATGGCACTAAGCTATGAGGAACGTCCCCCCTACTGTACTTTAACATAGTCCTGTACTGTCAGAGGGGGCGCTCCTTACCACCCAGCAATGGCAGCAAGCTATGAGGAACGTCCCCCTACTGTACTGTAACATAGTCCTGTACTGACAGAGGGGGCGCTCCTTACCACCCAGCTATGAGGAACGCCCCCCAGTACAAGTCTATGGACGATTTCAGCGCAGTGTCAGCTTTCTAGTGGTATATAAAACCACATATTTATGCGGACATGAAAGGTCTTCTTTAACCTGTTTCCTCCAGACATTTGTCGGTGACTGTACCTAGCCCCCGTCTCCCTGCTCGCACCATCTCTTCCCTCCTCTCCAGTTTTCACAGTTAGCTATGGGGGCCGCAAGAATATCGTAAAGCCAGTATGTATTTTTTAAATGACTTGCTTAAGTACATACAGTATATAAATAATACATTCAATTAAAAATAAAATGTAGAACTGTTATGCCAAGGGAAAAGATTCTTTGGATTCCGTGTTATAGAACAAAGTTATAGAATAAAACACTGGACTATCAACAATAGCTTAACATTTTATTAAGAAGAGTAGAAGCAGATATCAAAAAGGTCTTACAACAAGGAAAAGTATAAAAGATATTAGAATGTAATCAAATCAACACTTCCAACACTTAAAAGTATATCAGAAGGTATATCAAATCAACACTTGCAATAAAGCAAGGTATATCAAAGTTAAGCAAACTGTGATATAATCAACACTTGCAATAAAGCAAGGTATAATCAACACTTGCAATAAAGCAAGGTATAGCAAGATAATCAAACTGTGATATAATCAACACTTACAACACTGCCAAGCTTCATTGATGAATTCTGATCAAGGTATCTGCAGGAAATATCACCAAGCCATTGTGACAGGTCTCATGCAGCACCAGGCGTCCCCAATCACTGCTATCAAGATTGCAACAACGGCTGGGGGATATCATCCGTCTTTTATACCCTTTGTGTGCGTCATAGAGTGGGCAGTTACAGAAGTGTATACACCTCTGTAAGGCTTTACTCGTCTCCTAGCTCACATTCCTGTGAAAGGGGCCAATTTCCACTGGAATGTGTCATGGGACACGTGCACTTCATACAGGGTTAAACTTTAAGCTGGCTTGATGTCCATGTAAACATTACAGAGTTGAACTTTGATCTGGCTTTATGTCTATCTAGACATTATCTCATACAGAGTTGAAATTAAGGTTACTATGAGCTGGCTTTTATAGACATCTTGTCATGGGCAGCCATTTTATCAAGGGCAGCCATTTTGGTTTTTTGCATTACAAGAACAAATAATGAAATAAGTTTTTACACATCACACATTGTACTATGTATATATAGATCCATCAGCGCTAACAACTGGCAGTGAAGTCAATAACTTTCATTATATTTGCCAATGCTATTGTGTGATTTTTTTTTTTATTTTTTAACACCAGGTAATTTTTATTAAAGCTTTTCAATAACAAAACAAAGTATAGTGGGTCAGTGGACCTTTTGGGGTGGTTATTACCTCCTATTCACAGGGTAGGGGTAGCTTGCTGATTGCGGGATCCAATCTCAGACTACCACAGATCCTGTTCCCCGGTCTCAGTAGAGTCGAGAATGCTCACTATCTGGAATTTGGATAAGAATTTTAATAGCTGTGGTGCTAACATCTCAATGCCAGATCCCACCGCACTCATTCATAGGCCTTGCAGACTTCATGTCCAGTTAGACTTGTTTTGGCAGCATGAAGGAGACCTGCACAGTATTAGACTTGTGGCTCAATGTGGCTGATGGGAGTATAAATATGTACAAACTGGTTTTTCATACGGATGACCTATCTACAGGAAGGGTTATTAGTATATGATCTGTCGAGGTCCTACAACCTGGCTGCGCACAGTTCAGCTGCATTAGTCTTCAGGTCTGTAAGCTGTTAGCGGATGTGGAGCGCCAGCAGCGCCCCTTCTATTCAAGTAATGTGGATAGGTCATCAGTTAAGGTGCCTGAAAACCCCTTTAAATGGGGTAACCAGAAAACGTTAGCCTGGATGTTGTAAAAGGGTCTGAATTAAAATTAATTTTAATAAAATATTTTGCATTGTGTTTAATAGGGTTTCTCCAAAGACACTCCTTACCTTCTGCACTAATCGTGTCCTGTTGCGTACTCTAATGGCTGGAGATAGAGCACTTTCAAGTGTAACTCACGTCATTGTGGTAAGATATACTTTATATTCCATGGTCTGATGACGTACTAATGTGTACTTTCTGGGATCTGCCTGCTGTGAAGCCCGTCAGGACCTGGGAACATTAGGCTAGGATTCTCTTTCCCTCCGTCCTCCCATAGGCTTTATTCAGGAGAGGTGGACTGTATTGTAAGTCTACAGAAAGCTGTTCCCCTGAAGCCCCGGCAGCTTGGTTATAGATAACAGTATAAAGCTCTATTGTCATTCTCTATTGTCATTCTCTATTGTCATTCTCTATTCCTATTCTCTGTTGTCATTCTCTATTGCCATTCTCTATTGTCATTCTCTATTCCTATTCTCTATTGTCATTCTCTGTTGTCATTCTCTATTGTCATTCTCTATTCCTATTCTCTGTTGTCATTCTCTGTTGTCATTCTCTGTTGTCATTTTCTGTTGTCATTCTCTATTGTCATTCTCTATTCCTATTCTCTATTTCCATTCTCTGTTGTCATTCTCTATTTCCATTCTCTATTGTCATTCTCTATTGTCATTCTCTATTCCTATTCTCTATTCCATTCTCTATTGTCATTCTCTATTCCTATTCTCATTCTCTATTGTCATTCTCTATTATCCTCTATTGTCATTCTCTATTCCTATTCTCTATTCTCATTCTCTATTCCCATTCTCTGTTGTCATTCTCTATTCCTATTCTCTATTCCTATTCTCTATTCCTATTCTCTATTCTCATTCTCTATTCTCATTCTCTATTCCTATTCTCATTCTCTATTCTCATTCTCTATTCCTATTCTCATTCTCTGTTGTCATTCTCTATTCTCATTCTCTATTCTCATTCTCTATTCCTATTCTCATTCTCTATTCTCATTCTCTATTCCTATTCTCATTCTCTATTCCCATTCTCTATTGTAATTCTCTATTCCTATTCTCTATTCTCATTCTCTATTTCCATTCTCTGTTGTCATTCTCTATTCCCATTCTCTGTTGTCATCCTCTATTCCCATTCTCTATTGTCATTCTCTATTCCCATTCTCTATTGTCATTCTCTATTCCTATTCTCTATTCTCATTCTCTATTTCCATTCTCTGTTGTCATTCTCTGTTCCCATTCTCTGTTGTCATTCTCTATTCTCATTCTCTATTGTCATTCTCTATTGTCATTCTCTATTCCTATTCTCATTCTCTATTCCTATTCTCATTCTCTATTCCCATTCTCTATTGTCATTCTCTATTCCTATTCTCTATTCTCATTCTCTATTTCCATTCTCTGTTGTCATTCTCTATTCCCATTCTCTGTTGTCATTCTCTATTCCCATTCTCTATTGTCATTCTCTATTCCCATTCTCTATTGTCATTCTCTATTCCTATTCTCATTCTCTATTCCTATTGTCATTCTCTATTCCCATTCTCTATTGTCATTCTCTATTCCTATTCTCTATTCTCATTCTCTATTTCCATTCTCTGTTGTCATTCTCTATTCCCATTCTCTGTTGTCATTCTCTATTCCCATTCTCTATTCCTATTCTCTATTGTCATTCTCTATTTCCATTCTCTGTTGTCATTCTCTATTCCCATTCTCTGTTGTCATTCTCTATTCTCATTCTCTATTGTCATTCTCTCTATTCCTATTCTCATTCTCTATTCCTATTCTCATTCTCTATTCTCATTCTCTATTGTCATTCTCTAGTCCCATTCTCTATTGTCATTCTCTATTCCTATTCTCTATTGTCATTCTCTATTCCTATTCTCTATTGTCATTCTCTATTCCTATTCTCATTCTCTATTGTCATTCTCTATTGTCATTCTCTATTATCATTCTCTATTGTCATTCTCTATTCCCATTCTCTATTGTCATTCTCTATTCCTATTCTCTATTGTCATTCTCTATTCCTATTCTCTATTGTCATTCTCTATTCCTATTCTCTATTGTCATTCTCTATTCCTATTCTCATTCTCTATTATCATTCTCTATTGTCATTCTCTATTCCTATTCTCATTCTCTATTCTCATTCTCTATTATCATTCTCTATTGTCATTCTCTATTCCCATTCTCTATTGTCATTCTCTATTCCCATTCTCTGTTGTCATTCTCTATTCCTATTCTCATTCTCTATTGTCATTCTCTCTATTCCTATTCTCATTCTCTATTCCTATTCTCATTCTCTATTCTCATTCTCTATTGTCATTCTCTAGTCCCATTCTCTATTCCTATTCTCTATTGTCATTCTCTATTCCTATTCTCTATTGTCATTCTCTATTCCTATTCTCATTCTCTATTGTCATTCTCTATTGTCATTCTCTATTATCATTCTCTATTGTCATTCTCTATTCCCATTCTCTATTGTCATTCTCTATTCCTATTCTCTATTGTCATTCTCTATTCCTATTCTCTATTGTCATTCTCTATTCCTATTCTCATTCTCTATTATCATTCTCTATTGTCATTCTCTATTCCTATTCTCATTCTCTATTCTCATTCTCTATTATCATTCTCTATTGTCATTCTCTATTCCCATTCTCTATTGTCATTCTCTATTCCCATTCTCTGTTGTCATTCTCTATTCCTATTCTCATTCTCTATTATCATTCTCTATTCTCATTCTCTATTCCTATTCTCTATTGTCATTCTCTATTCCTATTCTCATTCTCTATTCTCATTCTCTATTATCATTCTCTATTGTCATTCTCTATTCCTATTCTCATTCTCATTCTCTATTCTCATTCTCTATTCTCATTCTCTATTGTCATTCTCTATTCCCATTCTCTATTGTCATTCTCTATTCCTATTCTCATTCTCATTCTCTATTGTCATTCTCTATTCCCATTCTCTATTGTCATTCTCTATTCCCATTCTCTGTTGTCATTCTCTATTCCTATTCTCTATTGTCATTCTCTATTCCTATTCTCTATTGTCATTCTCTATTCCTATTCTCATTCTCTATTCTCATTCTCTATTCCCATTCTCTGTTCTCATTCTGTGTTCTCATTCTCTATTGTCATTTTTCTTCTTGTTTCCATCAGAGATTTACTCAGCATTTTCCCAATGTTTTCACTGTAATTCGAAAAAAAAAAAAAAGGCAAATGAATAATCTGCTTAAGGGAGGAAACCCTTCATGCCGCTCATGCTGCCCTTTCTGGCAGCGCACTGGCATTTTATTGGTCTGTCTGTATGTGATTTGTTGTCGGAGTGTTTGGCCATTGCTGCCAATGATAGATGTTTCCGCAGCCTCTCTGTACTAACAATAAGTGTGAGTGAGACAGCAGTGATTAAGACCAGACTTTTCTTTGTACATTTGTCCCCGATCATTGTCTGCTTCTTTATTGCATTTACATTCAGCACTCCTAAGTGTGTAATGGGGAGGAATGATGGTCATCAGTCACATTGCCCTGCCGACAGAAGATCATTTATGTTGCTGCATAAAGATGTAGTCGCCGGACAAATTGTTGGGAGATCATTGCAAGTTCTGCAGGAGCCACTGGGATCAGACATGGCCGGTCCTTAAAATGGTTGTTCCCAGTAATGGCCCAATATTAAGCTTGTGTAAAAAGGCCCTGTGAAAGATCCTCAGTGCGCCAACACCGCGTTGGCCCACACCTGAGTCTTCTTTCATATAAAACCACAATCACCGTCAGTGAGTGCCGGGTTCACCAGATAAATACAAGACAAGCCTTCTAAATTTTATATATTTATTAACCCCTAAATGGGTCGGTATTAAAATCTAACATATACAGATCAGAACAGATATGCAGATATATACAAGCATTAACAGTTACTAGTTACAATATACAGTACAATAAAATAAAAGGGAATAAAGGTGAAATAATTACTTTACCACACATCTCCTTGATGTGGTTCTGTAGTCCAACACTCACACATGCTCTGGTATGTGTGAATAACCAGTGGAGGCTTCTAGCAGCATCAACACAGCATTCCAGCCTGCATACTCATCACAGTATATCCCAATAGTCTCTCTATAGTCTCATCAAAGTATTATCCTTGTAGTCTCAGCCCAATCTCCCCCCACTGACCTCTTACCTCATCTTTTATACCCTTGATTACACCACCCAGAATGAGGTCACCGGCGACAGCAAGTCTGATTGACTAACGCACTCAAGTCCAGATTCTTTGTAAGAAGATAGGATTAAGTCAAATGATATAATGTTATCAACCATGTCTGATCAACTGCCCAGGCTGAACAATGCATGTTTATTTGATCACCCAGGCCTATGTAAGAATTCAATGGAGCTATTCTGGGATGGATACAAAGCCCTATTGTTATATTGTTGCCTCTACTGATAACATACAACTCGGATTAGGGCTGCGCACATTATGAGTAAAGGGAAGTAAGAGGGAGATACGATACCCAGAGATCAAAATACATCTTTGAGTTATAGCCATATTTAAGTGGAATCATCACAGGCCCTAATAGGGATAGACCTGACAGCCAGACTCATCTCTGCCAGCGCTGCCCATAGATAGGCTTCCTTTACAGCGCTGGCTATAGATAGGCTTCCATTACAGCGCTGCCCATAGATAGGCTTCCATTACAGCACTGGCCATAGATAGGCTTCCTTTACAGCGCTGGCCATAGATAGGCTTCCATTACAGCGCTGCCCATAGATAGGCTTCCATTACAGCGCTGCCCATAGATAGGCTTCCTTTACAGCACTGCCCATAGATAGGCTTCCTTTACAGTGCTGCCCATAGATAGGCTTCCATTACAGCGCTGGCTATAGATAGGCTTCCTTTACAGCGATGCCCATAGATAGGCTTCCTTTACAGCGCTGCCCATAGATAGGCTTCCTTTACAGCACTGGCTATAGATAGGCTTCCATTACAGCGCTGCCCATAGATAGGCTTCCTTTACAGCACTGGCTATAGATAGGCTTCCTTTACAGCGCTGCCCATAGATAGGCTTCCTTTACAGCACTGGCTATAGATAGGCTTCCTTTACAGCACTGGCTATAGATAGGCTTCCTTTACAGCGCTGCCCATAGATAGGCTTCCTTTACAGCGCTGCCCATAGATAGGCTTCCTTTACAGCACTGGCTATAGATAGGCTTCCATTACAGCGCTGCCCATAGATAGGCTTCCTTTACAGCACTGGCTATAGATAGGCTTCTTTTACAGCGATGCCCATAGATAGGCTTCCTTTACAGCACTGGCTATAGATAGGCTTCCTTTACAGCGCTGCCCATAGATAGGCTTCCTTTACAGCGCTGCCCATAGATAGGCTTCCTTTACAGCGCTGCCCATAGATAGGCTTCCTTTACAGCACTGGCTATAGATAGGCTTCCTTTACAGCGCTGCCCATAGATAGGCTTCCTTTACAGCGCTGCCCATAGATAGGCTTCCTTTACAGCACTGGCTATAGATAGGCTTCCATTACAGCGCTGCCCATAGATAGGCTTCCTTTACAACGCTGCCCATAGATAGGCTTCCTTTACAGCGCTGCCCATAGATAGGCTTCCTTTACAGCGCTGGCTATAGATAGGCTTCCTTTACAGCGCTGGCCATAGATAGGCTTCCTTTACAGCACTGGCTATAGATAGGCTTCCTTTACAGCGCTGCCCATAGATAGGCTTCCTTTACAGCGCTGCCCATAGATAGGCTTCCTTTACAGCACTGGCTATAGATAGGCTTCCTTTACAGCACTGGCTATAGATAGGCTTCCATTACAGCGCTGCCCATAGATAGGCTTCCTTTACAGCGCTGCCCATAGATAGGCTTCCTTTACAGTGCTGCCCATAGATAGGCTTCCTTTACAGCGCTGCCCATAGATAGGCTTCCTTTACAGCGCTGCCCATAGATAGGCTTCCTTTACAGCACTGGCTATAGATAGGCTTCCATTACAGCGCTGCCCATAGATAGGCTTCCTTTACAGCACTGGCTATAGATAGGCTTCCATTACAGCGCTGCCCATAGATAGGCTTCCTTTACAGCACTGGCTATAGATAGGCTTCCTTTACAGCGATGCCCATAGATAGGCTTCCTTTACAGCACTAGCTATAGATAGGCTTCCTTTACAGCACTGGCAATAGATAGGCTTCCTTTACAGCGCTGCCCATAGATAGGCTTCCTTTACAGTGCTGCCCATAGATAGGCTTCCTTTACAGCGCTGGCTATAGATAGGCTTCCTTTACAGCACTGGCTATAGATAGTCTTTCATTACAGCGCTGCCCATAGATAGGCTTCCTTTACAGCACTGGCTATAGATAGGCTTCCATTACAGCGCTGCCCATAGATAGGCTTCCTTTACAGCACTGGCTATAGATAGGCTTCCATTACAGCGCTGCCCATAGATAGGCTTCCTTTACAGCGCTGCCCATAGATAGGCTTCCTTTACAGCGCTGCCCATAGATAGGCTTCCTTTACAGCACTGGCTATAGATAGGCTTCCTTTACAGCGCTGCCCATAGATAGGCTTCCTTTACAGCGCTGCCCATAGATAGGCTTCCTTTACAGCGCTGCCCATAGATAGGCTTCCTTTACAGCACTGGCTATAGATAGGCTTCCTTTACAGCGCTGCCCATAGATAGGCTTCCTTTACAGCGCTGCCCATAGATAGGCTTCCTTTACAGCACTGGCTATAGATAGGCTTCCATTACAGCGCTGCCCATAAATAGGCTTCCTTTACAACGCTGCCCATAGATAGGCTTCCTTTACAGCGCTGCCCATAGATAGGCTTCCTTTACAGCGCTGGCTATAGATAGGCTTCCTTTACAGCGCTGGCCATAGATAGGCTTCCTTTACAGCACTGGCTATAGATAGGCTTCCTTTACAGCGCTGCCCATAGATAGGCTTCCTTTACAGCGCTGCCCATAGATAGGCTTCCTTTACAGCACTGGCTATAGATAGGCTTCCTTTACAGCACTGGCTATAGATAGGCTTCCATTACAGCGCTGCCCATAGATAGGCTTCCTTTACAGCGCTGCCCATAGATAGGCTTCCTTTACAGTGCTGCCCATAGATAGGCTTCCTTTACAGCGCTGCCCATAGATAGGCTTCCTTTACAGCACTGGCTATAGATAGGTTTCCTTTACAGCACTGCCCATAGATAGGCTTCCTTTACAGCACTGCCCATAGATAGGCTTCCTTTACAGCACTGGCTATAGATAGGCTTCCATTACAGCGCTGCCCATAGATAGGCTTCCTTTACAGCACTGGCTATAGATAGGCTTCCTTTACAGCGATGCCCATAGATAGGCTTCCTTTACAGCACTGGCTATAGATAGGCTTCCTTTACAGCACTGGCAATAGATAGGCTTCCTTTACAGCGCTGCCCATAGATAGGCTTCCTTTACAGCGCTGCCCATAGATAGGCTTCCTTTACAGCGCTGGCTATAGATAGGCTTCCTTTACAGCACTGGCTATAGATAGTCTTTCATTACAGCGCTGCCCATAGATAGGCTTCCTTTACAGCACTGGCTATAGATAGGCTTCCATTACAGCGCTGCCCATAGATAGGCTTCCTTTACAGCACTGGCTATAGATAGGCTTCCATTACAGCGCTGCCCATAGATAGGCTTCCTTTACAGCGCTGCCCATAGATAGGCTTCCTTTACAGCGCTGCCCATAGATAGGCTTCCTTTACAGCACTGGCTATAGATAGGCTTCCTTTACAGCGCTGCCCATAGATAGGCTTCCTTTACAGCGCTGCCCATAGATAGGCTTCCTTTACAGCGCTGGCTATAGATAGGCTTCCTTTACAGCACTGGCTATAGATAGTCTTTCATTACAGCGCTGCCCATAGATAGGCTTCCTTTACAGCACTGGCTATAGATAGGCTTCCTTTACAGCACTGGCTATAGATAGTCTTTCATTACAGCGCTGCCCATAGATAGGCTTCCTTTACAGCACTGGCTATAGATAGGCTTCCATTACAGCGCTGCCCATAGATAGGCTTCCTTTACAGCGCTGCCCATAGATAGGCTTCCTTTACAGCGCTGGCTATAGATAGGCTTCCATTACAGCGCTGCCCATAGATAGGCTTCCTTTACAGCACTGGCCATAGATAGGCTTCCTTTACAGCGCTGGCTATAGATAGGCTTCCTTTACAGCACTGGCTATAGATAGGCTTCCTTTACAGCGCTGGCTATAGATAGGCTTCCTTTACAGCGCTGCCCATAGATAGGCTTCCTTTACAGCGCTGCCCATAGATAGGCTTCCTTTACAGCACTGGCTATAGATAGGCTTCCATTACAGCGCTGCCCATAGATAGGCTTCCTTTACAGCACTGGCTATAGATAGGCTTCCATTACAGCGCTGCCCATAGATAGGCTTCCTTTACAGCGCTGGCTATAGATAGGCTTCCTTTACAGCGCTGGCTATAGATAGGCTTCCTTTACAGCACTGGCTATAGATAGGCTTCCTTTACAGCGCTGCCCATAGATAGGCTTCCTTTACAGCGCTGCCCATAGATAGGCTTCCTTTACAGCAGTGGCTATAGATAGGCTTCCTTTACAGCACTGGCTATAGATAGGCTTCCATTACAGCGCTGCCCATAGATAGGCTTCCTTTACAGCACTGGCTATAGATAGGCTTCCATTACAGCGCTGCCCATAGATAGGCTTCCTTTACAGCGCTGGCTATAGATAGGCTTCCTTTACAGCGCTGGCTATAGATAGGCTTCCTTTACAGCGCTGGCTATAGATAGGCTTCCTTTACAGCACTGGCTATAGATAGGCTTCCTTTACAGCGCTGCCCATAGATAGGCTTCCTTTACAGCGCTGCCCATAGATAGGCTTCCTTTACAGCACTGGCTATAGACAGGCTTCCTTTACAGCGCTGCCCATAGATAGGCTTCCTTTACAGCGCTGCCCATAGATAGGCTTCCTTTACAGCGCTGGCTATAGATAGGCTTCCTTTACAGCGCTGGCTATAGATAGGCTTCCTTTACAGCACTGGCTATAGATAGGCTTCCATTACAGCGCTGCCCATAGATAGGCTTCCTTTACAGCACTGGCTATAGATAGGCTTCCTTTACAGCGCTGCCCATAGATAGGCTTCCTTTACAGCACTGGCTATAGATAGGCTTCCTTTACAGCGCTGCCCATAGATAGGCTTCCTTTACAGCACTGCCCATAGATAGGCTTCCTTTACAGCACTGGCTATAGATAGGCTTCCATTACAGCGCTGCCCATAGATAGGCTTCCTTTACAGCGCTGCCCATAGATAGGCTTCCTTTACAGCACTGGCTATAGATAGGCTTCCATTACAGCGCTGCCCATAGATAGGCTTCCTTTACAGCGCTGCCCATAGATAGGCTTCCTTTACAGCACTGGCCATAGATAGGCTTCCTTTACAGCGCTGGCTATAGATAGGCTTCCTTTACAGCACTGGCTATAGATAGGCTTCCTTTACAGCGCTGCCCATAGATAGGCTTCCTTTACAGCACTGGCTATAGATAGGCTTCCATTACAGCGCTGCCCATAGATAGGCTTCCTTTACAGCACTGGCCATAGATAGGCTTCCTTTACAGATTCTCTTTAAAGGGATTGTGCTATCAAACAAATAGCAATATCATTTAGTCTGGCCATAGGCTTTCTTTTTGCTTGTCATACAGAAAACCTAGGACAAGCAGCCGCATTTATAACAGTAAAAGGTAGACGACCTGATACAGGCTCCGATTGAAGCAATGTGGTGATGAGCAATACTTTTCCATCATGATGGAGCACCGTGTCACAAGGCAAAAGTGATAACTAAGTGGCTCAGTGAACAAAATATTGAAATTTTGGGTCCATGGCTAGAAAACTCCCCAGATCTAAATCCCATTGATAGTCAGTCCTCCAAAAGCAAGTGGACATACAAAAACACAGAAATTCTGATCAACTCCAAGCACTGAATAGGCAAGAATGGGTTGGCATCAGTCAGGATTTGGCCCAGAGGGTGATATCCAACATGGCAGGGTGAACTGCAGAAGACTTGGAAAAATAAGGATCGACACTGGAGGTTTACATTCAGGAGCCTGGGAATGTAATGTAACCGCATCAGGAGGGGCTGGAATGGGATATTTACATTTACTGTTTTATGAGGGCAGACCTTAAACCTAGAAGAAAGTAGCCTCTTTGTATGGCTGTACCCTGATATGGGTTGGGCTCCTCTCACGTCCTGACAGGATGGATTTGTAGGTTAAAGATCTGCAACAATAAACCAAACCAACAAACATTATATTGTTCTTGCTTTGTAAATGATAAGCCCTCGGCCGCAAGGCAGTTCATGAAAAAGAAGCTAGCATTGGAAATAAACCTGCCATCCATATTTGCAGCCACAACTAACGGTAAGACCGATGGGAACGTGTAATGGATTCCAGGTGAAAGCTTTCTATGTGTTTCATGAAGCAGTGACGGACGTTCCTGCCACAATCCCATTCATCATCATCCATCTAATCATTAAAATGTCGTTTTCTTGTGTCAGGGTTGTTTATTACGCTTATCTTACTCTGTAAATCTAGGTGATGGTGACTTCTTGGTTGATTCTTAGTAGAGCAGTATTGTATGTAGGGTGAATGGGATGATCCACCTTTTAAGAATTGATGTTCTGACCTTAATATAGATAATCTATTTTAGATTCAAGGCGATCTGACTGTCAGGACTCCTGCGGGTGTTTTCTGGAGCGCTGCAGCTCGTAGCATTGTTTACATACCAAGTATCACTCGCTGTATCACGCGCTGTATCACTCGCTGTATCACATGCTGTGTCACGCGTTGTATCACTCGCTGTATCACATGCTGTGTCACGCGTTGTATCACTCGCTGTACCACTCGCTGTGTCACGCGTTGTATCACTCGCTGTACCACTCGCTGTGTCACGCGTTGTATCACTCACTGTACCACTCGCTGTGTCACGCGTTGTATCACTCGCTGTATCACTCGCTGTGTCACGCGTTGTATCACTCGCTGTATCACATGCTGTGTCACGCGTTGTATCACTCGCTGTACCACTCGCTGTGTCACGCGTTGTATCACTCGCTGTACCACTCGCTGTGTCACGCGTTGTATCACTCGCTGTATCACTCGCTGTATCACTCGCTGTATCACGCGCTGTATCACTCGCTGTATCACGCGCTGTATCACGCGCTGTGTCACTCGCTGTATCACGCGCTGTGTCACTCGCTGTATCACGCTCTGTCACTCGCTGTGTCACTCGCTGTATCACTCGCTGTATCACGCGCTGTGTCACTCGCTGTATCACTCGCTGTATCACGCGCTGTATCACGCACTGTTTCACTCGCTGTATCACGCGCTGTGTCACTCGCTGTATCACTCGCTGTATCACTCGCTGTATCACGCTCTGTATCACTCGCTGTATCACGCGCTGTGTCACTCGCTGTATCACGCGCTGTGTCACTCGCTGTATCACGCTCTGTGTCACTCGCTGTGTCACTCGCTGTATCACGCGCTGTATCACTCGCTGTATCACTCGCTGTATCACGCGCTGTTTCACTCGCTGTATCACGCTCTGTATCACTCGCTGTATCACTCGCTGTATCAGACGCTGTGTCACGCTCTGTATCACTCGCTGTATCAGACGCTGTGTCACGCGCTGTATCACGCGCTGTGTCACTTGCTGTATCACTCGCTGTATCACGCGCTGTATCACTCGCTGTATCACTCGCTGTATCACGCGCTGTTTCACTCGCTGTATCACGCTCTGTATCACTCGCTGTATCACTCGCTGTATCAGACGCTGTGTCACGCTCTGTATCACTCGCTGTATCACGCTCTGTGTCACTCGCTGTATCACGCGCTGTATCACTCGCTGTATCACGCGCTGTTTCACTCGCTGTATCACGCTCTGTATCACTCGCTGTATCAGACGCTGTGTCACGCGCTGTATCACGCGCTGTGTCACTCGCTGTATCACTCGCTGTGTCACTCGCTGTATCACTCGCTGTATCACGCGCTGTGTCACTCGCTGTATCACTCGCTGTATCACGCGCTGTGTCACTCGCTGTATCACTCGCTGTATCACGCGCTGTATCACTCGCTGTGTCACGCTCTGTATCACTCGCTGTATCAGACGCTGTGTCACTCGCTGTATCACGCGCTGTATCACTCGCTGTATCACGCGCTGTTTCACTCGCTGTATCACGCTCTGTATCACTCGCTGTATCAGACGCTGTGTCACGCGCTGTATCACGCGCTGTGTCACTCGCTGTATCACTCGCTGTGTCACTCGCTGTATCACTCGCTGTATCACGCGCTGTGTCACTCGCTGTATCACGCGCTGTATCACGCGCTGTGTCACTCGCTGTATAACTCGCTGTATCACTCGCTGTATCACGCTCTGTATCACGTGCTGTGTCACTCGCTGTGTCACTCGCTGTGTCACGCGCTGTGTCACGCGCTGTGTCACACGCTGTATCACTCGCGGTATCACTTGTGGTACTTTTAGTAGCATTAGTTATGGGTACTGCAACAATGTCCCATAGACGTCAATGAATATGGCGAGTGAGCAGTGCTGTGCCCTGGGCATCAGATTACCTGCGGGGTTCCTGATATAGGACCAAGGAGAGGATGAAGGAAAGGAGGGCTAGGATTTATTCAACTTTTTGTGTGCATTTTCTATGTTTAGTGTTGCTGTACATTGCTAGGGCATCACAATTATGTTATATAAGACAGGAATACCCCATTGACACTGTTAGTATTTGATGTACATTTATATTTGGTAAAGTTATTCTCTTTACAAGCTATACTTACCCACTCGTGTTCCACCCAGACGAGCCCACTGCTGCCTCTTCTAGAAGTGACGATTAGGGCAGACCCTTCTCCTTTATTGTATTGAAGCATATGGTGTTCTAGACCAGGACTGCCTGGATCCCATACCTCTATTATCCAGAAGAGAAATGTATTCCATATACATATATATATATATATATATATATATACATACAGTATATATATATATACTGTATATATGTATATATACAGCTGCTCTAGAGGTTATCGCCTTCATCAATCCATCTACTGTAGGGCTCTATGGAAGGTCTTATTAGTGAACGTGTATGTATAAGTACAGGGTGATTGGATGCCGCAGCTTGCACAGAACATCTTTACATTGAATGCGCTTCAGTCCTATTTTCATTGTATATTATAGGATGAAGTTCATGAACGTGATCGTTTCAGCGATTTCCTGCTAACTAAACTCCGAGACTTACAGAGACAGAAATATCCAACTCTGAAACTGATTCTTTCTAGTGCCGCTTTGGACGTAAACTTGTTTTTGAGATACTTTGGAGGGTGTCCTGTATTTTACAGTAAGTATATCTACAGCGATATCTGTCAGTGTTGGTTACTCAAAAATTCTGATTAACTGGCCTTTGTTTTTGTCTTCTAAACACATTTTTGAGATGTCTAGAAATAACTAGTTCTTGCTAGGTGTTGTATTCCACTAGGTGCACACTAGCACTTTCCCTCCGTTGTTCTGGTCCGAGGCAGACTACTAAAATTGCAGTTACACGTGGAGCCCAGGCAGACCCCAATGACTACAATATGGGGTCTGTTGTTTTATAACTGGAAGTTTTGCTTATGAATTGACTTCTTTTCCTGATTATTATAGTTTCATTGCAGATTTAAAGGGAGTCTGTCAGCAGGCTTTACAAGAGTTTCTTCTCCTGCTCGGGCTTCACTCCTATTGCTTGAGTGACATCAAGCCTTTTGTCAGACTTTGTCTGCGATTACCTAGAGCGAAGAGCGAAACCCTGGCAGGAAAAGGAATTTCTCTAAATCACTTTTCAGCTAATTTGCAGAAGAATAAAATGTTGATTATTTTATTTATTTATTTATTTTGTTTAAAATGGAGCTGCAATGCAGAATAAGAAAGCCATCTTTGGAAAATGTAGAAATAATTCTACAAAGTATTGTCATTTACTCTGATACCAATTTTGCTGCTGACAGATGCCCTTTAAAGAGAGTCTATCATTAAAAAAAACACTTTTAAGCTAATGGCACGTTGGAATGGCCTTTAAAAAGGCCATTCTTCTCCTCCCTTTCATTGTTGTCCTCTCCCAGCCGTTTATGTAAAAATCCGTTTCTTCAATTATGGAAATGATCCTCATGGAGCACCTGGGGCGTTCCTCCTTGGCAGCGAGCACCCATCGCGTCATCACCCATTAGTCTGTTATGGTGACTCCCATCTTGGTCTTCTCTTCTTCTTCCTCTGACGCAGCGCTGGACGGCAGAGACTGTGCATGACGGGCCGCCATTTTCCGATTGTCCGTACTGCGCCTCTTGTGAAAGACCACCGGAAAATGGCAGCGGTCCAGCGCTGCGTCAGTAGAAGAAAAGATACAGAGAAGACCAAGATGGGAGTCACCACAACAGACTAATGGGCGGTGACAAGCGATGACGCGATGGGTGCTCGCCATGGAGGAACGCCCCGGGTGCCCCGTGAGGATCATTTCCATAATTGAAGAAACGGATTTTTACATAAACGGCTGGGAGAAGACAATGAAAGGTAGGAGAAGAATGGCCTTTTTAAAGGCCATTCCAATGTACCATTAGCTTAAAAGTGTTTTTTTTAACCGCTTCCGTACCGCCCATAAACTATATACGTTTAGAAGGAATTCAGCAACTGCACAAAATCGTGCAGCTGCTGAAACGGGGAGCCAGCTGTAACTTCAGCCAGAGCTCCCAGAGAGAAGGTAAAGAAGGTTTATTACCTTCCCTTCCTTCCTGATCGCTGGGTATATAAACAGCGATATATGTGTATATATATATGTATACAGCGCTATGGGCACCGCCATCTTGCAGCTCCCCTCTGACCCGGCGGTCATGTGATCCACCGGGATCAGCATCTGCTGGAGCTGCTGGGTCCTACAGAACCCAGATCAGCTCTATAGTTATGTGAAAGCAACGTGTAGGAGGCGGCTGCATTTCTCCTGCAACTGGGGCTAAATGTACCAGCCCCAGTTACAGGGAAAATCAGACTCCCGAAAAAAAAAAAGTCATCAGATGTCCCCAAAGGTCTACTGTAACCTTATGGGGACACAATGTAAAAAAAAAAAAAAGTATAGAAAAGTAAAAAAAAAATGTAAATAAAATAATTTTAAAAATTAATAAAATAATGCACCAATAAAACGCCCTTATTACAGGTTATAACCCCACCCCCGATGACACCATAAAAAATAAAAATTACCGTAACAGAGAGGAAAACTATTTTATAAAGTTTTTTTAGTAGCACTTTTTGTTATTAAATAAAAAAAAAAAAATGAAAACTGAAAAACAGACTCGTTTTCCCTCCTCTTTTGTTTCTATTTTCCTGGATATAAAAAAACATTAACACACATGCAAAAATAAAAACAACATAAAAATAAAGCCCTATGTGTCACCGAAAAAGAGCGCAGAAATTAGTTGAATAACGCAAATGATAAAAATGTTATAGCCCTCCAAAACCGCACATACAAAAAACTTGAAATTGTGCCTGATATGGAAGTGGTTAATGATAGATGCCCTTTAATATTTTTAGAATTAACAGTGTGCCTGACTATTGTTCTTAGCAGCATTGATTCCTTTATCATCTGTAGAGACTTTCCCCTAGGACTAGGTGCAGACAAATGGGTTTTTCTAAACCAAGTTAAGTTAACCCCTAGATGTTGCTAATCTGGCTATTTACGTCACTTTATCTGATGCCTGGGGCTGCCCGGGGCTGCAGTCACATTAAAGTCGCACACCTGTGATTTACAACTGCTCCTGCAGTAGTGATAAGAACCGGCACCTCCATGCTGTAGTTACTGTCCAGTTACACTGTGATAAGGGAAGATTTTAGGACTGTTATCATCACTTCTATCTACAAAATTTAACTCTTTATAATGATCATAGTAAAGTGAAAGAGCCTTCCCATTGACATTGTGCTAGCAGACCTTGCTCCCCTGCCAGCCCCTCCCATCAGCTACTTCCTGGATGCTTGCTCTGTCTCAGCAGGGAGCCTAGCTAGAGATAACACCAGCAGTGTACAGCCCTCTACTATACTAAACTACTGGTTCATTTACACATGGACCAGGGCTCCAGAAAATAAGTCATGCTGGATATAAAACCATATAAAACCTCATTTTTAGTTGAAAAACTATATACATGTGTAGCCCCTGTAATCAGAACTATAAAATCTAATTTTAATATGGTTACGTGCCATAGTATATATAAAAACTATTTTGTTTTAGGTAAAAGAAGCAAAATGTCCTTTTTTTTCACATTTTATACCATTTTTCTACTTCTAGTAAAAAAAATATTTAACTGATTTAACATATACAGCTGCTTATTTCAAGCCTTGTGTGTCCTGAAAAAACATGGTAAAAATAGTTGGGATATGCGAAGCCATTAAAAAGATATTGCTGTGTAAATCAATGCAAACAAAATTTGGCCTGAGCATTGGGGCATCAGGGATGATTGGTCCTGAAAGGGTTAAAGATGGTCAAAGACTGTCTATAATATCATATAATAAAATAATAGGTGTTTAATAAAGGAGAAGAGATAATACTGAGCTGTGGTTACACCGGATGGGGAGCCCCATTATATATCATGCACTGTATATATCATGCACTGTATATACCCAGCGTTCCGCGCCTTCCAGAGTTACGTGGCACACGCTAATTCATTCATGGTCCATGCTGAAGCTCAGGAACAATAGCTTTCGACAGCTTTTATATATTCTATTATATATAGCTTTGAGGAGTGTTAGCGCCTGCACTTATGGCCTGAGTGCTCAGCTTATCACATGGTCATTTATGGTCTCCTGAGCAATATAGAGTGATCAGAAATACAGACAAAACTACAGAGTGACCCTCCTCTAGATATACAACACAATCAATATATATATATATATATATATATATATATATATATATATAAGATTGATCAGTAAGACATTAACCCTGCCATGTCCTATTGCACGAAGTCCATGAGAGGAGCTGTAGTTGTTATAGTATAGTATATGTGTTAGTAACAGAGAGTTTCTACAAGTTAAACAAGCAGCCCAGCTCACCTGATCTAGATGCACTGAGGTGTAGGAAGTGCGGGAACAACAAATAGGAGAAAGTCCCGCATCATTAAAAAGTGGCAATTCACTGTATGCTAAGGCTAAGAAGTCTTGACTCGCAGAAGTCCCAGTGGATTTTATGGTTATGAGATGAAGTTTCTGGACTTTCCTTTCTATTAACAGAGGAATAATAGTTGGCATTTGTACTATGAGATCTATCGATCCTAAAAATACATCTTATAGGCTGAGGCCCCAAGCCAGCAAATTGCTGGCAAAAAACATTGCAGTGAAGACCGTGCTCGAAAACATATTAGCGTTTTTTTCTGCAGTGTTTTTCACGGAAAATCTGCCTCTATTATACCTATACGGATTACGCCAGCATTCCTGTAGATAGAATTGACATGTGGCATTTCCACTGCAGATTGTTTTTCTGCCATGTGTGTATAGGATTAGCCAGAATCCCATCCACTTTGCAGGTAATGTAAAAAGTAGCGTTTCCGCCACGTCCAAAACGCTGTGTTTTCACAACGTGGGGCCCTGACCTTAGTGTGAAATATATATACAGGGACATCTCCATAAATGAGAATATCTGGGAAACGTTTTATCTTTCAGTAATTCCATTAATAAAGTGACCTCCTATATTTTCTAGATTCTTTACACACAGAGTCTTCTATTTCTAGTGTTTTATTTCTGTAAATGTTGATTATGGATTACAGGGAATGAAAATGAGAATCTTGTAAGTTCAGTTCAGTCTTGTAAATTCAGTGTCACCTGCCAAGGTTTCCTCAGTCTGGTTCAGTAGGACACACAATCCTGGAAGACGCTGAGTATGGATTGTATTACTGAATGACTGAGATGAAGGAACGTTTCACAGATATTCTCATTTATTGAGATGCTCCTGTATGTAGCAGAGTGTCACATATATCACTGCACACCTCAACAGATTTACCATATAATGGGTTCTCTGCTTTACAGTCAGTTAATAGAGGTAGTTCTGCACAATGCCCCTTCCTACTTGGCCTCGCCACTTTCTCGCTAACCCTCATCCACTTGTTATTGACAAGTTATTAAAATGCAAAATAAATGAAGTACAAAGAACGTCTTCCAATCATTAGAGTCAGGGGTTGGCCACGGAGGATAAGATTCTTACCTTAGGGCAAATCCTTTTTAATCTTTTTTTCTCAAACAAACTATATATATATATTTTTATTTATTTTTTTTAAAACCTTTTCATTCTTGTTATAATTCTATCATTTTAAGTAGAAGGACGCCCCTTTGAAGTGAAAGAAATGTTTTTAGAAGATGTTTTAAGATCCATGGGTTACACAAATAAAGATATGCTTAACTATAAGAAAGAGAAGCAGTGTGGTAAGTATAGTAACTTGCGTTTAACTTGCTACTGATAATCATATGTTAGTATTATTTTCACACAAGGAATTGCCTATGTTATATGCATTTTGTATAGAATATCTAGTAAAAACATTTCAGATGTAAGAGAAGCCAGAGAAGCTAGCCTAAGTGAGCACATAAGTGAGAACAGTGGGATGTATAGAGCTCGTACATGGTCCAGTGATCTCCCGATCGGCCCAGTTACTACTGAGTACCAGCTTAGTACAGTGGTGATCAGCTGTTCTGGAGCTCACTGCCTCGGTGCACACGGCCGAGTTTAGTCCTGGTAAATGCAGCTCACACGTGGACAGTGTTTCCTGGATGTAATACGGTCGTGTGCATAGACTCTTCAGTAATCGAGCTCGCTGTTCATGCAAACGTTACATTCTGATTATTGCCTAGTGTAAACATGGGAATGGACATAATGACAGTTTGCTTCTGTGTGTTATTGAGTGTATGTGTTATGAAGACTGGCGTATTTTTATGAATTCCCCTGCTGTTTTTCAGCAGTACATCCCTGCATGTCATCAGGGGACTTCCTGCCCGCAATAACGGAAACTGTATTGGAGGGTGGGAACAAATGGTCATTGGGTTGTACAGAAAAGATTACCATTATTCTAAAATGTAAATGAAAATAAGCTTGCAACAATCAACTTGCTATGTTGGTGATTGGAGCTTATGACGGGAAAGGACCTTTGTGGGGGAAAGAACATCTCATACAAGAGGGGCGGTGGAGTATGTGCAGTATGCTGTGGAAAACGGAACAGGAACTCCCTTTGTTTATACTTTGTATTTATTTCCAAGGAGACCTCCTGAAAAGGGAAAATTCACAGCAACGTAAATGAAAAAAAATCCTAGTGCGTCTTGTAGTGTTCCAATATTTTTGGGTGTAAAGGTGGGAAAACATCTTACACGAATGTTGGCTAAAGCCACTGATGTCAATGGGGCTAGGTAACCATCTAATGTGTATGGGGCTGTCTGGACTTTCTCTGACAGCCAATGTCTGGGGAATGAAGAGTCTGGCATATGTATGGATTTCAAGTTACCAGAGGAGTGTGGCTGTGACTTATTCATGCTCGGTTGGCTGAATATAGCGTGCATGTGTATAGCAGAAGGGTTTAGAAGAACGAGCTGTCAGCCATAAAAGTGTTCAGACTACAGAGTTCTATTATGTATGACTAGTTCAAGATTTAGTCTTAGTTCCTCACGACCATGTGCTTACTGCTGGCCGTGAATGAACGTGTTATCCGTGTGCTGCCCGTGCATCGGCTGCGCTTCTGCGGCCCCATTCATTCAATGACAGGACAGGAATAGGACCTGTTCAATATTTTGTGGCCTGGACTGTCGGCCCGCTCATGGGACCGTGTAATTCATGTGCACGGGCCCATAGAAATGAATGGGTCAGGGAATAACCCGGGAATAACCCTGACCTTTCACACGGTCATGTGCACGGGGCTTTAATCCAATATACCAGGGCTGTGGAGTCTGAGTCGGGACCAATTTTGGGTGGAGTCGGAGTCAGGAAAATTTGCTGACTCCAGCTTCAGAATAAAATGATTATTTATAATTCTGCAATTTCTATTGTTGTATACCTAATTCCATGCATAGTTTCTTTTATAGGGATGTAGTCACTAGCTTTGTAATGAATTAGAGGAGCGTTACGACTGACTGACACTGGCTGGCAGCCATTTATAAAGGAGTCGGAGTCCAGGCCCACAGCGCTGCAATATATACTAGATCTAGAACATCTAACATGTTATATCCATATCCAAACAATGTGTGTTTGCTTTGTTACCAGAGGAAAAGCAAAAGACAACCCTGTCCGAATGGCATTCTGCAAAAGAGAACAGCGTGATGGGTGACAGCCGAAGGCAGCGGCACATTACCAGTGTCAGTGAGGACTATGATTTGCTGGATGATGGCGGGGACACGGTATTCAGTCAGCTGGTATGGGCAGCCAAGAAATGATCATTATCTGCAGAGATTGTGTACTGTACCTGTATGCTGAATACATACAAAGAACAAGTCTTAGGTTTATGGAAGTTTAACACAAGGCAGATTTATTAATACTCTAATAGTCAGACTGTAAACTGATCCAGATTCATCACATTTGTTGGCTTGGCTTACATTTAAAACATGCCAAGCCACGTCCCCTTTCCGATATGACACAACATCTTTCTTCTCAGTGTCTAAAATGAATAATGAATGTGATGTTTGACGTCCAACATTTGGTACAGATTGGTTTGTTTTTACACTTCCCTTTCTAGTGGTTACGGGTGTGTTTTTCTGCTATAAGAGTCCATATGATAGGGGATAATTTACAGATCAGTGGGGGTCCCCTACTGATTGGGAAGGTGTACCCCCGCTGATCAGCTGCTTGAAGAGGCTGCAGCATTCAGGTGAGCGATGCAGCCCTCTTCACTACTTACCAAGCACACTGCCATACATTTGTTTAGTGACTGTACTTGAGAAAAACAAACGCAAACCAAATAGTTCAGTAGTGAACATTTGCCCTTAGGTTGGATCATTCCTAACACAGACTCCAGATAACGTGTAAACAGTCTTTTATTCTAACCTCTAATGCCATTAAAACAAGGGGAATAGTTCATTGCAAAATGTGCATATTTGTCAGATTTAGTAAGTCATTGTATTCCTCGTTTCCTATAACTCTGCATTGTGCTGTTCACCTGTTATTCCTACGACTATATTGACAACTGGGCGTTGCAAGTTTGGATTTTTTCCTGCAGAACAGCGGAAGAAAACATATGTCTGAACAGACTTATAGCATATAGCACGTGGGCAGAAATCACTGATGTCCATAGAATTGTTGGCTAAATGCTGCTTTCTATTTTTGTCCTTTAAGACTGAGAAGGATGTGAATTGTCTGGAACCCTGGTTAATAAAGGAAATGGACTCCTGTCTCTCAGATATTTGGTTTCACAGAGACATAGATGCCTTTGCTCAACTTTTCCAATTGATATTGACTGAAAACGTCAGCGGTAAGTTTGCATCTTGTTTACCAGTATTTCTATTTTTCTCTAGTGAGTTGTTGCCTCCGCTGCCCAGATATGGCAGATATGCCACTTGCGTCTGTGAAGCGATGGCAACACCCTTGTTGCTCCAAACAGTTCACTTGCATAGTGACAAAAAGTGTAACAGAAACACAAGGGGAATGACTGTTTTCCTTCGGTATTATTGCCAGATCTTTAGTCCAGAGTCCTCCGAAATGTTTTCACGTCCTTTTGTTTAGTGGAGGAAATCTAGCCCAGATGTGACTAAAGACGTTATAGATAACTGGTGGCCTCCACTGTAGCATGCATGTCTGGCTCAATCTGGAAATTTTCAAGCCCCGCCTTTTCTCCATTGATGGAGTTTGCCTACATGTATGCACATCATACCATTTTTTTCAGATTCTGTGGAAAGCATAAAAGGCTCGTTCAGAGGCAGGAATTGAGGTGCACTTCCACCTTGGATTCCTCTTTATTTTCAGGCCCTCCACCGTGGTTCTTACTTGCATGGAAGAAGGTTGATCAGCTGAGTGTCTCATGTTGCGGGTTCTGCAGATGATCATTTGCAGAGTTCACGGCAAGATTCAGCAGGACTCTTACTTTTCTCGCTTATTTCACTGGAGGACACAGCACCATGGGTATAGACCTGGCCACTAGGAGGCTGACACTAGGAGAATGAAAAGCTGTCGGCTCCGCCTCTGGGCTATACCCTCTCACAGACACTGCGAGTCAGTTTAAACCTAGTGTCCGTAGGAGGCAGACACCACCTGACTCAGGTCTTTCTGTCTTACATCGTTCTTATTTTTCTTTCGGGTGCAGGGGGGTCTTCAGCGTGTACGCCACACTAGTTGCACCCCCTGAGTGCGCAGCGCTCTAGAAAAAGCGCCTCGCCGGTCACCCAGAGTCCGCTCCCTGCTCACTGTATCGGCGGCCAGATGGCCGGTGACACCACTCCCATGTGCAAGGTCCACCAAAGGGGTGACCCTGCCGCGCCTGAAGATGCCAGACAGGTGAGTATTAGAAGATGGGTGACTATGGAACAATTCTTCTAACCTCCCCTTGCCCCCCACTAAAGTCCCCTTCCTTGGGCTTCCTACTGGGCCTCCTACGTGGCTCCCATGCCCACAGCCTCCCCCTCCTCCTCCTGGGGCCATGGTGGGCTTTTCTTACAGTGGTGAAAAAAAGTATTTAGTCAGCCACCAATTGTACAAATTCTCCCACTTATAAAGATGACGCCGGCCTGTAATTGTCATCATAGGTAGACCTCAACTGTGAGAGACAAAATGAGAAAACTAATCCAGAAAATCACATTGTCTGATTTTTGAAGAATTTATTTGCAAATTATGGTCGAAAATAAGTATTTGGTCAATAACAAAAGTTCATCTCAATCCTTTGTTCTATATCCTTTGTTGGCAATGACAGAGGTCAAACGTTTTCTGTAAGTCTTCACAAGGTTGGCACACACTGTTGCTGGTATGTCGGCCCATTCCTCCATGCAGATCTCCTCTAGAGCAGGGATGTTTTGGGGCTGTCGCTGGGCAACATGGACTTTCAACTCCCTCCAAAGGTTTTCTATGGGGTTGAGATCTGGAGACTGGCTAGGCCACTCCAGGTCCTTGAAATGTTTCTTACGAAGCCGCTCCTTCGTTGTCCTGGCGGTGTGCTTGGGATCATTGTCATGCTGAAAGACCCCGCCACGTTTCATCTTCAATGCCCTTGCTGATGGAAGGAGGTTTGCACTCAGAATCTCACCATACCTGGCCCCATTCATTCTTTCATGTACACGGATCAGTCGTCCTGGTCCCTTTGCAGAGAAACAGCCCCAAAGCATGATGTTGCCCCCCCACGCTTCACAGTAGGTATGGTGTTCTTTGGATACAACTCAGCATTCACTCTCCTCCAAACACCACGAGTTGTGTTTCTACCAAACAGTTCTACTTTGGTTTCATCTGACCATATGACATTCTCCCAATACTCTTCTGGAACATCCAAATGCTCTCTAGCAAACTTCAGCCGGGCCCGGATATGTACTGGCTTAAGTAGGGGGACACGTCTGGCACTGCAGGATCTGAGTCCCTGGCGGTGTAGTGTGTTACTGACGGTAGCCTTTGTTACGTTAGTCCCAGCTTTCTGCAGGTCACTCACTAGGTCCCCCTGTGTGGTTCTGGGATTTTTGCTCACCGTTCTTGTGATCATTTTGACCCCACGGGGTGAGATCTTGCGTGGAGCCCCTGATGGAGGGAGATTATCAGTGGTCTTGTATGTCTTCCATTTTCTAATTATTGCTCCCACAGGTGATTTCTTCACACCAAGCTGCTTGCCTATTGCAGATTCAGTCTTCCCAGCCTGGTGCAGGGCTACCATTTTGTTTCTGGTCCTTCCACAGCTCTTTGGTCTTCACCATAGTGGAGTTTGGAGTGTGACTGTTTGAGGTTGTGGACAGGTGTCTTTTATACTGATAACAATGTCACACAGGAGCCATTACTACAGGTAATGAGTGGAGGACAGCGGAGCCTCTTAAAGGAGAAGTTACAGGTCTGTGAGAGACAGAAATCTTGCTTGTTTGTAGGTGACCAAATACTTATTTTCCACCATAATTTGCAAATAAATTCTTTCAAAATCAGACAATGTGATTTTCTGGATTAGTTTTCTCATTTTGTCTCTCATAGTTGAGGTCTACCTATGATGACAATTACAGGCCGGCCTCATCTTTATAAGTGGGAGAACTTGCACAATTGGTGGCTGACTAAATACTTGTTTTCCCCTTTGTATATGGGGGGGCCTCCTTAGTGAATGAGCCCCTTTTTCTATGCCGCTCCAGGGACTTTCATTGCCGCTCCCCGAGCGGCTTCTGTAGGGGGGTTCTGTTGTTGTTTCTTGGGGGCCCATGTCCTGGCCCCCGATACCTTTATTAGGCCTCCACGGACCTTCCAGAACCTTTGGCCAGCATCCGTGCCGGCAGTTCACTTCTGCCGCGATTCTACTTTACACCGCAACTAGGCCTGCCCCTTTCCTGGGCTTCCCAGGCCTCCAGACTCCTCCTTGGCCTTTCTATTGGCCAGGGGGTGGTCCTTCTTCCTCTGCCTTTTCCATGAACGCGGGAAATCCAGGAGGGCTTTATTTGCTCTAAAAAAAAATATATTTTCTATTCTGCAGCTTATGCTGCTCTTTTCTCAGGCTCCTTTTTCTGCTCTTGGAGACACATACACCTGTGGATCTCTCTCTGCGCAGCCTGCACTTCTGCAGTCAGCAATAGCACATGCTCCGGTGATCTGGTAGGTCAACCCCCTGGATTACCCCTATGTTTCCATGGGCTACTCCACCATGTCCTCCCATACAGTGCCATCTCACCCTATGGCCCCCACCCCAATTCCCGCAATGTTTATACTTGCGGCAGCTGTAACTAGCGTTACCATGCGGCCGGCCTGAGCCCATCTGTCTTCACTGCCTTCCTCATTGTTCCATTTCTAGCAGCCGTCCTCACATAAGGACCAGATTTTCGCTTATAGACCACGGTCCTCCTTTCCTCTTCTGGGCACTCCCCAGATAGGGCCACAGCTCACGGCTCCACTCCGACTGGAGGAACCCTGTCTCCTGTACAGTCTGTTTCTACTGGGGACGCCTCTGACTCCGACCCGGAGTATCAGTTAGGCACTTTAATATCTGCTGCAACGCAGGAGCTCTGCAGTGCGGTCAGAGGGACTCTACAAATCTCAGAGAACCTGGATCCTGCTTCTCAAGAGGATATCTCTTTCCACCTTAGTCGCTGCCCTCCTCTGGCCTCCCCCAACCTTGGGGAGTGAACCATATCATGATGGAATAATGGCCTCACCCGACTGTCCCCTTCCTTCCTTCCTCTGGAAGTCGGACATCCTTCTTTCAGTCCACGCCCGGGCGTGTGTCGCTTCATCAGTAGATCTTCCTCCAGCTGTGCTCCTGGTGAGGCTCGCCTGACGTCGACCTCTTCGTCTCCCGTCTGAACCACAAGGTTCCCCTGCTACGTTAATAGGTCTCTGAACCCTCTGCCCATCGCCGCCGCCACTCTCATGATTCTTCTGTCGGATTCCTGCCTTCTGTACCTGTTCCTTCCTCTTTCCTCTCGGGTTCTCTGGAAGCTGAAGACCGAGGGGTTCCGGCCACCCTGGTGGCTCCAGATTGGCTCGCCAGGCCTGGTACGCGGATCTTATGTTCCTGCTGGTGGACGCTCTTTGGCCTTTTCCTCCGCAGGTTGACCTTCTGTTTCAAGGATCGCTGTTTTATTCCACCTTACCTTGGCCGCATTTGACGGCGTGGCTGTTCAGGCCGAGGTTCTGATGCGCCATGGGTTTTCGGAACCTGTTGTCTATCACTGCGCGTGGAAGTCTTGCGCCTTCTGGTGTGAGAGCACTGATTGCATTCTGCTCTCCTTTTCTCTTCCTGGAATCCTGTTGTTTTTTTGTTTTTTGTTTTTCTTCAGTCTGGTCTGGATCACGTTCTTGATCTTTCTTCCTTTGAAGGACAGGTTTCTGCCCTCTCTATTTTTTTTTTTTTATTAGGACCCTGGCCTTCCAGCCTCACGTGAATTCTTTCCTATGGCGAGTGGTGCACCATGCTCCCTACCCCTCAACGTCCGCCCCTGGAACCTGGGGATCTTAGCTTCATCCTTGAGGTCTTCAGTCCCCTTTCAAGCCTTGCAGGATACCCCCCTTTGCTTTCTGTTCTGGAATTTCTCTCTCCAAGTGGCCATTACCTCCGTCCACGGGCTCTCCGACTGACTGTCCAGTTCCGGCAGCCTACCTTTCTGGTTCTTCACTGGGACTGGTTTTCCTTCATCCGCCACCGTCCTTTCTGCCTACGGTGTTTTTCCTCCTTCTTCCTCTCTGGGGCATAATCTTGCCTTTTCTCTGCCCTGCCGTTATCCATCCACGTGAGTGTTCCCTTCGCTGCTTGGATGTCTTCCGGGCGTTTTGGGTCTCTTTCCTCTCTCTCTGACCATTTCCGTTGTGCGGTCGCTTGTTCATCCTCCCTGAGGGCCCCTGCTGGGGCCCGCCTGCTCCATAGGCTTCCCCTGATGACTCCAGTCTGTATTCTAGGAGGCCTAGCGGCTTAGGGGTTGGGCCCTGCCCTTCCCTGTGACGGTTCTCTCCTCGAGAGCTGTCGGAGCCTCCTGAGCTGTTCATACTCAGGGTTCTGCCTTCCTAGGCTGCACGGCTGCCACCTGGACCTCCATCCACGCTTTATCTGAGTTTTTGCTGTTCCATTCTGTGGCCTCTTCCAATGCCAGTTTGGGTCGTAAGGTATTTCTGTGGCTGGGCACTAGGCTGTGTATTTCTCACCCTGTGGGACTGCTTTAGGACATCCCGTGGTGCTGTGTCCCCCAGTGAAATTAACGAGAAAACGGGATTTTTTGTACTCACCGTAAAATCCTTTTCTTTTATTCACGGGGGGGACACAGATCCCACCCTTGTTTTTTATTGTTGTTTCTACCCGTGCTGTTTTGATTTTTTTTTGGGTTCAGGACCTGTTGGTGTTTGTTGGTTCCATGCTCTTTTTGCCTTTTGGTGTCTTTCTCCCTATTGCTGCGATACAAACTGAATAGCGCAGTGTCTGTGAGAAGGTATAGTGCAGAGGTGGAGCCGACAGCTTTTCATTCTCCTAGTGTTAGCCTCCTAGTGGCCAGGTCTATACCCCATGGTGCTGTGTCCTCCAGTGAATACAACGAGAAAAGGATTTTATGGTGAGTACAAAAAAAATTCCGTTTTTCCGTATCCTGCTTTGATTTAGGGCAGAATTTGGAGTTGATTTTTGAGGCAGAATCCATCTCAAAATCAATGCTAATTTTCAGTGTGTAAACATATTTTAAAGTGCTGATTCCAAATATCATTTTGTTTTATACTTTCTGTTGTTTATTGTATTTTACTCAGTTGACTACAGACACAGTGAAACAAGCGCATCTCCACTAATGGTTGCCGCTGGGCGAGGCTTTTTAAGCCAAGTAGAGCAGCTTATTGGAGTGGGAGCCAATGTTCAGAACAAAGCTTCTAATGGATGGTAATAACTGTTTACTCTGTTCATTTTATTCACATGACTAGATCTACCGATAATTTTCCATGTATAAATTATTTTACAGTAGTTTTCAGGCCAACTTCTTCTGAGCAAAGTTTAACACATGAACTTTATATCCTCATCACTGATTTGTATCTTTGCATTAGTGAACATGACTAACCTGGAATTGTGAATGATGACAAACAAAACACACCTTAACTATTTTAACAAATTCTTTGCTGAAATTTTCCACCATGAAAGCTTGCAGATTTTGTTCTTGGTTTTCGATGTCTCCATTGTTAGAGGGTGAAACATCTCACTGGTACCGTGTCACAGCCATTCCATCTGTGTCACAGCTTGTTGGATCCCTGCTGGTCTCTACGTCCTGGTACAGTCTTGATGCCTGCTCAGCCAGTCAGTGGCCTCTGCAGTGACCCGACTGCACTGATTGAAGGGGCATTTCCTGTTTGGTCAAGACAGGACCAAGAAGTAAAGACCAGCGAGAGCCTGGTAAGCCTTGGAATGAGAGCGGCGTGGGATTGGTGAGGCGAGTACAGTTTATATTTTGCTATTCTGTTCTGTCCCTACAAAAAAACAAAAAACAAACAAACCGATTTTTCACTACTAAACCTAAAGCAGATTTTGAGGAAAAGAGCAGGTAAATGCAGGAGACTAGTCGTCTTGTGGTTTCTCCACATATTACCATTACCTGCATGTTGTAGAAGTTCACCAGTTCTACATCTTCTTGGTGTCTTATTATTTTTTAATGAATAGGTATGGTACCTGGGCTCAGGGTGTTTTTACCAGTTTAGCTATTGCTATAAAAATGTTATCTGCCTATGTTTTTAAATAGTAAATTTCCATGTTTGTTTCTAATGTTATACAGGACAGCTTTGGACTGGGCAAAACATTTTGGACAGACTGAAGTTGTTGACCTCTTGGAATCATATAGGTAAACTAGATATATTTACCAGATTTCAATTTTCTGCACCTTAAGCACCCTTCCAATTGCAAGTATTTTTTGTTATAACCCAATACTGCAGGAACAAGTATTCAATTTTCCATCTTCCATCAAACTTTCCAGCGGACTCGCTGTGGAGCTCTATTTGACAGTCCCTATTCACATTTGGGGAATATTAATTGCAGAGCTTTAGACCAGTGGCCCACATGACGTAAACACCATAGAAAAAACTGTCCCATTCACACATTGTAAAAAAACACACGCAGCGGACATGCTCCAACTTTCAAAAACATTGTGGTGAAAAGCGCTGCACTTTTTTGCTGCAGCCCGCTATGTGGAGGCTTAGCAAGCCTTACTGGAGCGTACCTCCATTGTTAACAACTTTGCATTAATGAATAGCACAGGTGTATGCAAGAAACTGTAATATATCTCATTAAAGAAATATGTTTTCTACTTTTCATGCAGTTACCTTCTACATATTAGTCTACTGTATGAAGAGGGAAGAAGTAGGTTGAAGTTGCTAGAAAACTCACTCAAGTTATTGCTACTGTTACACTTTGCTACACTATGCTCTTTTAACTGCTAGCTTTGTAGATAAGAGGCTAGTGGTGCACAGAAAGAGGCAATAAATCAATTAAACAGCAGGCAACAGCCCACTACTCCACCCCCTCCCTTCTTAATAGAGGTCTGTGTGTGATGCTGGATATGGATGGAAACAAGCAGTCAGATTGACGATAAAGAGCAGGAAAATAGCTTAATTAGTGGAAAAGAAAATAGATCTCTCTAATAAGATGTACAGTGGGGAAAAAAAGTATTTAGTCAGCCACCAATTGTTCAAGTTCTCCCACTTATAAAGATGAGGCCGGCCTGTAATTGTCATCATACAGTCATGGCCAAAAGTTTTGAGAATGATACAAATATTAATTTTTACAAAGTCTACTGCTTCAGTTTTTCTAATAGCAATTTGCATATACTCCAGAATGTTATAAAGAGTGATCAGCTTAACAGCAATTACTTGCAAAGTCAATATTTGCCTAGAAAATGAACTTTATCCCCCAAAACACATTTCAACATCATTGCAGCCCTGCCTTAAAAGGACCACCTAACATCGTTTCAGTGATTGCTCCATTAACACAGGTGTGGGTGTTGATGAGGACAGGGCTGGAGATCAATCTGTCATGATTAAGTAAGAATGACACCACTGGACACTTTAAAATGAGGCTGGTGCTTGCCATCATTGTTTCTCTTCTGTTAACCATGGTTATCTCTAAAGAAACACGTGCAGTCATCATTGCACTGCACAAAAATGGCCTAACTGGGAAGAGTATTGCAGCTAGAAAGATTGCACCTCAGTCAACAATCTATCGCATCATCAAGAACTTCAAGGAGAGAGGTTCCATTGGTGCCAAAAAGGCTCCAGGGCGCCCAAGAAAGACCAGCAAGCGGCAGGACCGTCTCTTAAAAGTGTTTCAGCTGTGGGATCGGGCTACCAGCAGTGCAGAGCTTGCTGAGGAATGGCAGCAGGCAGGTGTGAGTGCATCTGCACGCACTGTGAGGCGGAGACTCTTGGAGCAAGGCCTGGTCTCAAGGAGGGCAGCAAAGAAGCCACTTCTCTCCAGAAAAAACATCAGGGACAGACTGATATTCTGCAAAAGGTACAGGGAGTGGACTGCTGAGGACTGGGGGAAAGTCATTTTCTCTGATGAATCCCCTTTTCGATTGTTTGGAACATCTGGAAAACAGCTTATTCGGAGAAGAAGAGGTGAGCGCTACCACCAGTCTTGTCTCATGCCAACTGTAAAGCATCCTGAAACCATTCATGTGTGGGGTTGCTTCTCAGCCAAGGGAATCGGCTCTCTCACAGTCTTGCCTAAAAACACAGCCATGAATAAAGAATGGTACCAGAATGTCCTCCAAGAGCAACTTCTCCCAACCGTCCAAGAGCAGTTTGGCGCTCAACAATGCCTTTTCCAGCATGATGGAGCACCTTGCCATAAAGCAAAGGTGATAACTAAATGGCTCAGGGAACAAAACATAGAGATTTTGGGTCCATGGCCTGGAAACTCCCCAGATCTTAATCCCATTGAGAACTTGTGGTCAATCATCAAGAGACGGGTGGACAAACAAAAACCAACAAATTCAGACAAAATGAAAGCATTGATTCTGCAAGAATGGACTGCTATCAGTCAGGATTTGGTCCAGAAGTTGATTGAGAGCATGCCAGGGAGAATTGCAGAGGTCCTGAAGAAGAAGGGTCAACACTGCAAATATTGACTTGCTGCATTAACTCATTCTAACTGTCAATATAAGCTTCTGTTACTCATAATATGAATGCAATTCTATTTCTGTATGTGATAAAAACATCTGACAAACACACATAAAAACCAGAGGGCAGCAGATGATGTGAAAATAGAATATTTGTGTCATTCTCAAAACTTTTGGCCATGACTGTAGGTAGACCTCAACTATGAGAGACAAAATGAGAAAACAAATCCAGCAAATCACATTGTCTGATTTTTAAAGAATTTATTTGCAAATTATGGTGGAAAATAAGTATTTGGTCACCTACAAACAAGCAAGATTTCTGTCTCTCACAGCCCTGTAACTTCTTCTTTAAGAGGCTCCTCTGTCCTCCACTCATTACCTGTAGTAATGGCTCCTGTTTGACATTGTTATCAGTATAAAAGACTCCTGTCCACAACCTCAAACAGTCACTCTCCAAACTCCACTATGGTGAAGACCAAAGAGCTGTGGAAGGACCAGAAACAAAATGGTAGCCCTGCACCAGGCTGGGAAGACTGAATCTGCAATAGGCAAGCAGCTTGGTGTGAAGAAATAACCTGTGAGAGCAATAATTAGAAAATGGAAGACATACAAGACCACTGATAATCTCCCTCCATCAGGGGCTCCACGCAAGATCTCACCCCGTGGGGTCAAAATGATCACAAGAACGGTGAGCAAAAATCCCAGAACCACCCGGGGGGACCTAGTGAGTGACCTGCAGAAAGCTGGGACTAACGTAACAAAGGCTACCGTCAGTAACACACTACGCCGCCAGGGACTCAGATCCTGCAGTGCCAGACGTGGCCCCCTGCTTAAGCCAGTACATATCCGGGCCCGGCTGAAGTTTGCTAGAGATCATTTGGATGTTCCAGAAGAGTATTGGGAGAATGTCATATGGTCAGATGAAACCAAAGTAGAACTGTTAGGTAGAAACACAACTCGTGGTGTTTGGAGGAGAGTGAATGCTGAGTTGTATCCAAAGAACACCATACCTACTGTGAAGCATGGGGGGGCAACATCATGCTTTGGGGCTGTTTCTCTGCAAAGGGACCAGGACGACTGATCCGTGTACATGAAAGAATGAATGGGGCCATGTATGGTGAGATTGTGAGTGCAAACCTCCTTCCATCAGCAAGGGCATTGAAGATGAAACGTGGCGGGGTCTTTCAGCATGACAGTGATCCCAAGCACACCGCCAGGACAACGAAGGAGCGGCTTCGTAAGAAGCATTTCAAGGTCCTGGAGTGGCCTAGCCAGTCTCCAGATCTCAACCCCATAGAAAACCTTTGGAGGGAGTTGAAAGTCCGTGTTGCCCAGCGACAGCCCCAAAACATCCCTGCTCTAGAGGAGATCTGCATGGAGGAATGGGCCAACATATCAGCAACAGTGTGTGCCAACCTTGTGAAGACTTACAGAAGACGTTTCACCTCTGTCATTGCCAACAAAGGATATAGAACAAAGTATTGAGATGAACTTTTGTTATTGACCAAATACTTATTTTCCACCATAATTTGCAAATAAATTCTTAAAAAAATCAGACAATGTGTGTAAAATATCCTCAGTGCGCCAACCCCGCGTTGGCCCACACCTGAGACTTCTTTCATATAAAACCACACTCACCACCAGTGAGTGCCGGGTTCACAGGATAAATACAAGACAAGCTTTCTAAATTTTATATATTTATTAACCCCTAAATGGGTCGGTATTAACATCTAACACATACAGTTCAGAACAGATATGCAGATATATGCAAGCATTAACAGTTACTAGTTACAAGATACAGTGCAATGAAATAAAAGGGACTAAAATTGAAATAATTACTTTACCACGCATCTCCTTGATGTGGCTCTATAGTCCAACACTCACACATGGCATGTGTGAGTAACCAGTGGAGGCTTCTCAGCATGTGGCAACAATCCAGCCTGCATGCTCTTCACAGTGGTCTGTCTGTAAAAACTCTGTAGTCTGTGATGGTCTCAGCCCAATCTCCTCCCACAGACCTCTTACCTCATCTTATATACCCTTTATGCCACCTCCCAGAATGAGGTCACCGGCAACAGCAAGTCTGATGGATTAATGCACTCAAGTCCAGATTCTTTGTAAAGAGCTGAGACCAAGTGGAATGATACAATGTTATCAGCCATATCTGATCTACCAGTGCAGGCTGCACCATGCATGTTTCTTTGATCAGCCAGGACTGTGTAGGAATTCAATGGAGCCCTGCTGGGATGGATACAAAGCCCCATTGTTACAATGTTGCTACTACTGCCAATATACACCTAGGCTTATAGCTGCGCACATTATGAATAAATGCAGGTAAGAAGGGAGATACTATACCCAGAGATCAAAATACATCTCTGAGTTATAGCCATATTTAAGCAGAATCATCACAATGTGATTTTCTGGATTAGTTTTCTCATTTTGTCTCTCATAGTTGGTCTACCTATGATGACAATTACAGGCCAGCCTCATCTTTATAAGTGGGAGAACTTGCACAATTGGTGGCTGACTAAATACTTTTTTTCCCCACTGTATTAGAAAGTTTCTTATAACTCCATGTGCTATTTATTTAGGTCATTTATTATATAATCCCACCAACAGTCTAATGTGTATGGGGTCAGCCTAAATGTCCTTCAGTGTTTGCTGTCAGCTAGAAACAAGAATCTGGCAGATTAGATTTTAATATAGTCATCATTTGGGACAAAAGTGTCACCAGAGAACGGGGTCACCTCCATACAACCTATAGCAGTGTGATTGTGAGCAGAATGTTCACTCTTGACTGAATAAGTACACCAACTTTAGTTAGGTGACTTAGATCTGGATGTCGCCGTACTACACTGTACAAACTATATTATGTGGTTGTTGCTTAGTTGTCCCTTTCCGCTTGGTGTAGTGCCTCCTTGGAGACTGGCAGTCTTGATGAAAGTTCCCTGGTGCTGGCTGAAAGCAGCAGCTTAAGTGTGGAGGAACAAGAGCTTCTCAAAGCTTACCACTTCAGTTGTGATGATGAAAAAGTGGACCTTGACCTGATAATGCATATTCTTTATAATATCTGCCAAAATAACGACTCAGGTACAACAATTTTATTGTATATTACTGAAAATAGAAACCAATGAGTGTATTATCTAGTAGAATTACAAATCTGTCTGTGTAGAGAGAGAATATGTTGCATCTTTTGTAAGGATTATGTTTCTCTAGGTTTCAGTTTTTGTATATTTTGTGTATTCTGTGAGTTGTCTACTGATGTGTTGTCAGCAGACAGCATGTCTGTAGGTTGATCCACAACTAGCCTCTTATTGACTGCTGACCGCTTTCTCTTTATCTTTAAAGATCTTGCAATATTCCATCTTTCTTCTACTTCTTCCTAACCTACCTAATGTAAGTTAGCAAAAAGTAGTGAACAGATTTATGGGAAAATGACTGCAGTATCAGACTATGCAGAGTTTTTGTTGTCTGTTACCGGAGATCCACAGTGGGGATTGCTGACTCTATTAGCACATGTGGACAAAATTGTTGGTCCTCCTCGTTTAATGAAAGAAAAACCCACAATGGTCACAGAAATAACTTGAATCTGACAAAACTGGAATTTGCCAAACTACATGCTGACAAGCCACTAAGCTTCTGGGAGAATGTCCTATTGACAGATGAAACAAAAATCTAAATTTTTGGTAAAGCACATCAGCTCTATGTTCACAGACAGAAAAATGAAGCATATCTTGAAAAGAAAACTGTCCCTACTGTGACACATGGAGGAGGCTCTGTTATGTTCTGGGGCTGCTTTGCTGCATCTGGCACAGGGTGTCTTGAATCTGTGCAGGGTACAATGAAATCTCAAGACTATCAAGGGATTCTAGAGAGAAATGTGCTGCCCAGTGTCAGAAAGCTTGGTCTCAGTCGCAGGTCATGGGTCTTGTAACAGGATAATGACCCAAAACACACAGCTAAAAACCCCCAAGAATGGCTAAGAGGAAAACATTGGACTATTCTGAAGTGGCCTTCTATGAGCCCTGACCTAAATCCTATTGAGCATCTTTGGAAGGAGCTGAAACATGCCGTCTGGAAAAGGCACCCTTCACACCCGAGACAACTGGAGCAGTGTGCTCATGAGGAGTGGCCAAAATACCTGCTGAGAGGTGCAGAAGTCTCATTGACAGTTACAGGAATCTATAAAGATAATTTTGTTTTTCTTGCTTATTTTATTGGGGGACACAGCACCATGGGTATAGACCTGGCCACTATGAGGCTCACACTAGGAATAACAAAAGATGCTGGCTCTGCCTCTGGGTTATATCCGCTCCAAAGATACTATGCTAGCCAGTTTTAGTCTAGTGTCCGTAGAAGGCAGACATGACCTGTATCAGGTCGTCTGCTTTACTACAAATCGATCTCCTGTTTCACTGCCGGCCATGGCCTGCTACTTTATTCCCCATTCTCGCCAGTGACTAGGCCACATCTAGGGCCGTCCTCCCCCCCCCCCCCCTTCCGGAGTGTAGTCACTTTTTCATAGGGTATAGCAGCTTGGGGCCCCTATTAGCACTCCCCCCCAAACCACCCACCACCTCTTCCTGGGGCCACCATTTGTAGAGGGTTACAGTGAATGACCCTCATTTTGCAGCTCCGGCTCTGGCCGCCATTCTTCCTTCCAACAGGCCTTTAGCTTCCTCTGGGCTCCAATGCATACCCAGATCGTCAACGACTTTGAGGCCCCTTCCCAGGCACCCTCCTAGCTTTCATTCCAACTCCAGGAGCTGTCCTCGCAACAGGACCAGGAAATCATCCTAAAGGTCATTGTCTTCCTCCCCTTCCTCTGGGCAATCCCCGGATAGGGCCACAGGTCACGGCTCCACTCCGACAGGGGGAACCTTGTCTCCCCCTGCACGGTCTGTTTTTCCTGGGGCCGCCTCTGACTCCAACTCGGAGACTTAGCTAGATTCATCTATATCCGCTACTATGCAGGAGCTCATCCGTTCCGTTAGAGATACTCTACAGAGGACCTGTATCCTACTTCTCAAGGGGACATCTCCTTCAGTCCCCTGTCGCCGCCCTTCTCTCGTCTTCCCCATCCATAAGGCATTTAACCATATCTTGAAAATGGCTTCACCCGGACCATCCCCTGCCTTTCACTTGGAAGTTGGATGTTCTCTTTCCTTTCCCAGACCAGTGTGTCTCCAAATGGTCAGAGCCTCCCGTGGTGGACCCCGCAATAGCTAGGCTATTGCCTAGCTATCAGGTGGACTCCGCCTCCCTCAGTGATCCCTCGTACAAGAGGATGGACTCTCTTGCCAACGCGGCCTTCGTAGTGGCTGGCTCCTCCGTGCAGCCTTCCTTCGCTGCTTCTTGGTTCAGCAAGGCTTGTATTTACTGGGGCAAACAACTCCAGAAGTGTCTCTCCAGTGAAGCTCCCCTCCAGGACAAGCAGTTGCTCGTCTCTAAAATCTTGAATGCTTCCAACTACCTGTGCGATGCTTCCCTGGAAGCAGCTCGCTGTTTTGTCAAGGCGGCCGCCAACGCAGTTGTAATCCACCGTACTGTTTGGATCATGGAATGCGTTCATAGAACGCTGAATCCGCCTCTAAAAAGGCGGTCGTGGCCCTTACCTTCTCTTGGGAGAAGGACTAGAGAAGTTCATCTCTGAAGCTACAGGGGGAATAAGCTCTCTTCTCCCCCAGAGGCGTCCTAAGCGCAGCCACCCTCCTCCAGCCATTCTCAGCGTTTCTGCTTCTTTCGTGGCTCCACCTCTTGCTTCGGAGGACAGTGTTCTTGGGACTCCCGCTCCAAGAGGCCCTCTTTCAAGCTTTCATACCTTTTTGACAGTCTTGCACCAAGTCCTCCAGGCCTTCCTCTTCCAAGCCCTCCTCTGCATGAAGGTCTTCCTCCACTCAGGGTTCCTCGGGTGGGGGGATGGCTGCTCTCCTTCTGGGAGATCTGGCTTGCCAGCGTTGACATTGCCTGGGTCCGAGAGGTGGTGTCGACTGACTACTCCATCGAGTAGTTTATTTATTTATTTCCATCCGTTTTGCCTTCTTCCCCCGCTCGAGTGGCCGCCTTTCTTCAGGCTGCCTCCACTCTTCTTTGGCAGGGCGTCATTGTACCCGTCCCCACTTCAGTGCATTTCCAGGGTTTTTATTCCAACCTGTTCACCGTCACCAAGAAGGACGGCTCTCTTAGTCCCATCCTGGATCTGAAGGGGCTCAACAGATTTGTCCATGTCCACAGGTTCAGCATGGAGTCCGTGCGCTCGATGTTGGAATCCCTGGAGATCGGCGAATTCCTGTCATCCATCAACATCCGCAATGCTTACCTCCACATTCCATTGGTGCTATGTCATCATTTTCTTAGTTTTGCGATGGGTTCATGCTATTTTCAGTTTGTCAATCTCCCCTTTGGGTTTGTCAGTCTTCCCCTTCCATACTTGGACGACCTCGTGGTGAAAGTCCTGGTCCTCTGGGACAGGTCTTTGTCAAGTCTTGAATGCCTAATTCTCCTGCCTCTTCGGGTTCGCCTGGAACTTCTTTTTTGTCTCCCCTCCCCAGGAATCTCTCAGAGGAAGTCCTTTCTTCCCCTTCGGTAGGTGATCTCCACTGATGCCAGTCTTTCCAGCTGCGGAGCGGTCTTCAGTGCCTTGACAGTTTAGGGCCTGTGGTCCAAAGCCATGACCTCACTCCAGATGAACCTACTGGAACTGAGGGCCATCTTCTTAGCCCTGTCTCATTGGACGTCTCTACTCCAAGGGCGTCAGGTTAGAGTCCAAACCAACAACTCCACTGTGATTGCCTACTTGAAGCATAAGGGGGCACCAGGAGCAGTGTGACCATGCAAGAAGTCTCCCGCTCTTTTATTTGGGGAGGAGCGTCATGTTCCAGCCCTGTTGGTGGTCCACAATCCAGATGAGGACAGTTGGGCAGCAGACTACCTAAGCTAAGAAAAGCTCAACCCGTGCGTTTGGTCGCTTCAACAGAAGATCTTTCTCCAGTTGTGTTCCTGGTGGGGCACGCCCAACGTAGACCTCTTCATTTCCCTCCTGAATCACAAGCTCCTCCACTACATGGCCACCTCCCAAGACCCTCGAGCCCTCACCGCCAACGCTCTCATGATTCTATGGCCGGACTTCCGCCTTCTGTACCTGTTTCCTCCTCTTCTCCTTTGGGTTGTCAAGAAACTGAAGACTGAGGGGGTTCCAGCCATCCCAGTGGCTCCAGCTTGGCTCCGTCGGGCAGGGTACACGGATCTCATGTTCATGCTGGTGGACACTCCTTGGCCTCTTTCTCTGCAAGTCAACCTTCTGTATCAAGGACCACACTTTTCCACCTCATCTTACCTTTTTAACGGCCTGTCTGTTGAAGCCAAGGTCCTTAGGCGTTGCGCTTTTTTGGAGTTTGTTATCTAGACCATGCTCAAGGCCCGGAAACCCCAGTCTGCAATGATCTATCTTCACTACTGGACGGTCTACGTACGGTGGTGTGAGAGTAATGACTTCCATCTGCTCTCCTTTTCTCTTCCAAGGACCCTGGCTTTTCTCCAGTCCACTCTGGACCAAGAACTTGGTTTTCCTTCTCTTTGAGGAGCAGGTTTCGGCCCTGTCCATTCTTTTTCAGAAGATCCTGGCCTTCCGGCCTCAGGTGAAGACCTTCTTGCAGGGTGTGGCACAATGTGCTCCTCCCTACCATCTTCCCGTGGGACCTTAATCTAGTCCTTCAGGTGCCCCAGGCTCCCCCTTTTGAGCCTATGCGTGAGATCTCTCTTCTCCTTCTGTCCTGGAAGGTTGCCTTCCTGGTGGCCATTACTTCCATCTGCAGGGTCTCTAAACTGGTTGTCCTGTCCCCCTGTCATGGAAGCCTCCTTTTCTTGTTCTCCACAAAGACAAGGTTGTCCTTCGTCTGCTACCTTCTTTTTGCCTATGGTGTTTTTTTTCCTTCCACATCAATGAGGACATTGTCTTATCTTCTTTCTGCACGGACCCCTGCCTTATTCATTCTCCCTGAGGGCCCTCGCAAGGGCCTGGTTGCTTCCAAGGCTTCCATCTCCAGGTGAATTCAGTCTGCTATCAGGGAGGCCTATTGGCTCAAGGGTAGGCTGCTGCGTCTCCGTGTGATGGCTCATTACATGAGAGCTGTCGTAGCCTCCTGGGGTGTTTGACACTAGGCTTCCGCCGTCCAGGTCTGTAAGGCTGCCACCTGGGTCTCTGTCCACATTTTCATCAAGGTCTACCAGATTCATTGTGGCCTCTGTCGATGCCAGCTTGGGTCATAAGGTTCTGCAAGTGGCTGTGCCCTTTGGGACTGCTTTAGAACATCCTATGGTGCTTTTTCCCACAATGAAATAGGCGAGAAAAAAAAGTGGATTTTTGTACTCACTTTTCTCATTGTATTCATTGCGGGACACAGATCCCACCTTTTTTTTTTTTTTTTTTTTTTTCCTGCCCTGAGGCTGTATTTGTTCGTTTTTGGGTTCAGGAAATGTTGGTTCAGGCTGTTCTGATTCTGTGTTCTGCGCTCTTTTTTGTTTTTATGTGTCTTTCTTCTACAAACTGGCTAGCATAGTGTCTGTCTGTGGAGAGTGGATAGCCCAGAGGCAGAGCCAACATCTTTTGCTATTCCTACTGTCAGCCTCCTAGTTGCCAGGTGCTGTGTCCCTCAGTGAATACAATGAGAAAAGGATTTTACACTGAGTACACAAATCCATTTTTTTCCTTATAAATCTAGAGCTCTGTAGCAGTCACTGTTAAAGGGGTGCTGGCCACCAACATTTTATTGATCATTGAGGGGAATTTATGAAGCTCTTTATTCCAGTTTTCTGGCATAAGAAAGTTACAAAGTTTTTGCAAGTCTGTTTTGTGCCAAAAATGTATAACCTGTTTATTGTTTTACACAGTGCTCGCCACTTTTGTGTAAAGTGGGTGGGGCTTTGAGATAAGATTAGTTTAGATTAGTGCGTCTTTATAAGTCAATGAACTATTAAGTGTCAAATAGTAGAAACCTTATTCATGTTGTGGTGTTATTTTCCTGTTTCATAGGGGCTATACTAATATTTCTCCCAGGGTATGATGAAATAGTAGGGTTGAGAGATCGCATCTTGTATGATGACAAGAGGTTTGCTGAGAATTCTCACAGGTAAATAAAAAAGTCTCAATTTTGTTAATATCAAGCAATATATACAATAATAATTGAAGAAAAATACATTATCACATTAGATTGTCCTCAGAATAGGCCGGCAATGTGTGACTGGTGAGATGCACCAGCAGAATGTAGGGCTGTGTTGATCCAGGTTTTTTTTTTTTTTATGGGAGGCAAAGATTGAAGCAGGATGCTCACAAAATAAGCCACGGCGCATGACACCCAAATAATTGGGCTCATTGACCATAATCAGCACTGGAAAGCGGGAGGCCGGAGGAAAGAGGTGGCGGAAAGCTGTGTTCTCATGTTCCTATTATGATAAACAGGCCACATTAAAAAATCATGACTAGGTTTCTGACAAGTACTAGACCAGTGATGGCGAACCTTTTAGAGACCGAGTGCCCAAACTGCAAGCCAAAACCCACTAATTTATCGCAAAGTGCCAACACGGCAATTTAACCTTAAATTAACCAGGATCTTTTTTATAGTGACCGTGCAATGTTATTACAGCCTGTACTAATATCAGATGTCTGCTATAAAACAGATACTGTGTGATATAAATAGTGAAGGGCCCCAGACAGTACAATGCGCTCTGAAGTGGCCCCCAGATAGTACTATATACTCCAGAATGGCCCCCAGACAGTATTATATGCTTCACAGTGAGCCCCTACACAGTAGTTTATGCTTTACAGTGGGGCCCCACACAGTAGTATATGCTTCAGTGGGGCCCCACACAGTACTATATGCTTCACAGTGGGGCCCCACACAGTAGTATATGCTTCAGTGGGGCCCCACACAGTATTATATGCTTCACAGTGGGGCCCCACACAGTAGTATATGCTTTACAGTGGGGCCCCCACACAGTATTATATGCTTTACAGTGGGGCCCCCACACAGTATTATATGCTTTACAGTGGGGCCCCACACAGTATTATATGCTTCACAGTGGGGCCTCACACAGTATATGCTTCACAGTGGGGCCCCACACAGTATTATATGCTTCACAGTGGGGCCTCACACAGTATTATATGCTTCACAGTGGGGCCCCACACAGTATTATATGCTTCACAGTGGGGCCTCACACAATATTATATGCTTCACAGTGGGGCCCCACACAGTATTATATGCTTCACAGTGGGGCCCCACACAGAATTATATGCTTCACAGTGGGGCCCCACACAGTAGTATATGCTTTACAGTGGGGCCCCACACAGTAGCTTATGCTTCACAGTAGGCCTCTACACAGTAGATTATATTACTTACCTAGTCCCATGAAGAGCTGCAGTCCCACGAAGAGCGTCCTCCTCCTCCTCATTCCGCTCGCGTGCGCTGATGACTGACGTCATCACGCCTGCGTCGGGGCAGAGGTTACACTCTGCAGTCAGTGTAGGCCGCGGTTCGCGGCCGAAAGACGCGATCGCTCACTAATAGGGAATCCTGTACCGGATTCCTCATTAGTGAGCAATCATGGCGACGGCGCGCGTGCCAGCTGAGAGGGCTCTGCGTACCCTCTCTGGCACGCGTGCCATAGGTTCGCCATCACGGTACTAGACCATAGAAAAATATTGCATTCATGGTTACAGAAAAACTTTCAATCTGTAAAACTTTTTGCTAATCTTTAGCTTTTAGTTGTCTACTAATTAAAATATGGTTATTTTCATAGGACAAAGTCCTTTAAGCTTAGCACAGAACCCTTTTAGGCTAAGGCCCCACGTTGCGGAAACGCAGCTTTTTTGTTGCAAATTTTGTTGCGGTTTTTTGAACCAAAGCCGACAATGGCTACAAAAGGAATGGGAAATATATAGGAAGTTCTAATACTTCTACCTTCTGCTCAATCCACTCCTGGCTTTGGCTCAAAAAGCCGCAACAAAATCTGCAACAAAAAAAGCTGCGTTTCCGCAACGTGGGGCTTCAGCCTTAAGTGGTTTTTGGTTTGCTGAGAAGGGAAACTCCTCCCTAATATAGGGGAAGTATATATTTTTTTTATATTTGTAACACTTTCATTCTCTGGACTTGTTTTTCATAAAGAATAATCAGCTCTATTTATAACATTATTAGGTCCAAAATCGAAAAAATCTCCAGCACTCCAAAGATATTAAAAAGGTATCTAATGGCTTTATTTCACATGAGTTAAAATCCATTCCTCCGCAGTGTGTTGGAATGGATTTCAGTTGCTGTGAAAGATTGGTCATTGGTAACCTTCTTAATATTTTTGAAGTGCTGGAGTTTTTTACTTGATTTTGTCGTGCACCCATACTATCAAGTGTAGCTAATGACATAATGAGCTGATCCTTTTTGTTTGTTAATATCATGAATTTGTACACAAAACAGTGTATACAGTAATACCTTGTACATTCGCGAGGTTAGGTGACAGAGCGGGTCGCGGATCGCGAGGAATCGCGAATGTTTGGTACAAGCGCTTAGAAGCGCTTACAATGCCGGTTTCTAATGTTTAACCCCTAAATATCAATAAACTTTACCCTACAGTTTTGTACAGTATACTAAAGTATACTAAAGTATACTGTACAGTACTGTATATTAATACATTCATTCATTTTTCTTATACACTCACAGTAAAATGAAACTAATTACCGGGTACGTGACGAACAGGACGCTACTACCCAATAGCGAAGGTGTTTTTTTTAATTAAATTTCACAGATCTGAAAAAAAAGAGCAAACTCTATATATGTTAGTTGCCAAAAAAATATCGCGAATCTGTGAATTTGCAAATTCGGAAACGCGAGTGTACGAGGTATTACTGTATATATTTTCTCAAATTACATAGATTTTTTTTTTTTTCTTCTTGAATTTTCAGTTTTCCTTCTAAAGGTGATTGATATATTTCAGTGTGAATGTCTCGTTTTATGCTTTCAACAGGTATGAGATATTCTTGTTACACTCAAATATGCAAACTGCTGACCAGAAGAAGGTTTTGAAGACTCCACCGGCTGGTATTCGCAAAATTGTGCGTGAAGGTTTTATAAGCAAAACTTTAGATTCAACTTAAAAGTGAGAAAAGCAGCTGTGACATTCCTCTTTTTATGTGTTTTGTAGATACTTTCAACAAATATCGCAGAGACCAGTATGACAGTAAATGATGTTGTGTACGTGATAGACTCTGGCAAAGTAAAAGAGGTAAAGATTGCAGTGAGAAATGTTTAGACTGCATAAAAGGTTGGTACATAATATGAGAAGTCGTGAACTCCTAGAAAATCTGTGTAATGTGTGTGCTTATGTAACTGGGTCAGAGGTGGAATGAAAGGTTGTTAATCAACAACACCTACTCAGATTGGGTCGCCATCGCTGGTATGGAACCATAGGGGGCAGTATTGGGCTTGGTTTTCTTGGCTGCTGAGTGGCTGCCATGCTTGCAATCAACACAGGGATTAACCAAGGCATCTTTTTACTCGTGTGGTGAGGACACCACCATGATGGCTGGGTTCACCGTCCTCCGTGACGAGATTCAAGGGCAGTGTTCTATTGCCTAAACAGCCAGGAACCTGTCTTCAATAAAATTGTATTACAGGCTGCGCTAGGCATTGCAGTATATTGTTGTAGTGATCAGAACCGCTGGGGTTCAAGACCTCTAGGGGGTTTAACATTAACCGGTAAAAAGAAAGGTAAACATTAAAAGAATTATATATAAAAAGAACTAAAAGTTGAAATTCCCCCCACTGGCCGAGCACTGCATGAGCTGCTGGGTCCTAGAGAACCCAGATCAGCTATGGAGTCAATGTTAGGAGACTCTATTCCTTCTGTGAAAACAAAGCAAAGAAAAAGAGTTAAAATGTCTATTATGTATGACCTTACAGAGTGCACAATATGTAAAATAAAAAGCCACACCCATGTCACAGGTTCTGGCTCCGCCCCCAGTGACACAATAATTGTCATTTACATAGCAATGATCATATTATGTATCATAATTACATAATAATTAATGAAGAGGGAAAACTATTTTAAAAATTTTTTTTTTTTTTTTTTATTATTACTTTATATTACTATTAAAAAAAATGTGAAAAACAGACAGGTTTTGTTTGTTTTTTCAGATAGTAAAGCAAAAAACGTGCAAAAATAAAAATAACATAAAAATAAAGCTCTATTTATCACCAAAAAAGCCGCAAATATTATTTGAATAACCCAAAGGGGTAAAAGCTGATGTGGTCAGGTGTAAGCCAGAGAAAATGGCCTGGTCCTCATATGGTTAATATAGTCTTTATTGTGTTTTTTAGCAAAATTTAGACACATTTTGGAATGGAAACTTCATGAGTAGACGTGTAATATCATCTTCACAGCTCCTGATCATTTGCCTTTGTGTTACAGAAATTTTATGATGCTCTGAACCAGGTCACAAAGCATAAAATGGTTTGGATTTGTAAAGCCAGCGCCGTTCAGAGGAAGGGAAGGTATTGTTTCCTGAGTCTGCACAGTTTCTTACCTGTACAACAGTAGCAGATTTACGTCTAGACAGATGCTCGTATCTTATTACATACCAGTAGCCAAACGGCACAAAAAATGTGCTACAACGGGTGGGAAAAGAGAGTGCCCTTTTTCATAGTGTGAATTCGGCTGTATTCATGAACACTCATGAGCACGCCTCCATCTTAACCACGCCCCTTTCATCGGTGATTGACAGACTGCTGTGTATGTGCTTCAGTGCTGCTAAAATGACGAATTTTATTTCGTGCCATTTTTGCTGCTAGTATTCCAGATCTGTAGGTTGATCTTATATAGGGCAGCATATTAATCTGACAGATAGGCTTTACATGCTTTAAAGGGATTGTCCGGTATCAGCAAATAAATATTAAAGGGGTTTTTCCCATATCCCTGTATCAGAAGCTTTGCTGTCTTTTCTCCTCACTTCCTTTATTCTTCAGCAAACAGTCAAAGCTTCCTCCCCCCAGCTTGCTGAACACTTTGAAGTATCACAATATAGACTTTGCCTTTACCATGAGAGATTATTTATTATGATGACTAGAAATCTTATATAAATGCAGATCAAATAATATGCACAGTAAATGTAATGCCCCCCATCCCAGAGATCAGTGACTCACATCATTTGTCCTATCTTATCAGACAGGTCCGGCTCCATGGAAACGATGGGTAAACAATGGGAGGAATCATTTCACATAGCAGACAGACAAAGCAGCATCTCTAAAGCGATGTATTTAGGAAAGCTCTTCAATTTACATAAGCTAGCAGTATAGACAGGATCTTTCAGATGGGAATACCCCTTTAATGTTTGTATAATGGAAAGCTATACAATTCTCCAATATCCCGGAAAACAGAGATCTCAAAAACTACGAGGAATTGATACAGAAAGCATATTAGACAATTGCATTTTACAAACAATAACATTTATTTGCTGACACTGGATAACCCGTTTTAACTTTCTCAATACAGAGAAAGCAAAAAGAACTCCTTGTGTGAGGTAGATGTCAATATGTTCTCATAAAAAAAACCCTACATGTCTCCAAATATTACATTAGTGGGGTTTTCTGGGATTGTGATATTAATGACCTATCTCTATATTCTTTGGATAGGTGATCAGTATCAGTTCTGTGGGTGCCCCGTTCTTGTCATTACTACTGTAGTGGAGCCAGCAGTCGGACCACCAGCAATACATTGATCACCTATCCTGTAGATTGTTTAGGTTATTATCATTATGGTACCATCTGAGTATTGTGGGAGTTGTAATTGGTCCTATAGATTAAAGACCATTGTGTATCTACAATATGCAGTCACTTGTCTCTTATTCCCTGCTGGTATATAATAATAATAATGCATTTTATTTATATAGTGCCAACATATTCCGCAGCACTGTACAATTTGTAGGGATCAAGTACTGACAAAAAAGATACATTACAAAGAAATAGTCACACACTGGGACTGAGAGCCCTGCTCACAAGAGCTTACAATCTATGAGGTAGAGGAGGTGACACAAGAGCTTACAATCTATGAGGTAGAGGAGGTGACACAAGAGCTTACACTCTATGAGGTAGAGGTGACACAAGAGCTTACAATCTATGAGGTAGAGGAGGTGACACAAGAGCTTACAATCTATGAGGTAGAGGTGACACAAGAGCTTACAATCTATGAGGTAGAGGAGGTGACACAAGAGCTTACAATCTATGAGGTAGAGGAGGTGACACAAGAGCTTACAATCTATGAGGTAGAGGAGGTGACACAAGAGCTTACAATCTATGAGGTAGAGGTGACACAACAGCTTACAATCTATGAGGTAGAGGTGACACAAGAGCTTACAATCTATGAGGTAGAGGTGACACAAGAGCTTACAATCTATGAGGTAGAGGAGGTGACACAAGAGCTTACAATCTATGAGGTAGGAGGTGACACAAGAGCTTACAATCTATGAGGTAGAGGTGGTGACACAAGAGCTTACAATCTATGAGGTAGAGGAGGTGACACAAGAGCTTACAATCTATGAGGTAGAGGAGGTGACACAAGAGCTTACAATCTATGAGGTAGAGGTGACACAAGAGCTTACAATCTATGAGGTAGAGGTGACACAAGAGCTTACAATCTATGAGGTAGAGGAGGTGACACAAGAGCTTACAATCTATGAGGTAGAGGAGGTGACACAAGAGCTTACAATCTATGAGGTAGAGGTGACACAAGAGCTTACAATCTATGAGGTAGAGGTGACACAAGAGCTTACAATCTATGAGGTAGAGGAGGTGACACAAGAGCTTACAATCTATGAGGTAGAGGAGGTGACACAAGAGCTTACAATCTATGAGGTAGAGGAGGTGACACAAGAGCTTACAATCTATGAGGTAGAGGAGGTGACACAAGAGCTTACAATCTATGAGGTAGAGGGGGTGACACAAGAGCTTACAATCTATGAGGTAGAGGTGACACAAGAGCTTACAATCTATGAGGTAGAGGAGGTGACACAAGAGCTTACAATCTATGAGGTAGAGGAGGTGACACAAGAGCTTACAATCTATGAGGTAGAGGTGACACAAGAGCTTACAATCTATGAGGTAGAGGTGACACAAGAGCTTACAATCTATGAGGTAGAGGAGGTGACACAAGCGCTTACAATCTATGAGGTAGAGGAGGTGACACAAGAGCTTACAATCTATGAGGTAGAGGTGACACAAGAGCTTACAATCTATGAGGTAGAGGTGACACAAGAGCTTACAATCTATGAGGTAGAGGGAGTGACACAAGAGCTTACAATCTATGAGGTAGAGGAGGTGACACAAGAGCTTACAATCTATGAGGTAGAGGTGACACAAGAGCTTACAATCTATGAGGTAGAGGTGACACAAGAGCTTACAATCTATGAGGTAGAGGAGGTGACACAAGAGCTTACAATCTATGAGGTAGAGGAGGTGACACAAGAGCTTACAATCTATGAGGTAGAGGTGACACAAGAGCTTACAATCTATGAGGTAGAGGTGACACAAGAGCTTACAATCTATGAGGTAGAGGAGGTGACACAAGAGCTTACAATCTATGAGGTAGAGGTGACACAAGAGCTTACAATCTATGAGGTAGAGGTGACACAAGAGCTTACAATCTATGAGGTAGAGGAGGTGACACAAGAGCTTACAATCTATGAGGTAGAGGAGGTGACACAAGAGCTTACAATCTATGAGGTAGAGGTGACACAAGAGCTTACAATCTATGAGGTAGAGGTGACACAAGAGCTTACAATCTATGAGGTAGAGGAGGTGACACAAGAGCTTACAATCTATGAGGTAGAGGTGACACAAGAGCTTACAATCTATGAGGTAGAGGAGACACAAGAGCTTACAATCTATGAGGTAGAGGAGGTGACACAAGAGCTTACAATCTATGAGGTAGAGGTGACACAAGAGCTTACAATCTATGAGGTAGAGGTGACACAAGAGCTTACAATCTATGAGGAAGTGACACAAGAGCTTACAATCTATGAGGTAGAGGTGACACAAGAGCTTACAATCTATGAGGTAGAGGTGACACAAGAGCTTACAATCTATGAGGTAGAGGAGGTGACACAAGAGCTTACAGTCTATGAGGTAGAGGTGACACAAGAGCTTACAATCTATGAGGTAGAGGAGGTGACACAGGAGCTTACAATCTATGAGGTAGAGGAGGTGACACAAGAGCTTACAATCTATGAGGTAGAGGAGGTGACACAAGAGCTTACAATCTATGAGGTAGAGGTGACACAAGAGCTTACAATCTATGAGGTAGAGGTGACACAAGAGCTTACAATCTATGAGGTAGAGGAGGTGACACAAGCGCTTACAATCTATGAGGTAGAGGAGGTGACACAAGAGCTTACAATCTATGAGGTAGAGGTGACACAAGAGCTTACAATCTATGAGGTAGAGGTGACACAAGAGCTTACAATCTATGAGGTAGAGGGAGTGACACAAGAGCTTACAATCTATGAGGTAGAGGAGGTGACACAAGAGCTTACAATCTATGAGGTAGAGGAGGTGACACAAGAGCTTACAATCTATGAGGTAGAGGGGGGTGACACAAGAGCTTACAATCTATGAGGTAGAGGTGACACAAGAGCTTACAATCTATGAGGTAGAGGAGGTGACACAAGAGCTTACAATCTATGAGGTAGAGGTGACACAAGAGCTTACAATCTATGAGGTAGAGGAGGTGACACAAGAGCTTACAATCTATGAGGTAGAGGGGGTGACACAAGAGCTTACAATCTATGAGGTAGAGGTGACACAAGAGCTTACAATCTATGAGGTAGAGGTGACACAAGAGCTTACAATCTATGAGGTAGAGGTGACACACGAGCTTACAATCTATGAGGTAGAGGTGGTGACACAAGAGCTTACAATCTATGAGGTAGAGGTGACACAAGAGCTTACAATCTATGAGGTAGAGGAGGTGACACAAGAGCTTACAATCTATGAGGTAGAGGTGACATAAGAGCTTACAATCTATGAGGTAGAGGGGGTGACAAGAGCTTACAATCTATGAGGTAGAGGTGACACAAGAGCTTACAATCTATGAGGTAGAGGAGGTGACACAAGAGCTTACAATCTATGAGGTAGAGGTGACACAAGAGCTTACAATCTATGAGGTAGAGGTGACACAAGAGCTTACAATCTATGAGGTAGAGGAGGTGACACGAGCTTACAATCTATGAGGTAGAGGAGGTGACACAAGAGCTTACAATCTATGAGGTAGAGGAGGTGACACAAGAGCTTACAATCTATGAGGTAGAGGTGACACAAGAGCTTACAATCTATGAGGTAGAGGGGGTGACACAAGAGCTTACAATCTATGAGGTAGAGGAGGTGACACAAGAGCTTACAATCTATGAGGTAAAGGTGACACAAGAGCTTACAATCTATGAGGTAGAGGTGACACAAGAGCTTACAATCTATGAGGTAGAGGTGACACAAGAGCTTACAATCTATGAGGTAGAGGGGGTGACACAAGAGCTTACAATCTATGAGGTAGAGGAGGTGACACAAGAGCTTACAATCTATGAGGTAGAGGTGACACAAGAGCTTACAATCTATGAGGTAGAGGTGACACAAGAGCTTATAATCTGAGGTAGAGGTGACACAAGAGCTTACAATCTATGAGGTAGAGGAGGTGACACAAGCGCTTACAATCTATGAGGTAGAGGAGGTGACACAAGAGCTTACAATCTATGAGGTAGAGGAGGTGACACAAGAGCTTACAATCTATGAGGTAGAGGTGACACAAGAGCTTACAATCTATGAGGTAGAGGAGGTGACACAAGAGCTTACAATCTATGAGGTAGAGGTGACACAAGAGCTTACAATCTATGAGGTAGAGGTGACACAAGAGCTTATAATCTATGAGGTAGAGGTGACACAAGAGCTTACAATCTATGAGGTAGAGGAGGTGACACAAGCGCTTACAATCTATGAGGTAGAGGAGGTGACACAAGAGCTTACAATCTATGAGGTAGAGGAGGTGACACAAGAGCTTACAATCTATGAGGTAGAGGTGACACAAGAGCTTACAATCTATGAGGTAGAGGAGGTGACACAAGAGCTTACAATCTATGAGGTAGAGGTGACACAAGAGCTTACAATCTATGAGGTAGAGGTGACACAAGAGCTTACAATCTATGAGGTAGAGGTGACACAAGAGCTTACAATCTATGAGGTAGAGGGGGTGACACAAGAGCTTACAATCTATGAGGTAGAGGTGACACAAGAGCTTACAATCTATGAGGTAGAGGTGACACAAGAGCTTACAATCTATGAGGTAGAGGAGGTGACACGAGCTTACAATCTATGAGGTAGAGGAGGTGACACAAGAGCTTACAATCTATGAGGTAGAGGAGGTGACACAAGAGCTTACAATCTATGAGGTAGAGGTGACACAAGAGCTTACAATCTATGAGGTAGAGGGGGTGACACAAGAGCTTACAATCTATGTGGTAGAGGAGGTGACACAAGAGCTTACAATCTATGAGGTAGAGGAGGTGACACAAGAGCTTACAATCTATGAGGTAGAGGTGACACAAGAGCTTACAATCTATGAGGTAGAGGAGGTGACACAAGAGCTTACAATCTATGAGGTAGAGGAGGTGACACAGGAGCTTACAATCTATGAGGTAGAGGTGACACAAGAGCTTACAATCTATGAGGTAGAGGTGACACAAGAGCTTACAATCTATGAGGTAGAGGTGACACAAGAGCTTACAATCTATGAGGTAGAGGAGGTGACACAAGAGCTTACAATCTATGAGGTAGAGGAGGTGACACAAGAGCTTACAATCTATGAGGTAGAGGTGACACAAGAGCTTACAATCTATGAGGTAGAGGTGACACAAGAGCTTACAATCTATGAGGTAGAGGAGGTGACACAAGAGCTTACAATCTATGAGGTAGAGGAGGTGACACAAGAGCTTACAATCTATGAGGTAGAGGTGACACAAGAGCTTACAATCTATGAGGTAGAGGGGGTGACACAAGAGCTTACAATCTATGAGGTAGAGGTGACACAAGAGCTTACAATCTATGAGGTAGAGGAGGTGACACAAGCGCTTACAATCTATGAGGTAGAGGAGGTGACACAAGAGCTTACAATCTATGAGGTAGAGGTGACACAAGAGCTTACAATCTATGAGGTAGAGGGGGTGACACAAGAGCTTACAATCTATGAGGTAGAGGTGACACAAGAGCTTACAATCTATGAGGTAGAGGTGACACAAGAGCTTACAATCTATGAGGTAGAGGAGGTGACACGAGCTTACAATCTATGAGGTAGAGGAGGTGACACAAGAGCTTACAATCTATGAGGTAGAGGAGGTGACACAAGAGCTTACAATCTATGAGGTAGAGGTGACACAAGAGCTTACAATCTATGAGGTAGAGGGGGTGACACAAGAGCTTACAATCTATGTGGTAGAGTAGGTGACACAAGAGCTTACAATCTATGAGGTAGAGGAGGTGACACAAGAGCTTACAATCTATGAGGTAGAGGTGACACAAGAGCTTACAATCTATGAGGTAGAGGTGACACAAGAGCTTACAATCTATGAGGTAGAGGTGACACAAGAGCTTACAATCTATGAGGTAGAGGTGACACAAGAGCTTACAATCTATGAGGTAGAGGAGGTGACACAAGAGCTTACAATCTATGAGGTAGAGGAGGTGACACAAGAGCTTACAATCTATGAGGTAGAGGAGGTGACACAAGAGCTTACAATCTATGAGGTAGAGGAGGTGACACAAGAGCTTACAATCTATGAGGTAGAGGGGGGGGACACAGGAGGTAGCAGGGGCGGCATCGGAGGTAGCATTGCTTATACAATGGTCAGACAATTGTGTAATAGAAGTTACTGCCATTACACATATATAAAGCTGTAGGAGCCGTCACCAGTCGTGTCCTGTAACGTGCAGACGGTGCCCGGACATATAAAGTTAGTCTGATACGGCCTCATATCCTGTGAGGTAATCCGGGAGCGTGAACAGAGGAGGGGACGTTTTAGGGATTCTAACTACAGAAGGGTTTACATTAGGAGTTGTGATCGGACTGTCTGATAAGATGTGTCTTTAGTTTGCGGCTGAAGCTGTGGAAATTGGGGGTTAATCTGATAGTCCTGGATAGAACATTCCAGAGAAGTGGTGCAACTGGAGAAGTCTTGTATACGAGCGTGGGAGGTTCTGATAATAGAGGATGTTAGTCTTAGGTCATTGAGTGAACGGAGAGTACGGGTTGGCCGATAGACAGAGATGAGGGAGGAAATGTAGGGAGGTGCAGCATTATGGAGAGCCTTGTGGAGGAGGGGGAGAAGTTTATATTGTATTCTGTATTGTACAGGCAGCCAATGTAGTGACCGGCACAGACCGGAGGCCTCGCTGTAGTGACCAGCACAGACCGGAGGCCTCGCTGTAGTGACCGGCACAGACCGGAGGCCTCGCTGTAGTGACCCGCACAGACCGGAGGCCTCGCTGTAGTGACCGGCACAGACCGGAGGCCTCGCTGTAGTGACCAGCACAGACCGGAGGCCTCGCTGTAGTGACCGGCACAGACCGGAGGCCTCGCTGTAGCGACCGGCACAGACCGGAGGCCTCGCTGTAGTGACCGGCGCAGACCGGAGGCCTCGCTGTAGTGACCGGCACAGACCAGAGGCCTCGCTGTAGTGACCGGCACAGACCGGAGGCCTCACTGTAGTGACCGGCACAGACTGGAGGCCTCGCTGTAGCGTGTAGACTGATAGATGAGCCTGGCCGCCGCCGCATTCAGAATAGATTGTAGAGGGGAGAGTTTAGTAAGGGGAAGACCGATTAGTAAGGAGTTACAGTAGTCAAGGCGAGAGTGAATCAGGGCAACAATAAGTGTCTTTAGTGTATCTGTGGTAAGGAAAGGGCGGATTCTGGAGATGTTTTTGAGGTGGAGATGACATGAGCGTGAGAGTGATTGGATATGGGGGGTGAAGGAAAGGTCTGAGTCAGGCATAACCCCGAGGCAGCGGGCATACTGTCTAGGAGTTATGGTAAGGCCGGAGACTGCAATGGAGATCTCAGGGACAGATCTATTAGATGGTGGAAACAGCAGTAATTCAGTCTTTGAGAGATTTAGTTTCAGATAGAGCAAAGACATGATATTAGAGACAGCAGAGAGACAGTCACTACATGGAAGCTAATCTCTTCTGAGCCTTACATCCGAGAATATATACAAATCAATTAAGAGGTTTGCACACAAGGGAGTTGTGAAGTGTTCTGACAGTCGGGCAGTCCTGCAATGGTGTAGATTTTGCATGTAATATATAGCATTAACATCTGTTGTATGCTGTCGCATTCAGTATTGATTACAGTTTGATCAGTCACCTTTGAAAAATGAGGTTTCTGGCTCATGCACTGATCAATTTTGTAAATCTCTGGGGTTGTTTTTTAGGGCTGGTCGCTGCCGACCTGGTGTCTGTTTCCGTCTTTTCAGCAGACTTCGCTTTCAGAATATGTTGGAATTCCAGACCCCTGAACTACTGCAAATGCCTCTGCATGTAAGAATTACCTCCTGTACGCAACGCATGGATAGATGTTGAATCATACTTCAGTTTGCATTTAGAATGAATCTGCAACTTTGTAAATGCAATGGATTACTTTTGGTCCATAGTGACAGCCTATATTGTAGAAAAGCATTTTTATTACTGAAGGTTTTAATGCTAAAATCTGGGAAACACAGCACCATGGGTATAGACCTGACTAGGAGGCTGACACTAGGAAATGAAAAGCTGTCGGCTCCGCCTCGGGGCTATACCTTCTCACAGACACTGCGAGTCAGTTTGAAACCTAGTGTCATAGGAGGCAGACACCACCTGACTCAGGTCTTTCTGTCTTACTTCGTTTTTATTTTTCTTTCAGGTGCAGGGGGTCTTCAGCGTGTGCGCCACACTAGTCGTACCCCCCCTGGAGCACAGCGCTCTGCAAAAGAGCCCCTTGCCGGTCACCCAGTCCCCACTCGCCGCATCGGCGGCCAGAGTACCGGTGGCCCCACTTCCATGTGTGAGATTTTACCGAGGGGGTGACCCTGTAGCACCTGAAGGCGCCAGACAGGTGAGTATTGGAAGACAGGTGAGTATGAGAATTCCTCAAACCCCCCCCCCCTCTTCTGGGCCTCCTATAGGACTCCTTTCCCTCAGCCTCCCTTCTCCTGGGGCCATGGTGGGCTTCCTTATACGGGGGGGGGAAGGGAAGGCACTTTAGTGAATAAGCCCCTTTTTAATCTGCCGCTCCTGGGGCTTTTCTTGTCGCTCTCCGAGCGGTTCCCGTTCGGGGGGGTGCATTTGTCGTTTCATTGGGGCCCCTCTCCTAGACCCCAGTACCTTTTTTAGCCCTCAGCCGGCCTCTGTGCCAGCAGTGCCTGCTGCCGGCTGCGATTCTACTTTAGTCCCCGGCTTCTGCTTCTGTCGGGAACTAGGCCGCAACTAGGCCCGCCCCTTTCCAGGCCTTCAAACTCCACCCAGGACTTCCTATTGGCCAGGGGATGGTCTCCTTCCCCTGCCTAGTCCCTTATCGCGGGAAATCTGGGGGAGAAAAAATAAAATGTCATTTTATTTTTTGTGTTTTGCAGCTTCTGCTGCTCTTTTCCCAGGCTATTTTTCTGCTCCTGGAGGGACATTAACCCTGAGGATATCTCTCTGCGCAGCCTACTCTGCAGCAGTCAGTGATAGCACATGCTTCCGGTGGTCTGGTAGGTTAACCCCTTGGTTAGAATGTACGCATGCAGTGTTAAAGCCTAGCTCTGCCGTGCGGTCTCCTCCCCAGCCCCTCTCCGGCAGTTTTACCATCCCGGATTGGAGAGGCCTCCTTTACCCGGGCCATGGCACCCTTACCAAACGTAACCAGTCTGAGGTGGAAACTTTGGAACAACTGCCTTCCCAGATCGCTGCTCTGTCGGCGACTTCTGGGCCCCTCCCCTGGGCGCCCTCATGGTTCCATTCCCAAAGGAGCCGTCCTCGCATAAGGACCAGGAAATCATCCTACGGGTCACGGTCCTCCTTGCCTTCCTCTTGGCACTCCCCAGATAGGGCCACAACTCACGGCTCCACTCCGACAGGCGGAACCCTGCCTCCTTCTGTACGGTCTGTTTCTACTGGGGACGCCTCTGACTCTGACCTGGAATATCAGCTAGGCACATATATACACTGCTACGCAGGAGCTCTGCCCTGCGGTCAGAGAGACTCTACAGATCTCAGAGGACCCGGATCCTACTTCTCCAGAAGACATCTCCTTCCACCATGGTCGCTGCCATCCTCTGGCTTCCCCCAATCTTGGGGTGTGAACCATATTTTGATGGAACAATGGCTTCACTCGAACCGTCTCCAGCAAACCGTGTCTCCATGTGGTCGGTGCCCCCCGCGGTGGGCCCTGCGATAGTTCGGCCCTCCCAGGTTACTATCCTTCCTTTGGTAGAGGACTCTGCCTCGCTCTGTAATTGAGGGTCGTCGATGAGATGCACAACATAAACTCAGTTGTGACGCCCTCCAGCGAGGGTTGACGAGGTCATCCCACCAAGTGCACCTATTTTCCCGAGGGTGGACTCTCCCTCTGCTGGAGCGGCTAGGGTGACCTTCGTAGCGGCTGGCTCCTCTCTGCGGCCTTCATTTGTGCCTTCTGGCATCAAGACTTCTTTTTCCTGGGCTGTACAGCTCCATAGGGGTCTCTCTTGTGTTGCCCCTCCCCCCTCCTTGGGCATGTACAAGGACATTCAGCTACTTGTCTCTCAAATCCTCTATGCCTCCAGTTTTTGGGCTGCCGCCTATGCTGAAGCAGCTCGCTGTTCTGCCTAGGCGGCCGCCTATGCTGTTGCATTGTGCTGTTCCTTTGGTTCCGTTCAAGGCATGCTGTATCCTCTGAGAGGTGGTTGTGGCCTGTTCCTTCCCTTGGAAATAACAGGACTGTTTTTTTTGTTTCAGCTCTGCCTAGTTCATCTCTGTGGCTATGGGAGGAAGTGGCTCTTTCCTCCACCAGGTGCGTCTTAGTGCCATCTCCTCCTTCTCGTTGCAGAGGTTAGTCTTCCTGTGACTCACACTCCGAATAGCCCTATATTCTAGTCCAGGTATTTTTGTAATCTTCTTTCAAGCCTCCCTGTTTTTTTTTCCTCTTTCAAGCCCTTCTCTTCTTGAGATCTTGCCCCTCTCGAGTGAGGGTACAGTTGCGCTCCTTCCAGGAGTCCTGGCTTGCCAGTGCCTCCCTCTTCTGGTCCGAGAGGTGGTGTCTTCTGGCTACTCCATCGAATTTTTCTCCATTCTAAATGGAAGTGTTTTTTTTTCTTCTCCAGGCCGCCCCCACTCTGCTGTGGCAAGGCGTTATTGTTCCTGTTTCAGGAAAGACGGCTCCTTCCCATCCTGGATCTGAAGAGGCTCAACAGGTTTGTCCGTATCTGCATGTTCCACATGTAGTCCTGAGGTCGATGGGGGCATCCCAGGATACTGGTGACTTTCTGTCACCCATCGTTTTCTGCAACGCTCTCCTCCCTGAGTTTTCCCCAGGTAATGGTGTCCCTTCCGGCCTTCCTCCATGGCAGGGGAGTTGTTGTGATTATGTACCTGGATGTCCTCCGAGTTCAAGCCTCCTCCAGGATGGACATTATGGCCAACTTGCAGATCACCTTGGACCCCTTTGCTGCTTTCGCTGGCTCATCAGCAGGTAAAAGTCCTGACTTGTGCCTTCTCAGCACCTGGAATTCCGGGGAATGATGCCCAATACGCTCCTGGTCAAGTTTTTTTCCTCCCAGAGTCCGAGATTCTGGCTCCCTGTTCCGGGGTGCCCTGCTTTCGGAGGTTCCCTTTGTGCTTTCTTCACTTCTGCCTGCAAGTCCTGGGCATGATGATCTTGGCCTTTAAGGTTCCCCCTTTGGCTCAGTTCCTCCCAGGGCCTTGCAATGGTGTTTCTGGGCCGCTGGGACTAGTCTGTGTCCAGCTCGTCTGCCTGTTTTTCCTGTCTTCCCAGGTTCACCTGGAGCTTCTTTGTTGGCTCGCCTCTCTGGGACTCTCTCAGGGGAATTTTCCTCCCCCTCCTATCGCAGGTTGACTTGAAAGTTGACTTGAAAGCGGAGTTCTCCTCCAGATCTAACTCTGGAACTGGGGGCCATCTTCCTAACCCTGTCTCATTGGATCTCTCTTCCCTTGGGCATCTGGTCAGAGTCCATGCCGGCAACTCCACCGCGGTCGCTTACTTGGACCTTCCAGGGTGTCTTTGGTGCCGTGCGGCATTTCTAGAAGCCTCCCACTCTCTTCAGTGGGCGGAGCGTCTCACGACTTAGCCGAGGAAAAGTTCCCGGGCGAGTGGACGCTTCATCAGTAGGTCATCCTCTGGTTGTGCTCCCGGTGGGTGCGTCAACCTCTTCGTCTCCCTCCTGAGTCACAGGTTCCCCTGCCTCATGGCCAGGTCCCTGGACCCTCGGCCCATTGCCACTGCCTTTCTTGTTATTCCCTGGTCGGACTTCCTTCTGTACCTTTTCACTCCTTTTCTTCTTCAGGTTTCAAGAAGCTTGAGTCCGAGGGGGTTCCAGCCTTCCTGGTGCCTCCGAATTGGCCCCACTGTGCCTGGTACGCGGATCTCATGCTCCTGCTGCTGGGCGCTCCTTGACCTTCTGTCTCAAGGACCGCTTTTCCACTCTGCCTTGCCTCAGCTGCATTTAACTGTGTGGCTGGTGAAGCCGAGTTTTTGCAATGCCATGGGTTTTCGGAACCTGTTGACCAGACCATGCATTAGGCCTGTAAACCACAGTCAGCCAGGTTCTCTACCTTTGCTCTTGGAAGTCTTAGACGCGTTGCTGTGAGAGTACTGTTTATCATTCGCTCTGCTTTTCTTTTCCCTGGTTCCTGGTTTTTTTCGCCAGTCTGGTCTGGATCACGGTCTTGGTCTTCTTCTCTTGAAGGACAGGTCTCTGCCCTCTCAGTTCTTTTTCTGAAGACCCTGACCTTCCAGCCTCAGGTGAAGACTTTCCTACAGGGAGTGGCGTGCTACCCCTCCCCCCCCCCCCCACTGTCCACCCGTGGATCCGTGGGATCTTCTCTCCCCTCATGGTGCATCAGGCTCCCCCTTCCAACCTTTGCGGGATTCCCCCCTTTGCCTTCTGTCCTGGAAGGTCGCTTTCCTGGTGGCCATTACCTCCGTCCGCAGGGTCTCCGTGCTGGCTCTCCTTCGTCCGCCTCGTCCTTCTGCCTAAGGTGGTTTCCTCCTTTGTCATCTACAGGGCGTAGCTTGCCATCTTTCTGCCCGGACCTCGAGCATCCATGTTGGTGTTTCTCTTCCCTGCCTGGATGTCGTCCGGACCATTTGGGTCTATTTGGCTCTCCCTGACTCTTTCCGTCGTTCTGACGCTTTGTTGTCGTCCCTGAGGGCCCTTGCTTAGGACCTGCCTGCTTCCTAGGCTTCCATCTCCCGATGACTCCGGTCTGCGATCTAGGAGGCCCATCGGCTTAGGGGTTGGGCTATACCCTTGCGTGTGTCAGCTCTCTCAGAGAACTGTTGGGGCCTCCTCGGATGTTCTGCATCAGTTTTTTGCTTCCAAGTCTGCAGGCTGCCACCTGGGCTTCATTCATATTTTCTCTAAGTTTTCCCAGGTCCGTTCTGTGACCTCTGCCGACGCATGGTTGGGCCGTGAGGTTCTGCAGGCGGCTGTGCGCTGGGTTGTTCGCATGATTCCCACCCTTTGGGACTGCTTTAGGACATCCCATGGTGTTGTGTCCCCAGTGAAATAAGTGTGAAAACAGGATTTTTCTACTCACTGTAAAATCCTTTTCTCGTTGTATTCACTGTGGGACACAGATCACACCCTTGTTTTTTATTATTGTTCCTGCCCATGCTGTTTTGAGTCTTTTTCGTGTTCAGGACCTGTTGGTGTTTGTTGGTTCCGTGCTCTTTTTGCCTTTTGGTGTCTTTCTCCTACTGCTGTGGTACAAACTGACTAGCACAGTGTCTGTGAGAAGGTATAGCCCAGAGGCGGAGCCAACAGCTTTTCATTCTCCTAGTGTCAGCCTCCTAGTGGCCGGGTCTATACCCCATGGTTCTGTGTCCTCCAGTGAATACAACGAGAAAAGGAGTTTATGGTGAGTATGAAAAAAATTCCGTTTTTCCCAGCCAGCTTAAAGAAGACATTACCGAGCCCAATGATATACATCATTTTATAGGCGCTATCATCCTGTATATTTTACAGTTTTGATATCCAAATCTGTTTAGCTGTTCCAAAGGTATAAGCGCTTTTAGTGCTGATGCAAATTAGGGACTACTTAGCCAAGTAGGTGGTATTACTGCATGACAGACCACACACAGAGACCCCACCCCTTGAGAAAACACATTGTTACTGCCCACTTGGACAGTATATTATTATCTGCATCAACACTGAAAAGGGTTAGCTAGCTTTAGGGTACTATTACACATGCACTACTAGCTGCGCTCAATCTTTGTGGTTTACTGCTAAGTACTGTGCTGCACCAGGGCTTGACATTTTTTCAAGTTGCACGTCCAGGTGCAACGTGGCAGTCAGCAGTAAATAGTGAATGTTTCCTGCAACTGCTAACCTGTAATAGGACGTTTGCCTGGATCAACAAACGTGCTGACTGATTCTGTTAATGGCGATCAGAATTGTGATTGCATCTCTGGGTAGTAATCCAGGCTGTAACTCAGTATGTAATAGGTAATATAATGCAAGCAAGTTTTTATCTGTAACATATTTGTCTTATTCTGTAAGATTGTGTCCACATACTTTAAATTGCCATAGTTTATTATAGTCCAATGTCAGTCATGCTATGTATATTTTTGTATTCCAAGGAACTTTGCCTGCATACAAAATTGTTGGTGCCAATAAATAGTACAATTGCTAATTTCTTGATGAAAGCTCCACAACCACCGCCAACTTTAATTGTTCGTAACGCTGTGCAGCTGCTGAAGGTAAGTGAAATGTGGAGTAGGTATCCATCATTCAGATTACTTTAGTTTTTCCATTAAACTTTTTCAGCTTTATACTGTACGCTTGATAGTAGTATAATGTTGTACCGTGTTAGCCATTGAAAGTAGTGGAAGAGTGAAGAAATCAGGCTATACCTTTTAGAGGCTGAGTATATTTGATAAGTAAGCTTTCAGAAGACTAGCTTCCTTCATCAGACATGGTGTTATCCTTTGAAGATCATGTGTATAGGGTATATAAAAAATCTGTGAATTTTCAGTTCTTGTATCACACCATGTCTGATGAAGGAAGCTAGTCTTCTGAAAGCTTACTTATAAATATACTCAGTTAGCCTCTAAAAGGTATCGCCTGATTTCTTCACTCTTCCAATACTGTACGCTTGTCTTTAACTTTTCTTAAATTTGAACAGTTGTGGCTTTCTTGTGATGTGTCTACTACATTCAGCCATATCTTAGTACAGCTGACCTAGACTATTCCTTCTAGTTAACTCAAGTGCTACCTGAAGCAATAAATGACTCATAAAATAGAGAGCACTATGTAAGATCGCTTGAAAATTTTAAACTTGATATAGAAAAGTTCAAAGATTCTTTCCTCCTGCTGCAAGAAAAAATTTACATGCAAACTATTCTTTATAGTCAAACACAAAAAAGGGCTAATAACCAAATAATATGAAAAACACTGTGGATCATGTAAGACTATAGAACAACAAAATATCATGACCACAAATAAATAAAATAATATCATTTTATTAACATAAATAATAAAATAAACATATATTGGGGAGTAAATAATGGAGGTACACCATAATGAAGACAGGGAGGAATAATAGGGGCCACAGTAACAATAAATAGGGGATATATACTGCTGGTACTAATACATAAATACGTCCAAAATGGTTGAAAATAACCTATAGATGTCAATATATATACATAGGCATACCACAAAACAGTAATACAACCCTAAATGTCTAGTAAACACTAGAAAGATCAATATAACAAGCCACCATTTTATCCTCACCTAGTCACACACTCCACCCCAACGATCGTTTCGCCAAACTGCTTCATCAAGGGGGCGTGTGGCATGGCTAAACAACCTGGTTTTAAATATACAAAAATATTCAATCCACTAAAATAAGCACAGATCACATGTAAGAACGCACCTGAATGATCATTAATGATATATGGGAACAAGATGGCGAATCGCCGGAAGAGTAGAGCTCCATGGTAACGTCAACGCGTAATTATAAGTAACGCGAGACTAAGTGGCATATAATAAAATGCATTTAAGTACAAATCCCGCTTATCGCGGCAGTACACGATGTAATAGGATCTAAAGCGCATGCGCGAAGGATGTCGCCTGTTATCGCAAGATCTCGCACTACGGCAATCAAACCCCGCGCATGCGCTAAATGAAAACACCGCTCTTCAATACCATTAAGTATAATATATAATATACGCATGCGCGATATTAAAAAAGGACCTTATATAAATAAATAAATAAATATCAATTATGCATATAAAATAGCCTAATAAATAGTGAATTGTGAAGTGAATAAAAGTGCAAGTGAGGCATGCCGTGAAAAAGAAAAAATATACAGTGCACAAGTGAATGAAAAGACCAATATACAATCTAATACAGTCATATGAAAAAGTTTGGGCACCCCTATTAATCTTAATCATTTTTAGTTCTAAATATTTGGGTGTTTGCAACAGCCATTTCAATTTGATATATCTAATAACTGATGGACACAGTAATATTTCAGGATTGAAATGAGGTTTATTGTACTAACAGAAAATGTGTAATATGCATTAAACCAAAATTTGACCGGTGCAAAAATTTGGGTACCTTTATCATTTTTTTTTTTTTTTTTAACTGTAATTTTTATTGAAAAAGTTTTTTAAAAGAAATACAAGGCAAATGTAAAGCAAATAATCTGTTACATCAGAGAAAACAACAACAGAAAGACTCAATTTGGGGGAAAACAAAAAACATGACAAAGGAAAGAAACAATAAGGGGAGAAACAAAGTTGGGAGTCAGGCATCAGAGACCCTGTGTGGCACAGTAGGAATCCCAGTGGGACCAAATTGCTTCAAATGCCTCTACCGTATGGTTGAGGGAGGCGGTCAAGTACTCCAGACTGCGGATGTCCTTCAGACGGACTATCAATTCTGAGACTGCTGGGGGAAGAGCCTTTCTCCAATGGCGTGCTATAAGTGTTTTGGCTGCGGTACACAAGTAAAGGAATAATTTAGATGTATTTTTACCAAGACCTTTTGGCGGGAGATTAAGCAGATAAACCATGGGATCCAGGGGTATACCCTGGATGAAAAGAATGTGAGTCATCCTCTCAACCTCGAGCCAGAAAGGGCGAACTAAGGGGCATTCCCAAAAAACATGAAACAGTGTTCCAAGTGTTGCCCGGCATCGCCAACAACTAGAAGAAATAGTGGGGTTAAGAGTATGTAATAAAGCTGGGGTATGATACCAGTGCATAAGTATTTTGTATTGTGTTTCCCTAAACGTTACACAGGAAGAGGATTTAGCTGCACGGGACCATATGACCTGCCACTGGCTGTGCGGAATATGGGTGCCCAGGGTTCCAGACCACCGGGTCATATATTTGTGGGCCATCGGGGTCTGCCCCCCCTGAGAGGTCAAGAGCCTATAAATATTTGAAATCAGGCCTCTAGTGGAGGTCCCTGCCCGACACAGTCGTTCAAAACCTGTGGGGAGGGAGACCCGGGCGGACCCAAACTGGGAAACAACAAAATGGACTATTTGCTGATAATGGAACCACTCTGAGGTAGGCAAGTGCTGTATGGAAGTGAGGTAGTCGAAAGACCTGAGCTCCAAGGTCGACGGGTCCACCAAGTGACCATAGCGGCGGTGAGTCCGCTTGGCAGGAGTGGATTATATAAAAAGGAAATCATAGATGAGTGCGGAGCGGCCAATCGAAAGAGCTTAGAACAAGTATTCCAGATAGACCGCGTAAAGCCGATAGGGCCTAGCAGTGGAGTAGAGGGTAGGGGGGGGGGGGAGGACCACAGATATGCATTGGGGTGAACAGGAGCTAGCCAAAGCTTCTCTATCTCCACCCATTTCGTGCGCGCCTGGGATGCCGCCCAAAACGGTATACTCCGCAAATGAGCAGCCCAGTAATAATGCAGCAGGTGTGGAGCCCCCAGTCCCCCGTCCGACTTACCCGCCAGCATCACTGATCGGGGAATGCGATGGCGTTTGCCTTTCCATATAAATTGGAAGATTGCTTTCTGTAGTGATTTCAGTTCGGACCTAGGGACTGCCACTGGGAGGGTTTCGAAGAAATAAAGAAGCTTGGGGAGGAGGGTCATCTTAACCGCAGTTATACGGCCTAGGAGAGAAACATGGAGAGGACGCCATTTATCTAGGAGAGAGCGGAGCTCATGAAACAGGTGAGGATAATTGACTGAATACAGTGTATGGTATGAAGAGGATAACTGGACACCCAAATAACGTAATGAGTGGTCCCTCCACTGGAAAGCAAAATTAGTCTTAAGCAACTGCAAAGTCTCGCTTGGGATATTTAGAGGCAGGGCTTCCGTTTTACTAGGGTTAACCTTATAGCCCGATAGGACTCCATATTCCTTTAAAACTCGGAGAAGGTTCGGGAGGGAGGTATGGGGTTTAGTGAGGGTCAACAGGACATCGTCTGCGAATAAACTAATTTTAAATTCCCTATCCCTCACAAATACCCCGGTGATATCTGAGGCAGATCTAATTTGGGCCGCCAGGGGTTCAATACACAATGCAAATATTAAAGGTGACAAGGGGCATCCCTGACGGGTTCCATTACGAATGGATAAAGGTTGGGAGGAAGCATTAGGTAGCTTGACCACTGCCGAGGGGCGGGAATAGAGAGCCCTTATGGCCGTGAGGAAGGCCCCCGAGAACCCGTAACTCTCGAGGGTGGCTATCATAAATGACCAATCAAGGCGATCGAAGGCCTTCTCAGCGTCCAGACTTAAAAGCAAAGTGGGGGTGGAAGAACGGTTAGCTACATCAATCAAGTCCACTGCCCTTCTAGTGTTATCTCCTCCCTGGCGACAGGGGACAAATCCCACCTGGTCCTTGTGGATGAGAGTCGGAAGCCAAAGGCCAAGCCTATTTGCCAAAATTTTTGTAAATAGTTTGAGGTCTGTATTCAGGAGGGCAATGGGACGATAGTTAGAACACTCCTGATGGTCCTTATGTGGCTTTGGGACCAAGGAAATGTGAGAGTGCAGCATAGTATGCGGGATCGGGGCTCCATCCAAAAAAGAGTTGAAGAGTTTACACATATGAGGGAGGAGATCAGAATGGAAAGTTTTATAATAAGCATAAGTGAACCCATCAGGGCCCGGAGCTTTACCATTAGGGAGACCCTCCAAGACGGCAGTTAACTCCTCGCCCAATATTGGAGCATTAAGTGAAGAGAGAGCTGAGGGCGGGAGGACCGGGAGCCGACAGGAGGTCAGATAGGATTGCAAGTTTGTCTCTGTAGCGGAGGGGCCTCTCCCAGCAGCCGAGGGAAGGTTATACAATGTAGTGTAATAATCTCTAAACAAGGTCGCTATAGTGTCGGGATGGTGTTGTAGGGTGCCCTGGGAATCTCGGACAGCATGAGGCGTAGAGGAAACCCGACGGTCTCTCAGGGTTCTGGCTAGGAGTGTATGGGCCTTATTTCCCCTCTCATAATACCTCTGGCGGCTGTAGAGGAGAAGGCGATGGGTGGCCTGGGTAGCGAGGTCGCGGAGGTCCGCCCTAGCAGCTACCAATTGACGCAGCAAGGATACTGTGGGTCGTGACGCTAGTCTCTCGGTTAGGGATCTGATCCTACTAATTAAAGCCTCCTCTCTGACCCTTCGATTTCTCTTGGCCTGTGTTCCCAGTGCAATACAGTGACCTCTCATTACTGCCTTATGGGCCTCCCACAGTGTAGATATAGCGGGGACTGACTCAAGATTAACTCGAAAGTATTCTTGGAGGTGGGTACGAAGTTTACCCTGGGTCTCTCGTGAATGAAGGAGGGATTCATTAAGTCGCCAATGGCAACGTTTTGTCGGAGGGCAGGAGGGAGACAATGTCAGCAGTACGGGCGCGTGATCGGACCAGGATATGGGGCCTATGTCAGCTGACTTGAATAAGCGAAGGGTTAATGTGTTTCCGAAAAAGTAGTCTATTCTAGAGTGGGTTTTATGGGGGTGGGAGTAAAATGTAAAAGAGCGAGCAGAGGGATTGTCCACCCGCCAAAGGTCATAGAGGGCAGCCGACCGTACAAGGCAGCGAAACTCCTTTGCTAGTCTTGTCTGCGAGGGTCCAGGAGGATCATTATTGAGGGTGAATCTATCCATATTTTCAGAAAAGGCCATATTAAAGTCTCCTCCCAGTAACAGTGCAGATCCCTCAGACATTTGCAATTTCCCCAGGACCTGTTTAAGGAAGGGGATCTGAGAAGAGTTAGGGGCATATATGTTACACAAAGTGATAGGTTGACCGCGTAAAAGCCCCTCTAGGATAATATATCGACCCTGGGGATCTAAATGAGAGGCCGAAACAGTGATAGGGCAGGTACGAGAAAGCAGAATAGCTACTCCCCCCCTCCTACGACTACAATATGCCGAGTAAGCGGAGGGGAAGTAATGGCGAGCAAAATTAAACGTGCCAGTATGATCATAATGGGTCTCTTGGAGAAAAGCTACCTCTGCCTGTAGGGAGCGAAGCTCCCGCAGGACCATTCGCCGTTTTGAGTTGGAGCCCAGGCCCTTGACATTTAATGTAATGCACTTAACCATAGAGAAAACAGAGTGGGTTTGTAGCTAGCGTAAGGAAAAATGAGGAAGAGGCAAATCTCACCCAACCATCGAGAGTCGGAAGCCTTGAAAAAAATAAAGGTGAAGGGTCCAGGCCACTGTAGCCAAACGAGTCTCCGAACCTGAAAAAGGGGAGAAAAGAGAAGGGACAGAAGGGGAGGGGAAAGAGACAAAAGACACACAAAAGTACGAGGCGAAACAAATAAAAAACAAAAATATTTAAAAAACACAATTAAACTAAATCTAGTGGTCGGGACTATATCTCCCGGCCGGGGGCAAAAAAAAAATGTCCAAGTCAGGGCCACAAATGACCCTTCCGGGGCCCAACCAGTGGGTCCACAGCTGGACGAAGCCCCCACAGTAGAGGGGGGAGTGGGTGGGAGGCGGGAGAGGATCAGCAATATGCAGATCAAAATAGACAGTTGGGGACCTAAGGATAGTAACATCTGTCAGTCACTGGGGGGGAAGGGGGAGTCTAACCCACCCGACCGCCCAAACTGAAACATAAGTAAAATGCAAAAAAGTAGTGGGACCATTAAAAGAAAAATGCGTATAAACATAAACAGCAATAACAACAGAACCCCCTAGTGAGCAAAGTAGACATATTCCTCCCAGAAACTAGGAGGGCCGAGAAAAAAAAAGATACAGTCACGGAGGGGGGGGGGGGTTCCACCCTTGATCTTCTGGAAGAACGTTGCTGGCGTCTAGCCGGGTTCTGGACCGTCCAGACCGGGGGAGGCGGTGGTGATGGAGCAATCAGTTCCCAGTTCTGTAGGTCAGGGAGAGGAATATCCATAGAAGTGCAAAATGGCTCCAGGTCTGCATAGAACCGCAGGGTAGCAGAGCGTTCATTGTGCCTAGCTGTCAAAGAAAAGGGGAATCCCCAGCGATACGGTATTTGCCGGTCGCACAGAAGCTGTAGCAGAGGGCGCAGATATCTCCTTTTCTGTAGCGTAATCCAAGAAAGATCCTGATAAAGTTGAATCTTGGCTCCTTCAAATTCAAAGTCTTTAAGACGACGGGCCTTGGAAAGGATGGTTTCCTTCAATGCATAATCGTGTACGCAGCAAATAACATCACGCGGGGTGGGGCCAGATCCCTTGGGACGCAGGGCCCTGTGCGCTCTATCCAGTTTAATTTTATGCGTAGGTGGTTCCTGCAAGATGGAGTTGAAAACCTCCCCCAAGGTAGCATGTAAATCCTCCTCCTGGGTAGCCTCAGGCAGCCCCCTGACTCTGATATTATTGCGCCTGCCCCGGTTGTCCAAGTCCTCTAAATGGCACTGCATGTCATTAACCACCTGGCATTGGGAGAGGACAGTGTCCTGGAGGTGAGACACATGAGAACGGGTCTGGTCATGATCATCTTCAAGGGTATCAACCCGGTTTGCAATATGTTGGAGATCTTGCCGCAGGACAGCGATTTCAGTGCGTATCTCTGAACGACATGCCGTTGTGACTTTAGCAACCAGGGAGTCAAAGTCCTCTTTTGACGGTAGATGAGCAAGGTAATCAAGCCATGGTGGAGGGTCAGAAGAGGCTGCCAGAGCAGATTGTAGCGGAAGTCGGGGTGGCGGTGCAGACGGCAGGGAGAGCTGGGTACAGATAGCCAGGGGGGACAAAGAAGGAGTCGTCCCCAAGTCTGCCTCCTCATCTCCTAGGAGGGGTGGGGGCTGCTGCAAGGGCATGAGGCTAGGAAGTGGTAAGGACTGCTGGGAGGTGAGAGAATCCCCCACAGGGCTAGGAGGACTCCCACGGTCAGATGGTAACATGTGGGGAGGAGAGGCACCTGCTGAGGCCTCCTGGGACGCTAGGTCCCCCTGATATTGCGTGGGGGAGCCCGCTGAGGAATGTACTGGCTGAAGCTGCGGGGGAGGGGGGGCAGTCAGCGCTGCGATGTGAGCGGTCGCAGCGCTTGTCTTACCCGGCGGTGGAGATCGAGCGCCCGGGCTTTCAGCCTCCAGAAGAGCAGGAGGCCTAACAGGGAGACCTCTCTGCAGCGCGGGAGCCCCTCGCGCTGCCAGCGGAGCTGCCGCTGTAGTTAATCCAGAGGCGGTCGGCGCTGCTGCGGAGGAAGATGGCCGCCGCCTCGTGGAGGCCCGCGCCGCTGAAGCTGCCGCCGGCTGCAGGAACGCGGACAGGGTAGATTGTGACCTGTCCGCGGGTGCAGGGTCTCCCACAGCCAGTGTCCGGCTTGTTCTTTTAGCCATGGGGTTCTGTATGTCCCAAATGGTCCCACTTAGCTGACGGTAAGGTAGGAGCTCCTCCAAAGTGCGTCCTACTCCATCGGATCCCAAGCCACGCCCCCCACCTTTATCATTTTATTGATTTGAATACTCCTAACTACTTTTTACTGACTTACTGAAGCACAAAATTGGTTTTGTGACCTCACTGAGCTTTGAACTTCATAGCCAGGTGTATCCAATCATGAGAAAAGGTATTTAAGGTGGCCAATTGCAAGTTGTTCTCCTATTTGAATCTCCTCTGAAGAGTGGCATCATGGGCTCCTCAAAACAACTCTCAAATGATCTGAAAACAAAGATTGTTCAACATAATTGTTCAGGGGAAGGATACAAAAAGTTGTCTCAGAGATTTAACCTGTCAGTTTCCACTGTGAGGAACATAGTAAGGAAATGGAAGACCACAGGGACAGTTCTTGTTAAGCCCAGAAGTGGCAGGCCAAGAAAAATATCAGAAAGGCAGAGAAGAAGAATGGTGAGAACAGTCAAGGACAATCCACAGACCACCTCCAAAGAGCTGCAGCATCATCTTGCTGCAGATGGTGTCACTGTGCATCGGTCAACAATACAGCACACTTTGCACAAGGAGAAGCTGTATGGGAGAGTGATGCGAAAGAAGCCATTTCTGAAAGCATGCCACAAACAGAGTCGCCTGAGGTATGCAAAAGCACATTTGGACAAGCCAGCTTCATTTTGGAAGAAGGTCCTGTGGACTGATGAAACAAAGATTGAGTTGTTTGGGCATACAAAAAGGCGTTATGCATGACGTCCAAAAAACACAGCATTCCAAGAAAAACACTTGCTACCCACTGTAAAATTTGGTGGAGGTTCCATCATGCTTTGGGGCTGTGTGGCCAATGCCGGCACCGGGAATCTTGTTAAAGTTGAGGGTCGCATGGATTCAACTCAGTATCAGCAGATTCTTGAGAATAATGTACAAGAATCAGTGACGAATTTGAAGTTACGCCGGGGATGGATATTTCAGCAAGACAATGATCCAAATCTACTCAGGCATTCATGCAGAGGAACAATTACAATGTTCTGGAATGGCCATCCCAGTCCCCAGACCTGAATATCATTGAACATCTGTGGGATAATTTGAAGCGGGCTGTCCATGCTCGGCGACCATCAAACTTAACTGAACTGGAATTGTTTTGTAAAGAGGAATGGTCAAAAATACCTTCATCCAGGATCCAGGAACTGATTAAAAGCTACAGGAAGTGACTAGAGGCTGTTATTTTTGCAAAAGGAGGATCTACTAAATATTAATGTCACTTTTCTGTTGAGGTGCCCATACTTTTGCACCGGTCAAATTTTGGTTTAATGCATATTGCACATTTTCTGTTAGTACAATAAACCTCATTTCAATCCTGAAATATTACTGTGTCCATCAGTTATTAGATATATCAAATTGAAATGGCTGTTGCAAACACCCAAATATTTAGAACTAAAAATGATTAAGATTAATAGGGGTGCCCAAACTTTTTCATATGACTGTATCTGAAATCTAATATCTGAAAAATGCATATAATGTAGAGTGATAAAATGTACAATGCCAATATACATAATAATAATAATGATGCAAGTGTAAGCGTAAATATATAATGCACACATAATAATAATATGCATAATGAAAAAAAAAAACAACTTGGTTCTTTTCTTTTATGGTCCCCTTAATGCATTTTCTTAAATACGTGCATAAAATGTGGAAAAGAGACGAATCTTCATATGACGCTCAGGACACACCAGCATAACAAATCTACAAAAAACAAAAAAGAATTAAAAACATGTTAAAAGACCATACAACACAATGAGTCAACTGGGAACTCAAGCGACCAAAATAATAAACCAATTGAAAATAATTACAAAAATGATGCAAAGCTGATTTGTTCATTAAGGCCAAAGGGTTGTGTAGTTTTGAGTGTAAAAATCCATTTACACTCCTTTTGTGCAAGTAGTTGTTTCCAATTACCCATCCTAGGTCCCATCTTTATTCCATCAGTGGCCAATACCCTAAATCCAGTTGGATCAGAGTTGTGAAACAACTTGAAATGTTTAGGAATGGTTTTGAGTGAACCAACGTCCTCACAATTTTGAGATGCAACAATGCCCAACACGTGTTCACGGACACGTCTACGAAGCTCACGAGTTATAAGACCAATGTAAATTAGGCCACATGGGCATGTCACATGATACAATACTCCCATTGAGTGACAAGAAAAATGGGAGAGAATACGAGATCGACGTATCCCATCAAAACCAACAAATTCTCAACCAGAGTCAATATTAATGCAAGCGACACATTTGCCGCATGGACGACAACCATTTTTAGGACCAGTTTCCCCCTCACGGTCTGTTTCTTGTGGGGACGCCTCTGACGCTAGGTTTACATTAGCATTTGGCTTTCCGTTCTTCAGGTCCGCTTGGGGACCTGAGGAACGGAAACCTAATCTGCTTAAAAACCTGTGGACCCCATAGATTATAATGTCAGAGATACCCTCCGTATCTCAGAGGACCCGGATCCTACCTCCCAAGAGGACATCTCCTTCCTCCACAGTCGCCGCCCTTCTCTGGTCTTCCCCAACCATGGGGTGTTTGACCATATCTTAAAAGAAGAATGGCTTCACCCATAGCATCCCCTGCCTTCCACTGAGAAGTCGGACATCCTGTTTCGTTTTCCAGCCCAGTGTGTCTCCAAGTGGTCAGAGTCTCCTACAGTGGACCCTGCGATAGCTAGCTATGCCAGGCTACCATTCTGCCTTTGGCGGACTCTGCCTCCCTCAGCGATCCCTCAGACAAGAGGGTGGACTCCATCTCCAAGGCAGTATTCGTGGCAGCTGTCTCCTCCCTGAGGCCTTCCTTTGCTGCATCTTGAGTTAGCAAGGCCTGCATTTCTTGGGCCAAACAGCTTCAGAAGGGCCTCTCCATTGGAGACCCCCCTCCAGGAAAACTAGCTGCTTGTCTCACAAATCCTGAATGCTTCCAGGTACCTGTGTGACGCCTCTTTGAAGTAGCTCGCTGTTCTGCCAAGGCAGCTGCCAATGCGGTACCAATCAGCCGTATCGTTTGTATCCGGGCCTGGAATGCTGAATCTACCTCTAAAAAGGAATTTGTGGCCCTTCCCTTCTCTCTGGACACAACAGGGCAGGCTTTTTGGCAAAGGCTTAGAGAAACTCATCTTGGAAGCTACTGGAGAAAAAAACGGGATTTTTTGTACTCACCGTAAAATCCTTTTCTCATTTTAATCACTGGGGGACACAGCACCATGGGTATAGACCTGGCCACTAGGAGGCTGACACTGGGAGAATGAAAAGCTGTGGGGTCCACCTCTGTGCTATACCCTTCTCACAGACATTGTGCCAGTCAGTGTGTACCACAGCAGCATGAGAAAGACACCAAAAGGCAAAAAAAAAAAACACGGAAAAAACAAACACCAACAGGTCCTGAACCCGAAAAAGACTCAAAACAGCATGGGCAGGAACAATAATAAAAAACAAGGGTGGGATCTGTGTCCCCCAGTGAATACAACGAGAAAAGGATTTTACAGTGACTACAAAAAATACCATTTCCTCACTTATTTCAATGAAGGTATATCCCAGAGGCGGAGCCGACAGCTTTTCATTCTCCTAGTGTCAGCCTCCTAGTGGTCAGGTCTATACCCATGGTGCTGTGTCCCCCAGTGGAATAAGCGAGAAGCTCCCTCCTACCTCAGTGCCATTCTAAACTTTATTTTCTCGACAGTAAGATTAGACTTTGAGACAAATAAGGTGTGTTCTGTATTCAATTTGCCTACTTCCAGAAGGTTCCCCAAGGTATGTCACTGTATAGGCATATAGAGGCATCCATCACCCATAGGTTCACATGTTAAAAAAATATATACCACAGATTATATGTGTTCCTCACTTATTTCACTGGGGAATTCAGCATCATGGGTATAGACCTGGCCACTAGGAGGGTGACACTAGAATGAAAAGCTCCGCCTATGGTCTATACCCTCTCACAGACAATGTGCTAGCCAAGTTTTAACCTAGTGTCCATAGGAGGCAGACATGACCTCACTCAGGTCTTTATGTCTTACATCATTTTTATCTCTATTTTTCTTTCAGGTGCAAGGGGATCTTCAGCTTGTCCGTCACACTAGTCGTACCCCCCTGGGGGTGCAGCACTCAGCAAGAGCACCTCGCTGGTCACCTAGTCCCCACTCACCGCATTGGCAGCTGGATTGCTGGTGACCTCACTCCCACATGCGAGGTCCACCGAGGGGGTGACCCTGCGGTGCCTGAAGACGCCAGATTTAATGGTGTGGCTGTTAAAGCTGAGGTTCTGAGGCATTGGGTTTTCGGAGCCTGTTATTCAGACCATGCTCAAGGCCCGGAAACCCCAAGATCTCGCACGTGGAAGTCTTACGTCCGCTGGTGCGAGGGTAACTATCTGTTCTCCTTCTATGTTCCCTGGATTCTGGCTTTTCTCTAGTCCAGTCTGGATCAAGGTCTTGGTCTTTCTTCTCTTAACGGACAGGTTTCTGCCCTCTCTGTTCTCTTTCAGAAGACCCTGGCTTTCTGGCCTCAGGCAAAGACTTTCCTTCAGGGAGTGGCATACTGTGCTCCCCCCACCGTCCACCCATGGACTCGTGGGATCTTAACCTCGTTCTTGAGGTGCTTCAGGTTCCCCCCTTCGAGTCTTTGCGGGATACCACGCTTCACCTTTTGTCCTGGAAGGTCGTTTTCCTGGTGGCTATTACCTCCATCTGCAGGGTCTCCGAGCTAGCTGCCCTGTCCCGGAACTCTCCCTTTCTGGTTCTCCACAAGGACAAGGTTGATCTTTGTCCGCCACAGTCCTTTGTGCCTAAGCTGGTTTCCTCCTTTCACATCAACAAGGACATAGTCTTGCCACCCTTCTGTCTGGACCCCAAGCATCCTCGTGAGCGTTCTCTTCACTACCTGGATGTTGTCCGGGCGTTTCGGGTTTGTTTGTCTCTCACTGACCCTTTCCGTCGTTCGGATGCCTTGTTTGTCCTCTCTGAGGGATCTGGTCTGCGATCAAGGAGGCCTATTGTCTTAAGGGTCGGGACCTGTCCTCCCGTGTGATGGCTCACTCCACAAGAGCTGTCGGAGCCTCCTGGGCTGTTCGGCATAAGGCTTCTGCCACCCAGATCTGCAAGGCTGCCAACTGGGCCTCCATTCACACTTTCACAAAGTTTTTACCAGATCCATTCTGTGGCCTCTGCTGATGCCAGTTTGGGTCATAAGGTTCTGCAAGCGGCTGTGCGCTAGGTTGTTCGCATGGCCTTGTAATTCCCACCCTCTGGGACTGCTTTAGGACATGCCATAGTGCTGTGTCCCCCAGTGAAATAGGTGAGAAAAAGGGATTTTGTATACACTGGGGGACACAGATCCTACCCTTTTTTCTAAGCTTTTTTTTTATTCTTTTGGGTTCAGGACATGTTGGTAGTTGTTGGTTCTGTGTTCTTTATTGTTTTTCGTGTCTCTCTCCTACTGCTGCGGTACAAACTGACTGAGGGTATAGACCAGAGGCCGAGCGGACAGTGCCTGGGTCTATACTCGAGGTGCCGTGTTCCCTAGTGCATACAACAAGAAAAAGATTTTACAGTGAGTACAAAAATACCTTTTTTTTACTGGATGCTTCTATGCTATTTTATACAGGACAACAGAAAGGTATGGCAATCTGGTGTATGGGGGCCAATAAATACTTTGCATATGCGCTACTTGAAAAATAGACAATGAAAACACAATGTGAATTCCCCCTTAATCTGTATTAATATTTCCTGTATTCTTCTGTGATAGTTTTTAAGTTTAATAGTAAATAGTTATTTTTTATATCCATTAATTGTTTGAATGGATTTGTATTCACAGACAATTGATGCCATTGATGTTTGGGAGGATCTGACTGAACTTGGTTATCACTTAGCTGACTTACCAGTAGCGCCTCATCTTGCCAAAATGGTGCTATGTGCAGTTGTTCTGAAGTGCTTGGACCCCATACTGACTATAGCTTGCACTTTAGCATATCGAGATCCCTTTGTCTTGCCTACTCAGGCTTCCCAAAAATGTGCAGCCATGCTGTGCAGGAAGCGGTTTGCAGCAGGGACATTTAGCGATCATATGGCTTTGCTCAGGGCTTTTCAGGTACAGAATCATTTCCTTTGTAGTTTTCTGTATATTAACTGTCTTATTGTGCACTCAATAGTAAAAATGTTCTACAGGCTTGGCAGAATGCTCGAAGTGATGGTCAGGAAAGAGCTTTTTGTGAGAAGAATTTTCTTTCTCAAGCTACAATGGAAATTATTATTGGCAAGCGAACTCGGCTTCTTTGGCAACTCCGGGCTTCAGGTAGTTCTTTCACTAAGTATAACATGAAAAATGTAATTTCTATTCATCTGAGTATGTCTCTTTTTGTTTCTCGGCAGGGATTGTTAGAGCTCGTGGAGGTGGGGACATAAGAGATGTGAATATGAACTCTGACAATTGGGCTGTAATAAAAGCTGCCCTTGTTGCCGGCATGTATCCAAACCTAATCCATGTGGACAGGGAGAATATGTCTCTCACTAGCCGTAAGGAAAAGCGGGTGCGTTTCCATCCCACATCAGTTCTAAGCCAACCGCAGTTTAAAAAGGTAAAGGGGTTTATAAAACACACTACATTACATTTGTATTTTGTCATTTGCTCTCTATGTTACTCTATATATACTCACCCAGATTGTTCGCTCTTAGGACATTGTAACTTGTGTGGTAGTTCAGCTCTTTCATAATGTAAGTCAGTAGAGACATTTGTTCTATACACATGTTATAACATATTTCTTACATTCGGAGATAGCTGAGTACAATGCTCACCTGACTTTGGTAGTCCTGTAGAGTTGAGTGGAGCATCAGCAGACATGTGCATCTACCACGCCATTCAGTCATGGGACTCAGCCCCCTAAAGCTATCCTGTCTTGTGTTTTTTATAAATACATTCTTTTTTTATTTTATCCAAGCAGATTCCACCTGAAAATGGGCAGGCTGCCGCTATCCAGGTTTTACCTACAGACTGGCTGATCTATGATGAGATGACCGGGGCTCACAGAATTGCTAGTATAAGATGCTGCTCGGTTGTTACAACTACCAGTATAGCAATTTTCTCAGGATCGGCCAGGCTACCCAGTAATGCTTTGCAAGAGCCATCTTCATATTGGGGTAAGGAATTATCAATTATGAATTAATAAATGATGATTTAAGGCTAATTTTGTAGCTGTGCATGTAACTAACCTTCCCAATAGATTTATTTAGGGAAGACATCACATCTTATTCAGTCTAGCTCTCGACCTCTCTACCAGCTTGTCTGTAAAAATCAATCAAAGCAAATATACTAAGTGCATGTAAGCATATAGGGACAGGGGCATTCATTTCAGTTATTTCTACAGTAATACCTCGTACATTCGCGAGGTTAGGTGACAGAGCGGGTCGCGGATCGCGAGGAATCGCGAATGTTTGGCACAAGCGCTTAGAAGCGCTTACAATACCGGTTTCTAATGTTTAACCCCTAAATATCAATAAACTTTACCCTACAGTACTGTACAGTATACTAAAGTATACTAAAGTATACTGTACAGTACTGTATATTAATACATTCATTCATTTTTCTTATACACTCACAGTAAAATGAAACTAATTACCGGGTACGTAACGAACAGGACGCTACTACCCAATAGCGAAGGTGTTTTTTTTAATTAAATTTCACAGATCTGAAAAAAAAGAGCAAAATCTATATATGTTAGTTGCCAAAAAAATATCGCGAATCTGTGAATTTGCAAATTCGGAAACGCGAGTGTACGAGGTATTACTGTATTGGATTCCTTTGTCCTTTTCTATGGTCATATGGTGTGGGGCCTGTAGAGTTAATATAACCTGTTTTTGAAACCTATGAGTATTAGGACTGTGAATCGTGGACGTAATTGCAGTACTCAGGATGTTATAGTTGTATATCAGCCTATAATTTCAGCAAAAAGTCGTACCCAGCAGTAAAATAACATCCACAGAACAACTTTGAGTGCAATTAAATGGTGAAGCTAAACTGCATTGGAAAGAACTGCTTGGAGTTTTGATGCAGCGTTTGGTGTAGTTTTTTTAATTTTACCAGTGAAACACATTTATTTAATATGTTATATGGGACAATGACTGTCAATGTCTGTAAAGCGCTGTGATATATGATGGCGCTATGTAAGTAAGCAAAATAAATAATAAAGAAGCCTGTAAAATAATAAAATACATCAAAACTGCATGCCATTTTTTCCACAGCAGTTGTAACTGCGCCTGAATGTCCCGTGCACATTCCTTGGGTGGCTTCACACATGCACTTCTGGTGTGTGGATTTTGTTTTATTGCAGTTTTTTGAGCTAAAGCCAAAAATGGCTACAAAAGGAATGAGAAATATATAGAAAGTACGGTGACCTGCGTCAGCCAGAAGGAGAATCTCTGAGAATTTAAGGTGTATGTAGGACAAGTGTCATACAGTGGGAGATTGGGGAGGGATGAGTAACCTTTCACTATGCAAATGCCCCTATATATAACCTTATTGAATTAGATTTGTATGTGCTGGAAACCCCCTTTAATGCTGTAAAACATCTCTCCCAATGATTATATATAGTGCCTGTGTGACGGTTGCCCTTAGCCTTCTGGGCTGCTCATATGAGTGTGTACATATTATATACACATTGTGTGTACATATTAATATTATCACTCAATGGAGGGGATTTACTAACCAATCTACACCAGTAAATGGGTGCAAATGTGGCTCATCTTTGGTGCACGGTCCTTTCTTGTGCCAAAGATGTGCCATATTGCTCCTAATGCGCCTCACTTGCCACTTTTTACAAAAGTGAGCAGGGTGGAGACCTAGAGGAGCCAGGGCAGGGACAACAGCTGCCTGAGCTATACTTGAAATCCATGCCCCTTAATAATTCAGGAGCATCCCAAGCTAGTTGGAGACTTCATTATGACTGGCATACAGAATGCCAGTCTTAATAAATTCCACCCATAAGTCGTATTCAAGCATTTTCCTGCTTCTGAAAATTATTATGATTACATGTTGTGTTTTTTTTTTTTTTTTTTAAATCTGTATTTCAGCCGCAGTGCATGGTAATGAGAGCAGTGACAGTGAGATGGAGGACAGAAGCACAGATATGTTAGCAACATTAAAGCTGGATGAGTGGTTACATTTCAAGCTTGATTTGGAGGTAATAATAGTAGATGTGCTGACATCTCCTGCCTAAACTCTTTCTTAAAAGTATTTCAATTGTTCCTTCAGGTACAAACAACTTTCCATAAATGAATAGTACAGATGAAAATAAGAAACTTTGTAATATATCTTAAGGAGATCTGTTTCCTTCACCACTTATTAAGCTGCTCTGCTCTTCCTTATCTCCAGTCTACAATGAAGCAGTGTTTAGAAAAGGAACATTAAAGTGTAACAGCAGCAATTATTTGAGCGTCTTTACTATTCCCCTCCTCTCTTCATAGACGAATATAGGGGAAAGTAAGTTTCATATTTTAACCTGTGCGATTCATTTATGAAAAGCTGTTAATAACTGGAGGCTTTGCCTTAATCGTAAAGGATCACCACGATCTCAGCCCTTATTCTGGCCAGATATCGACTTGTCTTTATCTAAATGTTTGTAGCGAACTAACTTAATAACATTCTAGCTTTTCCTATAAAATAGATTTACTGCTGTAATTTGTCTTCTAGTCTGCTAATTTGTTGCTACAACTGAGGCAGAAGTGGTACAGTTTATTTCTAAGATGGATGAAGGCTCCCTCAAAACCTTGGTCTCAAGTGGATGAGACCACCATCCGGACTGTCATCAATGTGTTAACCAATGAAGATCAGTCAGCAAAATTACAACAGCTTTCAGGGATTGGACAGAAACCAATACCAATGGCTTCTGAAGAGCTTCCAGTATCATCATCTTGGAAAACCAGTCCTAGTCATAAGAGTTTATCAGAAACAGACGTCTCTGAAGACTTCTATCGTTTAGACAGGTACTGCGTTCACAGTCATAAAACATCACCTAGTCTTCTCCCATTGCTTTACATTTTGAGAGTTGTGTGACACTTTGGAAATCCGGTTATGAGAGGAGCTGAGGATAACAACTACCTTACAACAATTTCTTTTTTATTACAGCAGCACAACTATAAAATCTCAATCCTTGACTTTTTCTCAACAACCTAAACTTAAAGAGCGGGTTTTACAACATCAAAAGAGACTAGAAGAGAAAACAGAACAGTTGCCTGCAAAATGTCCTGAAAGCAGCAGCTACTATAGCTCATGTGGAAGCCTTTGGCCACCTATCTCTGTCAAGGTAATATCTGTATTTAGCTTAAAACACCAAGGCTTAGGGGGTTATTCGACCCACAGACTTTATTCAGCTGCAAAACCTGCCGATAAGTCGTTGTGCACCAAGCTAAATACACAGGCAGATGCAGAGCACCTGCAGGGTGAGCACTCAGTAAAAACATTGTTCCCCTGGCATACACTTCCATTGTTTGCTCGCAGCACAGACCTTGTTACACATTGTCCTACCGAAAACAACTAATAGGAGGCTCTTTAGGACAGGTGGGTTATCAGCCATGAGCACTTGTTATGGGTATTTATTCCTGATAATTGCCTGCTAAATCACTTTGTTAACTAGAACCTTGAGACAAGCAGCTTATGCCTTAGGTCATCTTCAAAGTCTCTTGGGTCTCAAATTGTGTAAATTTGCCATCATAGCCATCATCTCCATTACATTAAACCTATCTTTCCTATAAAATATAGGACAAGCCACATTTCACCCGTCACCTCCCTTTCCAATTCTAAAAACCTGACCTTCTTTCACCTATGTTCTACTGGTGACTAAAATCACAGTAGCTTATTCTTGGAAATCATGCATAGTGCCATCCAGAAAGTCATTGCAGTGATGGACAACACACAAGCGTAATGCTTGATAGAATAGGACAGTGCTGATCCATACTTGCAGACATCACTGACCATTAGTATAATGTTGTCCCGTCTTAGCCATGTCGCCTGATTTCTTCACTCTTCCGTCACTGACCATTAGTGTAATGTTGTACCGTCTTAGCCATGTCGCCTGATTTCTTCACTCTTCCATCACTGACCATTATAATAATGTTGTACCTTGTTAGCCATGTCACCTGATTTCTTCACTCTTCCGTCACTGACCATTAGTATAATGTTGTACCTTGTTAGCCATGTCGCCTGATTTCTTCACTCTTCCGTCACTGACCATTAGTGTAATGTTGTACCTTGTTAGCCATGTCACCTGATTTCTTCACTCTTCCGTCACTGACCATTAGTGTAATGTTGTACCGTCTTAGCCATGTCGCCTGATTTCTTCACTCTTCCATCACTGACCATTATAATAATGTTGTACCTTGTTAGCCATGTCGCCTGATTTTTTTCACTCTTCCGTCACTGACCATTAGTGTAATGTTGTACCTTGTTAGCCATGTCGCCTGATTTCTTCACTCTTCCATCACTGACCATTAGTATAATGTTGTCCCGTCTTAGCCATGTCGCCTGATTTCTTCACTCTTCCATCACTGACCATTAGTATAATGTTGTACCTTGTTAGCCATGTCGCCTGATTTCTTCACTCTTCCATCACTGACCATTACTATAATGTTGTACCTTGTTAGCCATGTCGCCTGATTTCTTCACTCTTCCGTCACTGACCATTAGTGTAATGTTGTACCGTCTTAGCCATGTCGCCTGATTTCTTCACTCTTCCGTCACTGACCATTAGTATAATGTTGTCCCGTCTTAGCCATGTCGCCTGATTTCTTCACTCTTCCGTCACTGACCATTAGTATAATGTTGTCCCGTCTTAGCCATGTCACCTGATTTCTTCACTCTTCCATCACTGACCATTAGTATAATGTTGTACCTTGTTAGCCATGTCGCCTGATTTCTTCACTCTTCCATCACTGACCATTAGTATAATGTTGTACCTTGTTAGCCATGTCGCCTGATTTCTTCACTCTTCCATCACTGACCATTAGTATAATGTTGTCCCGTCTTAGCCATGTCGCCTGATTTCTTCACTCTTCCATCACTGACCATTAGTATAATGTTGCCCCGTCTTAGCCATGTCGCCTGATTTCTTCACTCTTCCGTCACTGACCATTAGTGTAATGTTGTACCTTGTTAGCCATGTCGCCTGATTTCTTCACTCTTCCATCACTGACCATTATTATAATGTTGTCCCGTCTTAGCCATGTCGCCTGATTTCTTCACTCTTCCATCACTGACCATTAGTATAATGTTGTCCCGTCTTAGCCATGTCGCCTGATTTCTTCACTCTTCCATCACTGACCATTAGTATAATGTTGTACCGTGCTAGTCATGTCGCCTGATTTCTTCACTCTTCCATCACTGACCATTAGTATAATGTTGTACCTTGTTAGCCATGTCGCCTGATTTCTTCACTCTTCCATCACTGACCATTAGTATAATGTTGTCCCGTCTTAGCCATGTCGCCTGATTTCTTCACTCTTCCGTCACTGACCATTAGTGTAATGTTGTACCGTCTTAGCCATGTCGCCTGATTTCTTCACTCTTCCATCACTGACCATTAGTATAATGTTGTACCGTCTTAGCCATGTCACCTGATTTCTTCACTCTTCCATCACTGACCATTAGTATAATGTTGTCCCGTCTTAGCCATGTCGCCTGATTTCTTCACTCTTCCATCACTGACCATTAGTATAATGTTGTCCCGTCTTAGCCATGTCGCCTGATTTCTTCACTCTTCCATCACTGACCATTAGTATAATGTTGTACCGTGCTAGTCATGTCGCCTGATTTCTTCACTCTTCCATCACTGACCATTAGTATAATGTTGTACCTTGTTAGCCATGTCGCCTGATTTCTTCACTCTTCCATCACTGACCATTAGTATAATGTTGTCCCGTCTTAGCCATGTCGCCTGATTTCTTCACTCTTCCGTCACTGACCATTAGTGTAATGTTGTACCGTCTTAGCCATGTCGCCTGATTTCTTCACTCTTCCATCACTGACCATTACTATAATGTTGTACCTTCTTAGCCATGTCGCCTGATTTTTTCACTCTTCCGTCACTGACCATTAGTGTAATGTTGTACCTTGTTAGCCATGTCGCCTGATTTCTTCACTCTTCCGTCACTGACCATTAGTGTAATGTTGTACCGTCTTAGCCATGTTGTCTGATTTCTTCATTCTTCCGTCACTGACCATTACTATAATGTTGTACCTTGTTAGCCATGTCGCCTGATTTCTTCACTCTTCCATCACTGACCATTACTATAATGTTGTACCTTGTTAGCCATGTCGCCTGATTTCTTCACTCTTCCGTCACTGACCATTAGTGTAATGTTGTACCGTCTTAGCCATGTCGCCTGATTTCTTCACTCTTCCATCACTGACCATTAGTATAATGTTGTCCCGTCTTAGCCATGTCGCCTGATTTCTTCACTCTTCCGTCACTGACCATTAGTGTAATGTTGTACCTTGTTAGCCATGTCGCCTGATTTCTTCACTCTTCCATCACTGACCATTACTATAATGTTGTACCTTGTTAGCCATGTCGCCTGATTTCTTCACTCTTCCATCACTGACCATTAGTATAATGTTGTCCCGTCTTAGCCATGTCGCCTGATTTCTTCACTCTTCCGTCACTGACCATTAGTATAATGTTGTACCTTGTTAGCCATGTCGCCTGATTTCTTCTCTCTTCCGTCACTGACCATTAGTGTAATGTTGTACCGTCTTAGCCATGTCGCCTGATTTCTTCACTCTTCCATCACTGACCATTAGTATAATGTTGTCCCGTCTTAGCCATGTCGCCTGACTTCTTCACTCTTCCGTCACTGACCATTAGTATAATGTTGTCCCGTCTTAGCCATGTCGCCTGATTTCTTCACTCTTCCGTCACTGACCATTAGTATAATGTTGTACCTTGTTAGCCATGTCGCCTGATTTCTTCACTCTTCCGTCACTGGCCATTAGTGTAATGTTGTACCGTCTTAGCCATGTCGCCTGATTTCTTCACTCTTCCATCACTGACCATTAGTATAATGTTGTCCCGTCTTAGCCATGTCGCCTGATTTCTTCACTCTTCCGTCACTGACCATTAGTATAATGTTGTCCCGTCTTAGCCATGTCGCCTGATTTCTTCACTCTTCCGTCACTGACCATTAGTATAATGTTGTCCCGTCTTAGCCATGTCGCCTGATTTCTTCACTCTTCCGTCACTGACCATTAGTATAATGTTGTCCCGTCTTAGCCATGTCGCCTGATTTCTTCACTCTTCCGTCACTGACCATTAGTGTAATGTTGTACATTGTTAGCCATGTCGCCTGATTTCTTCACTCTTCCATCACTGACCATTACTATAATGTTGTACCTTGTTAGCCATGTCGCCTGATTTCTTCACTCTTCCGTCACTGACCATTAGTGTAATGTTGTACCTTGTTAGCCATGTCGCCTGATTTCTTCACTCTTCCATCACTGACCATTAGTATAATGGTGTCCCATCTTAGCCATGTCGCCTGATTTCTTCACTCTTCCATCACTGACCATTAGTATAATGTTGTTCCGTCTTAGCCATGTCGCCTGATTTCTTCACTCTTCCGTCACTGACTATTAGTATAATGTTGTCCCGTCTTAGCCATGTCGCCTGATTTCTTCACTCTTCCATCACTGACCATTAGTGTAATGTTGTCCTGTCTTAGCCATGTCGCCTGATTTCTTCACTCTTCCATCACTGACCATTAGTATAATATTGTACTGTGTTAGCCATGTCGCCTGATTTCTTGACTCTTCCGTCACTGACCATTAGTGTAATGTTGTACCGTCTTAGCCATGTTGTCTGATTTCTTCACTCTTCCATCACTGACCATTAGTATAATGTTGTACTGTGTTAGCCATGTCGCCTGATTTCTTCACTCTTCCGTCACTGACCATTAGTATAATGTTGTACCGTGTTAGCCATGTCGCCTGATTTCTTCACTCTTCCGTCACTGACCATTAGTATAATGTTGTACCTTGTTAGCCATGTCGCCTGATTTCTTCACTCTTCCGTCACTGACCATTAGTATAATGTTGTCCCGTCTTAGCCATGTCGCCTGATTTCTTCACTCTTCCATCACTGACCATTAGTATAATGTTGCCCCGTCTTAGCCATGTCGCCTGATTTCTTCACTCTTCCGTCACTGACCATTACTGTAATGTTGTACCGTCTTAGCCATGTCGCCTGATTTCTTCACTCTTCCATCACTGACCATTAGTATAATGTTGTACCTTGTTAGCCATGTCGCCTGATTTCTTCACTCTTCCGTCACTGACCATTAGTATAATGTTGTACCTTCTAAGCCATGTCGCCTGATTTCTTCACTCTTCCGTCACTGACCATTAGTATAATGTTGTCCCGTCTTAGCCATGTCGCCTGATTTCTTCACTTTTCCGTCACTGACCATTAGTATAATGTTGTCCCGTCTTAGCCATGTCGCCTGATTTCTTCACTCTTCCGTCACTGACCATTAGTATAACGTTGTCCCGTCTTAGCCATGTCGCCTGATTTCTTCACTCTTCCGTCACTGACCATTAGTATAATCTTGTACCGTCTTAGCCATGTCGCCTGATTTCTTCACTCTTCCATCACTGACCATTAGTGTAATGTTGTCCCGTCTTAGCCATGTCACCTGATTTCTTCACTCTTCCATCACTGACCATTAGTATAATGTTGTCTCGTCTTAGCCATGTCGCCTGATTTCCTCACTCTTCCATCACTGACCATTAGTATAATGTTGTACCTTGTTAGCCATGTCGCCTGATTTCTTCACTCTTCCGTCACTGACCATTAGTGTAATGTTGTCCCGTCTTAGCCATTCCGCCTGATTTCTTCACTCTTCCGTCACTGACCATTAGTATAATGTTGTCCCATCTTAGCCATGTCGCCTGATTTCTTCACTCTTCCATCACTGACCATTAGTATAATGTTGTTCCGTCTTAGCCATGTCGCCTGATTTCTTCACTCTTCCGTCACTGACTATTAGTATAATGTTGTCCCGTCTTAGCCATGTCGCCTGATTTCTTCACTCTTCCATCACTGACCATTAGTGTAATGTTGTCCCGTCTTAGCCATGTCGCCTGATTTCTTCACTCTTCCGTCACTGACCATTAGTATAACGTTGTCCCGTCTTAGCCATGTCGCCTGATTTCTTCACTCTTCCGTCACTGACCATTAGTATAATCTTGTACCGTCTTAGCCATGTCGCCTGATTTCTTCACTCTTCCATCACTGACCATTAGTGTAATGTTGTCCCGTCTTAGCCATGTCACCTGATTTCTTCACTCTTCCATCACTGACCATTAGTATAATGTTGTCTCGTCTTAGCCATGTCGCCTGATTTCCTCACTCTTCCATCACTGACCATTAGTATAATGTTGTACCTTGTTAGCCATGTCGCCTGATTTCTTCACTCTTCCGTCACTGACCATTAGTGTAATGTTGTCCCGTCTTAGCCATTCCGCCTGATTTCTTCACTCTTCCGTCACTGACCATTAGTATAATGTTGTCCCATCTTAGCCATGTCGCCTGATTTCTTCACTCTTCCATCACTGACCATTAGTATAATGTTGTTCCGTCTTAGCCATGTCGCCTGATTTCTTCACTCTTCCGTCACTGACTATTAGTATAATGTTGTCCCGTCTTAGCCATGTCGCCTGATTTCTTCACTCTTCCATCACTGACCATTAGTGTAATGTTGTCCCGTCTTAGCCATGTCGCCTGATTTCTTCACTCTTCCATCACTGACCATTAGTATAATATTGTACTGTGTTAGCCATGTCGCCTGATTTCTTGACTCTTCCGTCACTGACCATTAGTGTAATGTTGTACCGTCTTAGCCATGTCGCCTGATTTCTTCACTCTTCCATCACTGACCATTAGTATAATGTTGTCCCGTCTTAGCCATGTCGCCTGATTTCTTCACTCTTCCATCACTGACCATTAGTATAATGTTGCCCCGTCTTAGCCATGTCGTCTGATTTCTTCACTCTTCCGTCACTGACCATTAGTGTAATGTTGTACCTTGTTAGCCATGTCGCCTGATTTCTTCACTCTTCCATCACGGACCATTAGTATAATGTTGTCCCGTCTTAGCCATGTCGCCTGATTTCTTCACTCTTCCATCACTGACCATTAGTATAATGTTGTGCCGTCTTAGCCATGTCGCCTGATTTCTTCACTCTTCCATCACTGACCATTAGTATAATGTTGTACCGTGCTAGTCATGTCGCCTGATTTCTTCACTCTTCCATCACTGACCATTAGTATAATGTTGTACCTTGTTAGCCATGTCGCCTGATTTCTTCACTCTTCCATCACTGACCATTAGTATAATGTTGTCCCGTCTTAGCCATGTCGCCTGATTTCTTCACTCTTCCGTCACTGACCATTAGTGTAATGTTGTACCGTCTTAGCCATGTCGCCTGATTTCTTCACTCTTCCATCACTGACCATTAGTATAATGTTGTACCGTCTTAGCCATGTCGCCTGATTTCTTCACTCTTCCATCACTGACCATTACTATAATGTTGTACCTTCTTAGCTATGTTGCCTGATTTTTTTCACTCTTCCGTCACTGACCATTAGTGTAATGTTGTACCTTGTTAGCCATGTCGCCTGATTTCTTCACTCTTCCGTCACTGACCATTAGTGTAATGTTGTACCGTCTTAGCCATGTTGTCTGATTTCTTCATTCTTCCGTCACTGACAATTACTATAATGTTGTACCTTGTTAGCCATGTCGCCTGATTTCTTCACTCTTCCATCACTGACTATTACTATAATGTTGTACCTTGTTAGCCATGTCGCCTGATTTCTTCACTCTTCCGTCACTGACCATTAGTGTAATGTTGTACCGTCTTAGCCATGTCGCCTGATTTCTTCACTCTTCCATCACTGACCATTAGTATAATGTTGTCCCGTCTTAGCCATGTCGCCTGATTTCTTCACTCTTCCGTCACTGACCATTAGTGTAATGTTGTACCTTGTTAGCCATGTCGCCTGATTTCTTCACTCTTCCATCACTGACCATTACTATAATGTTGTACCTTGTTAGCCATGTCGCCTGATTTCTTCACTCTTCCATCACTGACCATTAGTATAATGTTGTCCCGTCTTAGCCATGTCGCCTGATTTCTTCACTCTTCCGTCACTGACCATTAGTATAATGTTGTACCTTGTTAGCCATGTCGCCTGATTTCTTCTCTCTTCCGTCACTGACCATTAGTGTAATGTTGTACCGTCTTAGCCATGTCGCCTGATTTCTTCACTCTTCCATCACTGACCATTAGTATAATGTTGTCCCGTCTTAGCCATGTCGTCTGACTTCTTTACTCTTCCGTCACTGACCATTAGTATAATGTCGTCCCGTCTTAGCCATGTCGCCTGATTTCTTCACTCTTCCGTCACTGACCATTAGTATAATGTTGTACCTTGTTAGCCATGTCGCCTGATTTCTTCACTCTTCCGTCACTGGCCATTAGTGTAATGTTGTACCGTCTTAGCCATGTCGCCTGATTTCTTCACTCTTCCATCACTGACCATTAGTATAATGTTGTCCCGTCTTAGCCATGTCGCCTGATTTCTTCACTCTTCCGTCACTGACCATTAGTATAATGTTGTCCCGTCTTAGCCATGTCGCCTGATTTCTTCACTCTTCCGTCACTGACCATTAGTATAATGTTGTCCCGTCTTAGCCATGTCGCCTGATTTCTTCACTCTTCCGTCACTGACCATTAGTATAATGTTGTCCCGTCTTAGCCATGTCGCCTGATTTCTTCACTCTTCCGTCACTGACCATTAGTGTAATGTTGTACATTGTTAGCCATGTCGCCTGATTTCTTCACTCTTCCATCACTGACCATTACTATAATGTTGTACCTTGTTAGCCATGTCGCCTGATTTCTTGACTCTTCCGTCACTGACCATTAGTGTAATGTTGTACCTTGTTAGCCATGTCGCCTGATTTCTTCACTCTTCCATCACTGACCATTAGTATAATGTTGTCCCATCTTAGCCATGTCGCCTGATTTCTTCACTCTTCCATCACTGACCATTAGTATAATGTTGTTCCGTCTTAGCCATGTCGCCTGATTTCTTCACTCTTCCGTCACTGACTATTAGTATAATGTTGTCCCGTCTTAGCCATGTCGCCTGATTTCTTCACTCTTCCATCACTGACCATTAGTGTAATGTTGTCCCGTCTTAGCCATGTCGCCTGATTTCTTCACTCTTCCATCACTGACCATTAGTATAATATTGTACTGTGTTAGCCATGTCGCCTGATTTCTTGACTCTTCCGTCACTGACCATTAGTGTAATGTTGTACCGTCTTAGCCATGTTGTCTGATTTCTTCACTCTTCCATCACTGACCATTAGTATAATGTTGTACTGTGTTAGCCATGTCGCCTGATTTCTTCACTCTTCCGTCACTGACCATTAGTATAATGTTGTACCTTGTTAGCCATGTCGCCTGATTTCTTCACTCTTCCGTCACTGACCATTAGTATAATGTTGTCCCGTCTTAGCCATGTCGCCTGATTTCTTCACTCTTCCATCACTGACCATTAGTATAATGTTGTCCCGTCTTAGCCATGTCGCCTGATTTCTTCACTCTTCCGTCACTGACCATTAGTGTAATGTTGTACCGTCTTAGCCATGTCGCCTGATTTCTTCACTCTTCCATCACTGACCATTAGTATAATGTTGTACCTTGTTAGCCATGTCGCCTGATTTCTTCACTCTTCCGTCACTGACCATTAGTATAATGTTGTACCTTGTTAGCCATGTCGCCTGATTTCTTCACTCTTCCGTCACTGACCATTAGTATAATGTTGTCCCGTCTTAGCCATGTCGCCTGATTTCTTCACTCTTCCGTCACTGACCATTAGTATAATGTTGTCCCGTCTTAGCCATGTCGCCTGATTTCTTCACTCTTCCGTCACTGACCATTAGTATAACGTTGTCCCGTCTTAGCCATGTCGCCTGATTTCTTCACTCTTCCGTCACTGACCATTAGTATAATCTTGTACCGTCTTAGCCATGTCGCCTGATTTCTTCACTCTTCCATCACTGACCATTAGTATAATGTTGTCCCGTCTTAGCCATGTCACCTGATTTCTTCACTCTTCCGTCACTGACCATTAGCATAACGTTGTCCCGTCTTAGCCATGTCACCTGATTTCCTCACTCTTCCGTCACTGACCATTAGTATAATGTTGTACCTTGTTAGCCATGTCGCCTGATTTCTTCACTCTTCCGTCACTGACCATTAGTGTAATGTTGTACCTTGTTAGCCATGTCACCTGATTTCTTCACTCTTCCGTCACTGACCATTAGTATAATGTTGTACCTTGTTAGCCATGTCGCCTGATTTCTTCACTCTTCCGTCACTGACCATTAGTGTAATGTTGTACCTTGTTAGCCATGTCGCCTGATTTCTTCACTCTTCCGTCACTGACCATTAGTATAATGTTGTCCCGTCTTAGCCATGTCGCCTGATTTCTTCACTCTTCCGTCACTGACTATTAGTATAATGTTGTCCCGTCTTAGCCATGTCGCCTGATTTCTTCACTCTTCCATCACTGACCATTAGTGTAATGTTGTCCCGTCTTAGCCATGTCGCCTGATTTCTTCACTCTTCCATCACTGACCATTAGTATAATATTGTACTGTGTTAGCCATGTCGCCTGATTTCTTGACTCTTCCGTCACTGACCATTAGTGTAATGTTGTACCGTCTTAGCCATGTTGTCTGATTTCTTCACTCTTCCATCACTGACCATTAGTATAATGTTGTACCTTGTTAGCCATGTCGCCTGATTTCTTCACTCTTCCGTCACTGACCATTAGTATAATGTTGTATCTTGTTAGCCATGTCGCCTGATTTCCTCACTCTTCCGTCACTGACCATTAGTATAATGTTGTACCTTGTTAGCCATGTCGCCTGATTTCTTCACTCTTCCGTCACTGACCATTAGTGTAATGTTGTACCTTGTTAGCCATGTCACCTGATTTCTTCACTCTTCCGTCACTGACCATTAGTATAATGTTGTACCTTGTTAGCCATGTCGCCTGATTTCTTCACTCTTCCGTCACTGACCATTAGTGTAATGTTGTACCTTGTTAGCCATGTCGCCTGATTTCTTCACTCTTCCGTCACTGACCATTAGTATAATGTTGTCCCGTCTTAGCCATGTCGCCTGATTTCTTCACTCTTCCGTCACTGACTATTAGTATAATGTTGTCCCGTCTTAGCCATGTCGCCTGATTTCTTCACTCTTCCATCACTGACCATTAGTGTAATGTTGTCCCGTCTTAGCCATGTCGCCTGATTTCTTCACTCTTCCATCACTGACCATTAGTATAATATTGTACTGTGTTAGCCATGTCGCCTGATTTCTTGACTCTTCCGTCACTGACCATTAGTGTAATGTTGTACCGTCTTAGCCATGTTGTCTGATTTCTTCACTCTTCCATCACTGACCATTAGTATAATGTTGTACCTTGTTAGCCATGTCGCCTGATTTCTTCACTCTTCTGTCACTGACCATTAGTATAATGTTGTATCTTGTTAGCCATGTCGCCTGATTTCTTCACTCTTCCGTCACTGACCATTAGTATAATGTTGTACCTTGTTAGCCATGTCGCCTGATTTCTTCACTCTTCCGTCACTGACCATTAGTATAATGTTGTCCCGTCTTAGCCATGTCGCCTGATTTCTTCACTCTTCCATCACTGACCATTAGTATAATGTTGTCCCGTCTTAGCCATGTCGCCTGATTTCTTCACTCTTCCGTCACTGACCATTAGTATAATGTTGTACCGTCTTAGCCATGTCGCCTGATTTCTTCACTCTTCCATCACTGACCATTAGTATAATGTTGTACCTTGTTAGCCATGTCGCCTGATTTCTTCACTCTTCCGTCACTGACCATTAGTATAATGTTGTACCTTGTTAGCCATGTCGCCTGATTTCTTCACTCTTCCGTCACTGACCATTAGTATAATGTTGTCCCGTCTTAGCCATGTCGCCTGATTTCTTCACTCTTCCGTCACTGACCATTAGTATAACGTTGTCCCGTCTTAGCCATGTCGCCTGATTTCTTCACTCTTCCGTCACTGACCATTAGTATAACGTTGTCCCGTCTTAGCCATGTCGCCTGATTTCTTCACTCTTCCGTCACTGACCATTAGTATAATCTTGTACTGTCTTAGCCATGTCGCCTGATTTCTTCACTCTTCCATCACTGACCATTAGTGTAATGTTGTCCCGTCTTAGCCATGTCACCTGATTTCTTCACTCTTCCATCACTGACCATTAGTATAATGTTGTCCCGTCTTAGCCATGTCACCTGATTTCTTCACTCCTCCGTCACTGACCATTAGCATAGCGTTGTCCCGTCTTAGCCATGTCGCCTGATTTCCTCACTCTTCCGTCACTGACCATTAGTATAATGTTGTACTGTGTTAGCCATGTCGCCTGATTTCCTCACTCTTCCATCACTGACCATTAGTATAATGTTGTACCTTGTTAGCCATGTCGCCTTATTTCTTCACTCTTCCGTCACTGACCATTAGTGTAATGTTGTCCCGTCTTAGCCATTCCGCCTGATTTCTTCACTCTTCCGTCACTGACCATTAGTATAATGTTGTTCCGTCTTAGCCATGTCGCCTGATTTCTTCACTCTTCCATCACTGACCATTAGTATAATGTTGTTCCGTCTTAGCCATGTCGCCTGATTTCTTCACTCTTCCGTCACTGACTATTAGTATAATGTTGTCCCGTCTTAGCCATGTCGCCTGATTTCTTCACTCTTCCATCACTGACCATTAGTGTAATGTTGTCCCGTCTTAGCCATGTCGCCTGATTTCTTCACTCTTCCATCACTGACCATTAGTATAATATTGTACTGTGTTAGCCATGTCGCCTGATTTCTTGACTCTTCCGTCACTGACCATTAGTGTAATGTTGTACCGTCTTAGCCATGTTGTCTGATTTCTTCACTCTTCCATCACTGACCATTAGTATAATGTTGTACCTTGTTAGCCATGTCGCCTGATTTCTTCACTCTTCCGTCACTGACCATTAGTATAATGTTGTCCCGTCTTAGCCATGTCACCTGATTTCTTCACTCTTCCGTCACTGACCATTAGTATAATGTTGTACCTTGTTAGCCATGTCGCCTGATTTCTTCACTCTTCCGTCACTGACCATTAGTGTAATGTTGTACCTTGTTAGCCATGTCGCCTGATTTCTTCACTCTTCCGTCACTGACCATTAGTATAATCTTGTACTGTCTTAGCCATGTCGCCTGATTTCTTCACTCTTCCATCACTGACCATTAATGTAATGTTGTCCCGTCTTAGCCATGTCACCTGATTTCTTCACTCTTCCATCACTGACCATTAGTATAATGTTGTCCCGTCTTAGCCATGTCACCTGATTTCTTCACTCTTCCGTCACTGACCATTAGCATAGCGTTGTCCCGTCTTAGCCATGTCAACTGATTTCTTCACTCTTCCGTCACTGACCATTAGTATAATGTTGTACTGTGTTAGCCATGTCGCCTGATTTCCTCACTCTTCCATCACTGACCATTAGTATAATGTTGTACCTTGTTAGCCATGTCGCCTGATTTCTTCACTCTTCCGTCACTGACCATTAGTGTAATGTTGTCCCGTCTTAGCCATTCCGCCTGATTTCTTCACTCTTCCGTCACTGACCATTAGTATAATGTTGTCCCATCTTAGCCATGTCGCCTGATTTCTTCACTCTTCCATCACTGACCATTAGTATAATGTTGTTCCGTCTTAGCCATGTCGCCTGATTTCTTCACTCTTCCGTCACTGACTATTAGTATAATGTTGTCCCGTCTTAGCCATGTCGCCTGATTTCTTCACTCTTCCATCACTGACCATTAGTGTAATGTTGTCCCGTCTTAGCCATGTCGCCTGATTTCTTCACTCTTCCATCACTGACCATTAGTATAATATTGTACTGTGTTAGCCATGTCGCCTGATTTCTTGACTCTTCCGTCACTGACCATTAGTGTAATGTTGTACCGTCTTAGCCATGTTGTCTGATTTCTTCACTCTTCCATCACTGACCATTAGTATAATGTTGTACTGTGTTAGCCATGTCGCCTGATTTCTTCACTCTTCCGTCACTGACCATTAGTATAATGTTGTACCTTGTTAGCCATGTCGCCTGATTTCTTCACTCTTCCGTCACTGACCATTAGTATAATGTTGTCCCGTCTTAGCCATGTCGCCTGATTTCTTCACTCTTCCATCACTGACCATTAGTATAATGTTGTCCCGTCTTAGCCATGTCGCCTGATTTCTTCACTCTTCCGTCACTGACCATTAGTGTAATGTTGTACCGTCTTAGCCATGTCGCCTGATTTCTTCACTCTTCCATCACTGACCATTAGTATAATGTTGTACCTTGTTAGCCATGTCGCCTGATTTCTTCACTCTTCCGTCACTGACCATTAGTATAATGTTGTCCCGTCTTAGCCATGTCGCCTGATTTCTTCACTCTTCCGTCACTGACCATTAGTATAATGTTGTCCCGTCTTAGCCATGTCGCCTGATTTCTTCACTCTTCCGTCACTGACCATTAGTATAACGTTGTCCCGTCTTAGCCATGTCGCCTGATTTCTTCACTCTTCCGTCACTGACCATTAGTATAATCTTGTACCGTCTTAGCCATGTCGCCTGATTTCTTCACTCTTCCATCACTGACCATTAGTATAATGTTGTCCCGTCTTAGCCATGTCACCTGATTTCTTCACTCTTCCGTCACTGACCATTAGCATAACGTTGTCCCGTCTTAGCCATGTCACCTGATTTCCTCACTCTTCCGTCACTGACCATTAGTATAATGTTGTACCTTGTTAGCCATGTCGCCTGATTTCTTCACTCTTCCGTCACTGACCATTAGTGTAATGTTGTACCTTGTTAGCCATGTCACCTGATTTCTTCACTCTTCCGTCACTGACCATTAGTATAATGTTGTACCTTGTTAGCCATGTCGCCTGATTTCTTCACTCTTCCGTCACTGACCATTAGTGTAATGTTGTACCTTGTTAGCCATGTCGCCTGATTTCTTCACTCTTCCGTCACTGACCATTAGTATAATGTTGTCCCGTCTTAGCCATGTCGCCTGATTTCTTCACTCTTCCGTCACTGACTATTAGTATAATGTTGTCCCGTCTTAGCCATGTTGCCTGATTTCTTCACTCTTCCATCACTGACCATTAGTGTAATGTTGTCCCGTCTTAGCCATGTCGCCTGATTTCTTCACTCTTCCATCACTGACCATTAGTATAATATTGTACTGTGTTAGCCATGTCGCCTGATTTCTTGACTCTTCCGTCACTGACCATTAGTGTAATGTTGTACCGTCTTAGCCATGTTGTCTGATTTCTTCACTCTTCCATCACTGACCATTAGTATAATGTTGTACCTTGTTAGCCATGTCGCCTGATTTCTTCACTCTTCCGTCACTGACCATTAGTATAATGTTGTATCTTGTTAGCCATGTCGCCTGATTTCTTCACTCTTCCGTCACTGACCATTAGTATAATGTTGTCCCGTCTTAGCCATGTCGCCTGATTTCTTCACTCTTCCGTCACTGACCATTAGTATAATGTTGTCCCGTCTTAGCCATGTCACCTGATTTCTTCACTCTTCCGTCACTGACCATTAGTATAATGTTGTCCCGTCTTAGCCATGTCACCTGATTTCTTCACTCTTCCGTCACTGACCATTAGTATAACGTTGTCCCGTCTTAGCCATGTCACCTGATTTCTTCACTCTTCCGTCACTGACCATTAGTATAATGTTGTACCTTGTTAGCCATGTCGCCTAATTTCTTCACTCTTCCGTCACTGACCATTAGTATAATGTTGTACCTTGTTAGCCATGTCGCCTGATTTCTTCACTCTTCCGTCACTGACCATTAGTATAATGTTGTACCGTCTTAGCCATGTCGCCTGATTTCTTCACTCTTCCGTCACTGACCATTAGTATAATGTTGTACCTTGTTAGCCATGTCGCCTGATTTCTTCACTCTTCCATCACTGACCATTAGTATAATGTTGTCCCGTCTTAGCCATGTCGCCTGATTTCTTCACTCTTCCATCACTGACCATTAGTATAATGTTGTCCCGTCTTAGCCATGTCGCCTGATTTCTTCACTCTTCCGTCACTGACCATTAGTATAATGTTGTCCCGTCTTAGCCATGTTGCCTGATTTCTTCACTCTTCCGTCACTGACCATTAGTATAACGTTGTCCCGTCTTAGCCATGTCACCTGATTTCTTCACTCTTCCATCACTGACCATTAGTATAATGTTGTACCTTGTTAGCCATGTCGCCTGATTTCTTCACTCTTCCGTCACTGACCATTAGTATAATGTTGTCCCGTCTTAGCCATGTCGCCTGATTTCTTCACTCTTCCATCACTGACCATTAGTATAATGTTGTCCCGTCTTAGCCATGTCGCCTGATTTCTTCACTCTTCCGTCACTGACCATTAGTATAATGTTGTACCGTCTTAGCCATGTCGCCTGATTTCTTCACTCTTCCATCACTGACCATTAGTATAATGTTGTACCTTGTTAGCCATGTCGCCTGATTTCTTCACTCTTCCGTCACTGACCATTAGTATAATGTTGTACCTTGTTAGCCATGTCGCCTGATTTCTTCACTCTTCCGTCACTGACCATTAGTATAATGTTGTCCCGTCTTAGCCATGTCGCCTGATTTCTTCACTCTTCCGTCACTGACCATTAGTATAACGTTGTCCCGTCTTAGCCATGTCGCCTGATTTCTTCACTCTTCCGTCACTGACCATTAGTATAACGTTGTCCCGTCTTAGCCATGTCGCCTGATTTCTTCACTCTTCCGTCACTGACCATTAGTATAATCTTGTACTGTCTTAGCCATGTCGCCTGATTTCTTCACTCTTCCATCACTGACCATTAGTGTAATGTTGTCCCGTCTTAGCCATGTCACCTGATTTCTTCACTCTTCCATCACTGACCATTAGCATAGCGTTGTCCCGTCTTAGCCATGTCGCCTGATTTCCTCACTCTTCCGTCACTGACCATTAGTATAATGTTGTACTGTGTTAGCCATGTCGCCTGATTTCCTCACTCTTCCATCACTGACCATTAGTATAATGTTGTACCTTGTTAGCCATGTCGCCTGATTTCTTCACTCTTCCGTCACTGACCATTAGTGTAATGTTGTCCCGTCTTAGCCATTCCGCCTGATTTCTTCACTCTTCCGTCACTGACCATTAGTATAATGTTGTCCCATCTTAGCCATGTCGCCTGATTTCTTCACTCTTCCGTCACTGACCATTAGTATAATGTTGTTCCGTCTTAGCCATGTCGCCTGATTTCTTCACTCTTCCGTCACTGACTATTAGTATAATGTTGTCCCGTCTTAGCCATGTCGCCTGATTTCTTCACTCTTCCATCACTGACCATTAGTGTAATGTTGTCCCGTCTTAGCCATGTCGCCTGATTTCTTCACTCTTCCATCACTGACCATTAGTATAATATTGTACTGTGTTAGCCATGTCGCCTGATTTCTTGACTCTTCCGTCACTGACCATTAGTGTAATGTTGTACCGTCTTAGCCATGTTGTCTGATTTCTTCACTCTTCCATCACTGACCATTAGTATAATGTTGTACCTTGTTAGCCATGTCGCCTGATTTCTTCACTCTTCCGTCACTGACCATTAGTATAATGTTGTCCCGTCTTAGCCATGTCACCTGATTTCTTCACTCTTCCGTCACTGACCATTAGTATAATGTTGTACCTTGTTAGCCATGTCGCCTGATTTCTTCACTCTTCCGTCACTGACCATTAGTGTAATGTTGTACCTTGTTAGCCATGTCGCCTGATTTCTTCACTCTTCCGTCACTGACCATTAGTATAATGTTGTCCCGTCTTAGCCATGTCACCTGATTTCTTCACTCTTCCGTCACTGACCATTAGTATAACGTTGTCCCGTCTTAGCCATGTCGCCTGATTTCTTCACTCTTCCGTCACTGACCATTAGTATAATCTTGTACTGTCTTAGCCATGTCGCCTGATTTCTTCACTCTTCCATCACTGACCATTAGTGTAATGTTGTCCCGTCTTAGCCATGTCACCTGATTTCTTCACTCTTCCATCACTGACCATTAGTATAATGTTGTCCCGTCTTAGCCATGTCACCTGATTTCTTCACTCTTCCGTCACTGACCATTAGCATAGCGTTGTCCCGTCTTAGCCATGTCGCCTGATTTCCTCACTCTTCCGTCACTGACCATTAGTATAATGTTGTACTGTGTTAGCCATGTCGCCTGATTTCCTCACTCTTCCATCACTGACCATTAGTATAATGTTGTACCTTGTTAGCCATGTCGCCTGATTTCTTCACTCTTCCGTCACTGACCATTAGTGTAATGTTGTCCCGTCTTAGCCATTCCGCCTGATTTCTTCACTCTTCCGTCACTGACCATTAGTATAATGTTGTCCCATCTTAGCCATGTCGCCTGATTTCTTCACTCTTCCGTCACTGACCATTAGTATAATGTTGTTCCGTCTTAGCCATGTCGCCTGATTTCTTCACTCTTCCGTCACTGACTATTAGTATAATGTTGTCCCGTCTTAGCCATGTCGCCTGATTTCTTCACTCTTCCATCACTGACCATTAGTGTAATGTTGTCCCGTCTTAGCCATGTCGCCTGATTTCTTCACTCTTCCATCACTGACCATTAGTATAATATTGTACTGTGTTAGCCATGTCGCCTGATTTCTTGACTCTTCCGTCACTGACCATTAGTGTAATGTTGTACCGTCTTAGCCATGTTGTCTGATTTCTTCACTCTTCCATCACTGACCATTAGTATAATGTTGTACCTTGTTAGCCATGTCGCCTGATTTCTTCACTCTTCCGTCACTGACCATTAGTATAATGTTGTCCCATCTTAGCCATGTCACCTGATTTCTTCACTCTTCCGTCACTGACCATTAGTATAATGTTGTACCTTGTTAGCCATGTCGCCTGATTTCTTCACTCTTCCGTCACTGACCATTAGTGTAATGTTGTACCTTGTTAGCCATGTCGCCTGATTTCTTCACTCTTCCGTCACTGACCATTAGTATAATGTTGTCCCGTCTTAGCCATGTCACCTGATTTCTTCACTCTTCCGTCACTGACCATTAGTATAACGTTGTCCCGTCTTAGCCATGTCGCCTGATTTCTTCACTCTTCCGTCACTGACCATTAGTATAATGTTGTACCTTGTTAGCCATGTCGCCTGATTTCTTCACTCTTCCATCACTGACCATTAGTATAATGTTGTACTTTGTTAGCCATGTCGCCTGATTTCTTCACTCTTCTGTCACTGACCATTAGTATAATGTTGTCCCGTCTTAGCCATTTCACCTGATTTCTTCACTCTTCCGTCACTGACCATTAGTATAATGTTGTACCTTGTTAGCCATGTCGCCTGATTTCTTCACTCTTCCGTCACTGACCATTAGTATAATGTTGTCCCATCTTAGCCATGTCGCCTGATTTCTTCACTCTTCCGTCACTGACCATTAGTATAATGTTGTTCCGTCTTAGCCATGTCGCCTGATTTCTTCACTCTTCCGTCACTGACTATTAGTATAATGTTGTCCCGTCTTAGCCATGTCGCCTGATTTCTTCACTCTTCCATCACTGACCATTAGTGTAATGTTGTCCCGTCTTAGCCATGTCGCCTGATTTCTTCACTCTTCCATCACTGACCATTAGTATAATATTGTACTGTGTTAGCCATGTCGCCTGATTTCTTGACTCTTCCGTCACTGACCATTAGTGTAATGTTGTACCGTCTTAGCCATGTTGTCTGATTTCTTCACTCTTCCATCACTGACCATTAGTATAATGTTGTACCTTGTTAGCCATGTCGCCTGATTTCTTCACTCTTCCGTCACTGACCATTAGTATAATGTTGTCCCGTCTTAGCCATGTCACCTGATTTCTTCACTCTTCCGTCACTGACCATTAGTATAATGTTGTACCTTGTTAGCCATGTCGCCTGATTTCTTCACTCTTCCGTCACTGACCATTAGTGTAATGTTGTACCTTGTTAGCCATGTCGCCTGATTTCTTCACTCTTCCGTCACTGACCATTAGTATAATGTTGTCCCGTCTTAGCCATGTCACCTGATTTCTTCACTCTTCCGTCACTGACCATTAGTATAACGTTGTCCCGTCTTAGCCATGTCGCCTGATTTCTTCACTCTTCCGTCACTGACCATTAGTATAACGTTGTCCCGTCTTAGCCATGTCGCCTGATTTCTTCACTCTTCCGTCACTGACCATTAGTATAACGTTGTCCCGTCTTAGCCATGTCGCCTGATTTCTTCACTCTTCCGTCACTGACCATTAGTATAATCTTGTACTGTCTTAGCCATGTCGCCTGATTTCTTCACTCTTCCATCACTGACCATTAGTGTAATGTTGTCCCGTCTTAGCCATGTCACCTGATTTCTTCACTCTTCCATCACTGACCATTAGTATAATGTTGTCCCGTCTTAGCCATGTCACCTGATTTCTTCACTCTTCCGTCACTGACCATTAGCATAGCGTTGTCCCGTCTTAGCCATGTCGCCTGATTTCCTCACTCTTCCGTCACTGACCATTAGTATAATGTTGTACTGTGTTAGCCATGTCGCCTGATTTCCTCACTCTTCCATCACTGACCATTAGTATAATGTTGTACCTTGTTAGCCATGTCGCCTGATTTCTTCACTCTTCCGTCACTGACCATTAGTGTAATGTTGTCCCGTCTTAGCCATTCCGCCTGATTTCTTCACTCTTCCGTCACTGACCATTAGTATAATGTTGTCCCATCTTAGCCATGTCGCCTGATTTCTTCACTCTTCCGTCACTGACCATTAGTATAATGTTGTTCCGTCTTAGCCATGTCGCCTGATTTCTTCACTCTTCCGTCACTGACTATTAGTATAATGTTGTCCCGTCTTAGCCATGTCGCCTGATTTCTTCACTCTTCCATCACTGACCATTAGTGTAATGTTGTCCCGTCTTAGCCATGTCGCCTGATTTCTTCACTCTTCCATCACTGACCATTAGTATAATATTGTACTGTGTTAGCCATGTCGCCTGATTTCTTGACTCTTCCGTCACTGACCATTAGTGTAATGTTGTACCGTCTTAGCCATGTTGTCTGATTTCTTCACTCTTCCATCACTGACCATTAGTATAATGTTGTACCTTGTTAGCCATGTCGCCTGATTTCTTCACTCTTCCGTCACTGACCATTAGTATAATGTTGTCCCATCTTAGCCATGTCACCTGATTTCTTCACTCTTCCGTCACTGACCATTAGTATAATGTTGTACCTTGTTAGCCATGTCGCCTGATTTCTTCACTCTTCCGTCACTGACCATTAGTGTAATGTTGTACCTTGTTAGCCATGTCGCCTGATTTCTTCACTCTTCCGTCACTGACCATTAGTATAATGTTGTCCCGTCTTAGCCATGTCACCTGATTTCTTCACTCTTCCGTCACTGACCATTAGTATAACGTTGTCCCGTCTTAGCCATGTCGCCTGATTTCTTCACTCTTCCGTCACTGACCATTAGTATAATGTTGTACCTTGTTAGCCATGTCGCCTGATTTCTTCACTCTTCCATCACTGACCATTAGTATAATGTTGTACTTTGTTAGCCATGTCGCCTGATTTCTTCACTCTTCTGTCACTGACCATTAGTATAATGTTGTCCCGTCTTAGCCATTTCACCTGATTTCTTCACTCTTCCGTCACTGACCATTAGTATAATGTTGTACCTTGTTAGCCATGTCGCCTGATTTCTTCACTCTTCCGTCACTGACCATTAGTATAATGTTGTACCTTGTTAGCCATGTCGCCTGATTTCTTCACTCTTCCGTCACTGACCATTAGTATAACGTTGTCCCGTCTTAGCCATGTCACCTGATTTCTTCACTCTTCCATCACTGACCATTAGTATAATGTTGTACCTTGTTAGCCATGTCACCTGATTTCTTCACTCTTCCGTCACTGACCATTAGTATAATGTTGTACCTTGTTAGCCATGTCGCCTGATTTCTTCACTCTTCCGTCACTGACCATTAGTATAATGTTGTATCTTGTTAGCCATGTCACCTGATTTCTTCACTCTTCCGTCACTGACCATTAGTATAATGTTGTACCTTGTTAGCCATGTCGCCTGATTTCTTCACTCTTCCGTCACTGACCATTAGTATAATCTTGTACCGTCTTAGCCATGTCGCCTGATTTCTTCACTCTTCCGTCACTGATCATTAGTATAATGTTGTCCCGTCTTAGCCATGTCACCTGATTTCTTCACTCTTCCGTCACTGACCATTAGTATAACGTTGTCCCGTCTTAGCCATGTCGCCTGATTTCTTCACTCTTCCATCACTGACCATTAGTATAATGTTGTCCCGTCTTAGCCATGTCGCCTGATTTCTTCACTCTTCCGTCACTGACCATTAGTATAATGTTGTACCTTGTTAGCCATGTCGCCTGATTTCTTCACTCTTCCGTCACTGACCATTAGTATAATGTTGTACCTTGTTAGCCATGTCGCCTGATTTCTTCACTCTTCCATCACTGACCATTAGTATAATGTTGTCCCGTCTTCTTAGCCATGTCGCCTGATTTCTTCACTCTTCCATCTCTGACCATTAGTATAATGTTGTCCCGTCTTAGCCATGTCGCCTGATTTCTTCACTCTTCCGTCACTGACCATTACTATAATGTTGTACCTTGTTAGCCATGTCACCTGATTTCTTCACTCTTCCGTCACTGACCATTAGTATAATGTTGTACCGTCTTAGCCATGTCACCTGATTTCTTCACTCTTCCGTCACTGACCATTAGTATAACGTTGTCCCGTCTTAGCCATGTCACCTGATTTCTTCACTTTTCCGTCACTGACCATTAGTATAATGTTGTACCTTGTTAGCCATGTCGCCTGATTTCTTCACTCTTCCGTCACTGACCATTAGTATAATGTTGTACCGTCTTAGCCATGTCACCTGATTTCTTCACTCTTCCGTCACTGACCATTAGTATAATGTTGTCCCGTCTTAGCCATGTCACCTGATTTCTTCACTCTTCCGTCACTGACCATTGTCACCTAAAGGTGCTGTTTATCTTTTGTATTTCATTGTGGTAGTTCTGTAAGCTTTTACCATTGCCCAGCTTGGATCTCCTGCTTCAGCTGTATGGTTTATTCTTATTGTAAGTGTCCAAAGTTCCTTGTGCTTCTTCTTATTCATGTTCTTTTATTGCAGGATTTAGTAAAAACTATTGAAAGAAAGAATCTGCCCTTGGTCTAGAGTCTGAGCGTTCCTCTCTTTTTCTGGGTTGTTACTAGGCCTCGCCTACATAGGTGATAACTTGCTTATCAGTAAGGGTCCTATTTCCACAAGTGAGTTTGCTGAGCGGCACATTACCACTCCATTCATCTCTATGGATAGCTGGAGATGCCTGGAGTACAGCACTGTGTCCCAATAGAGCCTGAGCAACCTGTAGGGGATTCTCGTGATCAGTGGGGGTCCCAGTGGTCAGACCCCCACTAATCAGCAAGTTATCAATAGAAGATCTGTGGGGATCCGACACCAGGGTGCCCGTGGATCGGCTGATTGAAATGGCAGTGAATACTCCCTGAGTGCTCATTGGTCACATGACCTGGTTGCGTCTCATCCAATTGAAGTGAAATGGCGGAGCTGCGATTCTAATCACAGCTCCTTTAAAATATACGGTGCTGTGCTAGGATCTCCTATTCTTAGGATAAGTAGTCCCGGAAAAAAACTTAAATATTTGTCACACGCTTTCCTCAAGACTACTGGATAGTTTTCCAAGACTCTACTGTGCATAAACAAACTTAGCCCCATAAACCCCGTTCTGTGAGGTCCATTCCTGAATGTGGGGAGCCTTCTCCTTTTTCTCCTAAGTTGTTTCGTATGTCCTCTCTCTAACTTTTTCACTCTCCCTGCCTCCCCCCTTATCTTTTCCTTTCCCTATAAGGCTGCCATTTTCTTTCTCCTCCATTTACCCTGATGCCCATTAGGTTGTTGGTATGCTTGTTGTATCCTAAAGTCTCCTTATAACTCCAGGTTCATATTTGGAGGACATGTGTGGCCATCGTTTCTGTCCATGACTGTTCGTCTCTCTGAAGGGAGAGACCTGCACATGTGACTGGACCCTGACGTTGGCCATCACTGATTTGCTTTTCCATAAATGACATTTCTATAGTCTAGTTTAGCCAGGTAATATTTAGCCAAAAACTATGTTGACTACATACAGGTGAGAATAAGGAAATGTTGGAAAGTATGTAATGTTTCTGCCTTGTAGAGCTCAAAATCTTCTCTGCCACAGTCAAATCCGACTGTGAGATATTTTATAATGAAGAGCAGCAACCTGAGAAACCTTGAAATTTCCCAGGAAAAAGGAATCTGGTCTACAACGCCAAGTAATGAGCACAAGCTGAATAGCGCATACTGGGAGTGCCACACCGTTTATCTGGTATTCTCTGTTCAAGGATCTGGACATTTCCAGGTAAAAATACAAAAGGGACTATAGGGGTTTTCTGGGCAAAAAATGTTTTTTAAGAAATGTCTGTTGGTGCTATTAATGGGTTAATAAATGCCCCCATATACCTTTAGCAGTGATTTCTGGGGGTCTCTGGGAGCTCCTGTATCTTCTGCATTTGTTTACATGGTTCAGCTCCCTGCTCTGTAACTTCCACACTAACCCCTCTCACCTCACTCCCCTCTCACCTCACTCCCCTCTCCTTCCTTTCTCTCTCTCTCTCTCTCTCTCTCTCTCCCCATACACCCCCCTCCCTGTCTCTCTAGCTATCCTGCCTTCCCTACCTACTCAGGCCATCCCCCAACCCCATTATATACTTACTTCTCTTCCTTCTATGGCTTCTTCCTGCGAGACGGCTCCTCTTTCTTTACTGATTCTGCAGGCGCGCTCTTCTCCCAGCGCTGCTCTGTAGCGACTGTCCTCCTCTACTGTGTGTACGTGGGAGCTGCGCAGTACAGGTGGATGATCGGCAGCAGTGCGCAGAGCAGTGCGCAGAGCAGCGCTGCGAGAAGGTGCCTGCAGTATCAGTAAAGAAGGAGGAGCTGTCTCGCAGGAAGAAGTGGATGGGGGGGGGAGTAGTGTTCCCCATTTCCGGAAACCCACCGGATAATCAGAAAATGTCTCTGGGGCGGTCACATGATATGGGGGTAAATATACATTTTTGATTAATTATGTTATTTAGAAAGTAGGAGAGGGAGGGGGTTTAGATTAGTGTAGGGATTTCCAGTTATCCCGGACAACCCCTTTAACCTCAAATGATATAGTGTCAGATATACAGGGCAACATTTTATTTCATTAAGTTGTAAAAGTGAGGACAAAGTGCATTGCCCTCATGAGTACCTGAATCCGTACTCTCTGTTAGGCTGCACTTTCTAGTATCATTTTGTTTTTTTTTCTTTGTAGGGCTTTGCTAAAATGAGTTCATTGATTGGTGAAGAGAAAAGTCAAGATTGGGGATCCAGCAGTCTTGGGGGAGTGTTTAAGGTGGAATGGATACGGAGGGAGAGCCTTTCTTTTCATCAAGCTCACTATTTACTGAATCCGTGGAATGAGAACAAGAAGGTCCAGATAAGCCGTGATGGACAGGTAACGCTTACGCAAGTTATCGAAAAAGTCACGAAAAGTATTTATGGATAGAGGGATAAATATCTTATCTGTGGGGGTCCCTCATCGATTCTGAGACTGGGGGTACTTTACGCTTGCTGCACATTCAGCCTGACGTTCACTTTATGGAAGCTCCGGAGATAGCCAAGTGTTTTACGTCATCTATCCCCCAGGCTTCCATTGGAGTGAATGCATGTGATACCCCCACCAGTCACGCCTACATTTAGCCTGACGTTCACTTTATGGAAGCCCCGGAGATAGCCAAGTGTTTTACGTCATCTATACCCCAGGCTTCATTGGAGTGAATGGATGTGATATCCCCACCAGTCACGCCTACATTCAGCCTGACATTCACTTTATGGAAGCTCCGGAGATAGCCAAGTGTTTTACGTCATCTATACCCCAGGCTTCATTGGAGTGAATGCATGTGATACCCCCACCAGTCACGCCTACATTCAACCTGACATTCACTTTATGGAAGCCCCGGAGATAGCCAAGTGTTTTACGTCATCTATACCCCAGGCTTCATTGGAGTGAATGCATGTGATACCCCCACCAGTCACGCCTACATTTAGCCTGACGTTCACTTTATGGAAGCCCCGGAGATAGCCAAGTGTTTTACGTCATCTATACCCCAGGCTTCATTGGAGTGAATGGATGTGATATCCCCACCAGTCACGCCTACATTCAACCTGACATTCACTTTATGGAAGCCCCGGAGATAGCCAAGTGTTTTACGTCATCTACCCTCCAGGCTTCATTGGAGTGAATGGATGTGATATCCCCACCAGTCACGCCTACATTCAACCTGACATTCACTTTATGGAAGCTCCGGAGATAGCCAAGTGTTTTACGTCATCTATCCTCCAGGCTTCATTGGAGTGAATGGATGTGATATCCCCACCAGTCACGCCTACATTCAGCCTGACATTCACTTTATGGAAGCCCCGGAGATAGCCAAGTGTTTTACGTCATCTATCCCCCAGGCTTCATTGGAGTGAATGGATGTGATATCCCCACCAGTCACGCCTACATTCAGCCTGACATTCACTTTATGGAAGCCCCGGAGATAGCCAAGTGTTTTACGTCATCTATCCCCCAGGCTTCCATTGGAGTGAATGCATGTGATACCCCCACCAGTCACGCCTACATTTAGCCTGACGTTCACTTTATGGAAGCCCCGGAGATAGCCAAGTGTTTTACATCATCTATACCCCAGGCTTCCATTGGAGTGAATGGATGTGATACCCCCACCAGTCACGCCTACATTTAGCCTGACATTCACTTTATGGAAGCTCCGGAGATAGCCAAGTGTTTTACGTCATCTATACCCCAGGCTTCATTGGAGTGAATGGATGTGATATCCCCACCAGTCACGCCTACATTCAACCTGACATTCACTTTATGGAAGCCCCGGAGATAGCCAAGTGTTTTACGTCATCTATCCCCCAGGCTTCCATTGGAGTGAATGGATGTGATATCCCCACCAGTCACGCCTACATTCAGCCTGACATTCACTTTATGGAAGCCCCGGAGATAGCCAAGTGTTTTACGTCATCTATCCTCCAGGCTTCATTGGAGTGAATGGATGTGATATCCCCACCAGTCACGCCTACATTCAACCTGACATTCACTTTATGGAAGCCCCGGAGATAGCCAAGTGTTTTACATCATCTATCCTCCAGGCTTCATTGGAGTGAATGGATGTGATATCCCCACCAGTCATGCCTACATTCAGCCTGACATTCACTTTATGGAAGCTCCGGAGATAGCCAAGTGTTTTACGTCATCTACCCTCCAGGCTTCATTGGAGTGAATGGATGTGATATCCCCACCAGTCACGCCTACATTCAACCTGACATTCACTTTATGGAAGCCCCGGAGATAGCCAAGTGTTTTACGTCATCTATACCCCAGGCTTCCATTGGAGTGAATGGATGTGATATCCCCACCAGTCACGCCTACATTCAACCTGACATTCACTTTATGGAAGCCCCGGAGATAGCCAAGTGTTTTACGTCATCTATACCCCAGGCTTCCATTGGAGTGAATGGATGTGATATCCCCACCAGTCACGCCTACATTCAGCCTGGCTGTGGTCGGGGTAAATGCGCAGTGGGGGGAGGGATCCCTGTTCTTGGGATTGGTGGGGGTCTCAGCACTCAGGCCCGATCAGATATTTATGGATGGAGGCTTTTCATGGCATAACCTGTCTAAGAGGTATGTGGAGGACTATTCTAATATACAAGTTGTAAATGCCTGTTCATGCTGTTAGCGCTATAACTTATTGTACTTATTGCACTGGTTAGCAAAAACCTGTAGTTATCCAATACAAAAATAGGAAAAAGACATGAAGCGCACATCTTAGAATTTATGCATTGATCTGCGCTTCTCGGCATATCCTACAAAAATGATCATGAGGTTCCTAGTGTAGGTTTTGATCAAGGGGTACACCGTGTTCCAAATTATTATGCAAATCAGATTTAAAGAGAACCTGTCACCAGGTATAAAATGCTAAATGCCGTAAATCATTAGGTTCTTGCTGTGTCCACCCAGCTAGCCACTTACTGCTGACCGATAGTGTAGTTGTCTTCTGCTGTGTTCATCACAAATCACTTTGATTCAGGGATTGTGTCCACTCTGATTTATGGGAATCATGAACGTGGAAAGAATTTTCTGTGTTTTTGGTGACTTTTTCTACGAATCTTGTTTATTTTATTGACAGTTGATTTACATAAATGTGATTCTTTCTAGGAAGTGGAGCCTCAGGTTGGGGCCCAGCTGCTGCGCCTGTGGGACAAAATAGTGGTGGGAGCCAGAAGTGTGTCCCAGTGATTATAGGGCAGTCCTATGTGCCATCTTATTACGGTAAGTATATTCATGTGATGCGCCCCCACAGACACTACCAGCAGATCTTTATGAAGCGGTACACGCACTTTCGGGTCACCTTCCATTCAGCACAAAGACCTCTACAATACCTTCTGTCATCCGATATAAATGATGGCTCTGAGGTGGTAAATAACGTATAAATATGGAAATAGTAAGGAGAACACATAAAATTAGCTGAATTACATTTTCATTCTGTCCTCCCAAAACATAATTAAAAGATAATCACAGCATTACGTGTACCCCAAAATGGTGGCATCTACCAAAAAAAACTCGTCATGCAAAAAACAAACCCTCAAATGTCTATGTAGACAGAAAAATTAAAAAGCTATAGCAATATTAGTTCACTAATGTTAGCCTTATATAGGACAATGTCAAGCAGGCTCTCACTACTGAGCAGGTCACAGACTACAGCCAGTCTGTTTGCTGTAGCTTCACAGCAGTTGGAGTGTCGAAGGTTGCCGACCCCTGGAGTAGTGCATGGCTACTAGCAACAAGCTGCTTCCTACAGTGTACTATTACTGTGCAGGGCAGGTAGAGGTTAATGGCTGGCAATATGAGGGGGCTCGTTGTGTTCTTAATATGGGGAATGGAGGAAACTGATAGTAGTGAAGTGTTTGGCATTATGAGGGGAACATTATACAGTGAAAACAGCTATAATATGAGGTCAGAGGGGAATCTGGTGGTAAGTGGCTGACATAGTCCTGGTATAGCGGTCAGCGGGTGACGTGACAGTATTTAGTCCTGGTATAGCGGTCAGCGGGTGACGTGACAGTATTTAGTCCTGGTATAGCGGTCAGTGGCTGACGTGACAGTATTTAGTCCTGGTATAGCGGTCAGCAGGTGACGTGACAGTATATAGTCCTGGTATAGCGGTCAGCGGGTGACGTGACAGTATTTAGTCCTGGTATAGCGGTCAGTGGCTGACATAGTCCTGGTATAGCAGTCAGTGGCTGACATAGTCCTGGTATAGTGGTCAGCGGGTGACGTGACAGTATTTAGTCCTGGTATAGCGGTCAGTGGCTGACATAGTCCTGGTATAGCGGTCAGTGGCTGACATAGTCCTGGTATAGCGGTCAGTGGCTGACATAGTCCTTGTATAGCGGTCAGCGGGTGACGTGACAGTATTTAGTCCTGGTATAGCGGTCAGCAGGTGACGTGACAGTATTTAGTCCTGGTATAGCGGTCAGTGGCTGACATAGTCCTGGTATAGCGGTCAGTGGCTGACATAGTCCTGGTATAGCGGTCAGCGGGTGACGTGACAGTATTTAGTCCTGGTATAGCGGTCAGTGGGTGACGTGACAGTATTTAGTCCTGGTATAGCGGTCAGTGGGTGACGTAACAGTATTTAGTCCTGGTATAGCGGTCAGTTGCTGACGTGACAGTATTTAGTCCTGGTATAGCGGTCAGTGACTGACGTGACAGTATTTAGTCCTGGTATAGCGGTCAGTGACTGACGTGACAGTATTTAGTCCTGGTATAGTGGTCAGCGGGTGACGTGACAGTATTTAGTCCTGGTATAGCGGTCAGCGGGTGACGTGACAGTATTTAGTCCTGGTATAGCGGTCAGCGGGTGACGTGACAGTATTTATTCCTGGTATAGCGGTCAGTGACTGACGTGACAGCATTTAGTCCTGGTATAGCGGTCAGTGACTGACGTGACAGTATTTAGTCCTGGTATAGCGGTCAGCGGGTGACGTGACAGTATTTAGTCCTGGTATAGCGGTCAGTGGGTGACGTGACAGTATTTAGTCCTGGTATAGCGGTCAGTGACTGACGTGACAGTATTTAGTCCTGGTATAGCGGTCAGTGACTGACGTGACAGTATTTAGTCCTGGTATAGCGGTCAGCGGGTGACGTGACAGTATTTAGTCCTGGTATAGCGGTCAGCGGGTGACGTGACAGTATTTAGTCCTGGTATAGCGGTCAGTGACTGACGTGACAGCATTTAGTCCTGGTATAGCGGTCAGTGACTGACGTGACAGTATTTAGTCCTGGTATAGCGGTCAGCGGGTGACGTGACAGTATTTAGTCCTGGTATAGCGGTCAGTGGGTGACGTGACAGTATTTAGTCCTGGTATAGCGGTCAGTGACTGACGTGACAGTATTTAGTCCTGGTATAGCGGTCAGTGACTGACGTGACAGTATTTAGTCCTGGTATAGCGGTCAGTGGCTGACATAGTCCTGGTATAGCGGTCAGTGGCTGACATAGTCCTGGTATAGCGGTCAGCGGGTGACGTGACAGTATTTAGTCCTGGTATAGCGGTCAGCGGGTGACGTGACAGTATTTAGTCCTGGTATAGCGGTCAGTGGGTGACGTGACAGTATTTAGTCCTGGTATAGCGGTCAGCGACTGACGTGACAGTATTTAGTCCTGGTATAGCGGTCAGCGGGTGACGTGACAGTATATAGTCCTGGTATAGCGGTCAGTGGCTGACGTGACAGTATTTAGTCCGGGTATAGCGGTCAGTGGCTGACGTGACAGTATTTAGTGCTGGTATAGCGGTCAGTGGCTGATGTGACAGTATTTAGTCCTGGTATAGCGGTCAGTGGCTGACGTAACAGTATTTAGTCCTGGTATAGCGGTCAGTGGCTGACGTGACAGTATTTACTCCTGGTATAGCGGTCAGTGGGTGACGTGACAGTATTTAGTCCTGCTATAGCGGTCAGCGGGTGACGTGACAGTATTTAGTCCTGGTATAGCGGTCAGTGGGTGATGTGACAGTATTTAGTCCTGGTATAGCGGTCAGCGGGTGACGTGACAGTATTTAGTCCTGGTATAGCGGTCAGCGGGTGACGTGACAGTATTTAGTCCTGGTATAGCGGTCAGTGACTGACATGACAGTATTTAGTCCTGGTATAGCGGTCAGTGACTGACATGACAGTATTTAGTCCTGGTATAGCAGTCAGCGGGTGACGTGACAGTATTTAGTCCTGGTATAGCGGTCAGTGGCTGACGTGACAGTATTTAGTCCTGGTATAGCGGTCAGTGACTGACGTGTCAGTATTTAGTCCTGGTATAGCGGTCAGTGGCTGACGTGACAGTATTTAGTCCTGGTATAGCGGTCAGCGGGTGACGTGACAGTATTTAGTCCTGGTATAGCGGTCAGTGGCTGACATAGTCCTGGTATAGCGGTCAGCGGGTGACGTGACAGTATTTAGTCCTGGTATAGCGGTCAGTGGGTGACGTGACAGTATTTAGTCCTGGTATAGCGGTCAGTTGCTGACGTGACAGTATTTAGTCCTGGTATAGCGGTCAGTGACTGACGTGACAGTATTTAGTCCTGGTATAGCGGTCAGCGGGTGACGTGACAGTATTTAGTCCTGGTATAGCGGTCAGTGGGTGATGTGACAGTATTTAGTCCGGGTATAGCGGTCAGTGGCTGACGTGACAGTATTTAGTCCTGGTATAGCGGTCAGCGGGTGACGTGACAGTATTTAGTCCGGGTATAGCGGTCAGCGGGTGACGTGACAGTATTTAGTCCTGGTATAGCAGTTAGTGGGTGACGTGACAGTATTTAGTCCTGGTATAGTGGTCAGTGGGTGACGTGACAGTATTTAGTCCTGGTATAGCGGTCAGTGGGTGACGTGACAGTATTTAGTCCTGGTATAGCGGTCAGCGGGTGACGTGACAGTATTTAGAACTGGTATAGCGGTCAGTGGGTGACGTGACAGTATTTAGTCCTGGTATAGCGGTCAGTGACTGACGTGACAGTATTTAGTCCTGGTATAGCAGTCAGCGGGTGACGTGACGATATTTAGTCCTGGTATAGCGGTCAGTGGGTGACGTGACACAGTATTTAGTCCTGGTATAGCGGTCAGTGGCTGATGTGACAGTATTTAGTCCTGGTATAGCGGTCAGCGGGTGACGTGACAGTATGTAGTCCTGGTATAGCGGTCAGCGGGTGACGTGACAGTATTTAGTCCTGGTATAGCGGTCAGTGGGTGACGTGACAGTATTTAGTCCTGGTATAGCGGTCAGCGGCTGACGTGACAGTATTTAGTCCTGGTATAGCGGTCAGTGGCTGATGTGACAGTATTTAGTCCTGGTATAGCAGTCAGTGACTGACGTGACAGTATTTAGTCCTGGTATAGCGGTCAGTGGGTGACGTAACAGTATTTAGTCCTGGTATAGCGGTCAGTGGCTGATGTGACAGTATTTAGTCCTGGTATAGCGGTCAGCGGGTGACGTGACAGTATGTAGTCCTGGTATAGCGGTCAGCGGGTGACGTGACAGTATTTAGTCCTGGTATAGCGGTCAGTGGGTGACGTAACAGTATTTAGTCCTGGTATAGCGGTCAGCGGGTGACGTGACAGTATTTAGTCCTGGTATAGCGGTCAGCGGGTGACGTGACAGTATTTAGTCCTGGTATAGCGGTCAGTGGCTGACGTGACAGTATTTAGTCCTGGTATAGCGGTCAGTGGGTGACGTGACAGTATTTAGTCCTGGTATAGCGGTCAGTGGGTGACGTAACAGTATTTAGTCCTGGTATAGCGGTCAGCGGGTGACGTGACAGTATTTAGAACTGGTATAGCGGTCAGCAGGTGACGTGACAGTATTTAGTCCTGGTATAGCGGTCAGTGGGTGACGTGACAGTATTTAGTCCTGGTATAGCGGTCAGTGGCTGACGTGACAGTATTTAGTCCCGGTATAGCGGTCAGCGGGTGACGTGACAGTATTTAGTCCTGGTATAGCGGTCAGTGGCTGATGTGACAGTATTTAGTCCTGGTATAGCGGTCAGTGGCTGACGTAACAGTATTTAGTCCTGGTATAGCGGTCAGCGGGTGACGTGACAGTATTTAGTCCTGGTATAGCGGTCAGTGGCTGACGTGACAGTATTTAGTCCTGGTATAGCGGTCAGCGGCTGACGTAACAGTATTTAGTCCTGGTATAGCGGTCAGTGGGTGACGTGACAGTATTTAGTCCTGGTATAGCGGTCAGTGGGTGACGTGACAGTATTTAGTCCTGGTATAGCGGTCAGTGGCTGATGTGACAGTATTTAGTCCTGGTATAGCGGTCAGTGGGTGACGTGACAGTATTTAGTCCTGGTATAGCGGTCAGTGACTGACGTGTCAGTATTTAGTCCTGGTATAGCGGTCAGCGGGTGACGTAACAGTATTTAGTCCTGGTATAGCGGTCAGCGGGTGACGTGACAGTATTTAGTCCTGGTATAGCGGTCAGTGGCTGACGTGACAGTATTTAGTCCTGGTATAGCGGTCAGCGGCTGACGTAACAGTATTTACTCCTGGTATAGCGGTCAGCGGCTGACGTAACAGTATTTAGTCCTGGTATAGCGGTCAGCGGGTGACGTGACAGTATTTAGTCCTGGTATAGCGGTCAGCGGGTGACGTGACAGTATTTAGTCCTGGTATAGCGGTCAGCGGGTGACGTGACAGTATTTAGTCCTGGTATAGCGGTCAGCGGGTGACGTGACAGTATTTAGTCCTGGTATAGCGGTCAGCGGGTGACGTGACAGTATTTAGTCCTGGTATAGCGGTCAGTGGGTGACGTGACAGTATTTAGTCCTGGTATAGCGGTCAGCGGGTGACGTGACAGTATTTAGTCCTGGTATAGCGGTCAGTGGCTGACGTGACAGTATTTAGTCCTGGTATAGCGGTCAGCGGGTGACGTGACAGTATTTAGTCCTGGTATAGCGGTCAGTGGCTAATGTGACAGTATTTACTCCTGGTATAGCGGTCAATGGGTGACGTGACAGTATTTAGTCCTGCTATAGCGGTCAGCGGGTGACGTGACAGTATTTAGTCCTGGTATAGCGGTCAGTGGCTGACGTGACAGTATTTAGTCCTGGTATAGCGGTCAGTGGCTGACGTGACAGTATTTAGTCCCGGTATAGCGGTCAGCAGGTGACGTGACAGTATTTAGTCCTGGTATAGCGGTCAGTGGCTGACGTGACAGTATTTAGTCCTGGTATAGCGGTCAGCGGGTGACGTGACAGTATTTAGTCCTGGTATAGCGGTCAGTGGGTGACGTGACAGTATTTAGTCCTGATATAGCAGTCAGCGGGTGACGTGACAGTATTTAGTCCTGGTATAGCGGTCAGTGGGTGATGTGACAGTATTTAGTCCTGGTATAGCGGTCAGCGGGTGACGTGACAGTATTTAGTCCTGGTATAGCGGTCAGCGGCTGACGTGACAGTATTTAGTCCTGGTATAGCGGTCAGCGGGTGACGTGACAGTATTTAGTCCTGGTATAGCGGTCAGTGGGTGACGTGACAGTATTTAGTCCTGGTATAGCGGTCAGCGGGTGACGTGACAGTATTTAGTCCTGGTATAGCGGTCAGCAGGTGACGTGACAGTATTTAGTCCTGGTATAGCGGTCAGTGGCTGACGTGACAGTATTTAGTCCTGGTATAGCGGTTAGTGGGTGACGTGACAGTATTTAGTCCTGGTATAGCGGTCAGCAGGTGACGTGACGGTATTTAGTCCTGGTATAGCGGTTAGTGGGTGACGTGACAGTATTTAGTCCTGGTATAGCGGTCAGTGGCTGACGTGACAGTATTTAGTCCTGGTATAGCAGTCAGCGGGTGACGTGACAGTATTTAGTCCTGGTATAGCAGTCAGCGGGTGACGTGATAGTATTTAGTCCTGGTATAGCGGTCAGTGGCTGACGTGACAGTATTTAGTCCTGGTATAGCGGTCAGCGGGTGACGTGACAGTATTTAGTCCTGGTATAGCAGTCAGCGGGTGACGTGATAGTATTTAGTCCTGGTATAGCGGTCAGCGGCTGACGTGACAGTATTTAGTCCTGGTATAGCGGTCAGCGGGTGACGTGACAGTATTTAGTCCTGGTATAGCGGTCAGTGGCTGACGTGACAGTATTTAGTCCTGATATAGCGGTCAGTGGGTGACGTGACAGTATTTAGTCCTGGTATAGCGGTCAGTGGGTGACGTGACAGTATTTAGTCCTGGTATAGCGGTCAGTGGCTGACGTGACAGTATTTAGTCCTGATATAGCGGTCAGTGGGTGACGTGACAGTATTTAGTCCTGGTATAGCGGTCAGTGGCTGACGTGACAGTATTTAGTCCTGGTATAGCGGTCAGTGGGTGACGTGACAGTATTTAGTCCCGGTATAACGGTCAGTGGCTGACGTGACAGTATTTAGTCCCGGTATAGCGGTCAGTGGCTGACGTGACAGTATTTAGTCCCGATATAGCGGTCAGTGGGTGACGTGACAGTATTTAGTCCTGGTATAGTGGTCAGTGGGTGACGTGACAGTATTTAGTCCCGGTATAGCGGTCAGTGGCTGACGTGACAGTATTTAGTCCCGGTATAGCGGTCAGCGGGTGACGTGACAGTATTTAGTCCTGGTATAGCGGTCAGTGACTGACGTGACAGTATTTAGTCCTGGTATAGCGGTCAGTGGGTGACGTGACAGTATTTAGTCCTGGTATAGCGGTCAGCAGGTGACGTGACAGTATTTAGTCCTGGTATAGCGGTCAGTGGCTGACGTGACAGTATTTAGTCCTGGTATAGCGGTCAGCAGGTGACGTGACAGTATTTAGTCCTGGTATAGCGGTCAGTGGGTGACGTGACAGTATTTAGTCCTGGTATAGCGGTCAGCGGGTGACATGACAGTATTTAGTCCTGGTATAGCGGTCAGTGGGTGACGTGACAGTATTTAGTCCTGGTATAGCGGTCAGTGGGTGACGTGACAGTATTTAGTCCCGGTATAGCGGTCAGTGGCTGACGTGACAGTATTTAGTCCTGGTATAGCGGTCAGCGGGTGACGTGACAGTATTTAGTCCTGGTATAGCGGTCAGTGGCTGACGTGACAGTATTTAGTCCTGGTATAGCGGTCAGTGGCTGACGTGACAGTATTTAGTCCTGGTATAGCGGTCAGTGGCTGACGTGACAGTATTTAGTCCTGGTATAGCGGTCAGTGGGTGACGTGACAGTATTTAGTCCTGATATAGCGGTCAGTGGGTGACGTGACAGTATTTAGTCCTGGTATAGCGGTCAGTGGCTGACGTGACAGTATTTAGTCCTGGTATAGCGGTCAGTGGGTGACGTGACAGTATTTAGTCCTGGTATAGCGGTCAGTGGGTGACGTGACAGTATTTAGTCCCGGTATAACGGTCAGTGGCTGACGTGACAGTATTTAGTCCGGGTATAGCGGTCAGTGGCTGACGTGACAGTATTTAGTCCCGATATAGCGGTCAGTGGGTGACGTGACAGTATTTAGTCCTGGTATAGTGGTCAGTGGGTGACGTGACAGTATTTAGTCCTGGTATAGCGGTCAGTGACTGACGTGACAGTATTTAGTCCTGGTATAGCGGTCAGTGGGTGACGTGACAGTATTTAGTCCTGGTATAGCGGTCAGTGGGTGATGTGACAGTATTTAGTCCGGGTATAGCGGTCAGCAGGTGACGTGACGGTATTTAGTCCTGGTATAGCGGTCAGTGGGTGATGTGACAGTATTTAGTCCGGGTATAGCGGTCAGTGGGTGACGTGACAGTATTTAGTCCTGGTATAGCGGTCAGCAGGTGACGTGACGGTATTTAGTCCTGGTATAGCGGTCAGTGGGTGACGTGACAGTATTTAGTCCTGATATAGCGGTCAGTGGGTGACGTGACAGTATTTAGTCCTGGTATAGCAGTCAGCGGCTGACGTGACAGTATTTAGTCCTGGTATAGCGGTCAGTGGCTGACGTGACAGTATTTAGTCCTGGTATAGCAGTCAGCGGGTGACGTGACAGTATTTAGTCCTGGTATAGCGGTCAGCGGGTGACGTGACAGTATTTAGTCCTGGTATAGCGGTCAGCGGGTGACGTGACAGTATTTAGTCCTGGTATAGCGGTCAGCGGCTGACGTGACAGTATTTAGTCCTGGTATAGCGGTCAGCGGGTGACGTGACAGTATTTAGTCCTGGTATAGCGGTCAGCGGGTGACGTGACAGTATTTAGTCCTGGTATAGCGGTCAGCGGCTGACGTGACAGTATTTAGTCCTGGTATAGCGGTCAGCGGGTGACGTGACAGTATTTAGTCCTGGTATAGCGGTCAGTGGCTGACGTGACAGTATTTAGTCCTGGTATAGTGGTCAGTGGGTGACGTGACAGTATTTAGTCCTGGTATAGCGGTCAGTGGGTGACGTGACAGTATTTAGTCCTGGTATAGCAGTCAGTGGGTGACGTGACAGTATTTAGTCCTGGTATAGCGGTCAGCGGGTGACGTGACAGTATTTAGTCCTGGTATAGCGGTCAGCGGGTGACGTGACAGTATTTAGTCCTGGTATAGCAGTCAGCGGGTGACGTGATAGTATTTAGTCCTGGTATAGCGGTCAGTGGCTGACGTGACAGTATTTAGTCCTGGTATAGCGGTCAGTGGGTGACGTGACAGTATTTAGTCCTGGTATAGCGGTCAGCGGGTGACGTGACAGTATTTAGTCCTGGTATAGCGGTCAGCGGGTGACGTGACAGTATTTAGTCCTGGTATAGCGGTCAGCGGGTGACGTGACAGTATTTAGTCCTGGTATAGCGGTCAGCGGGTGACGTGACAGTATTTAGTCCTGGTATAGCAGTCAGCGGCTGACGTGACAGTATTTAGTCCTGGTATAGCGGTCAGCGGGTGACGTGACAGTATTTAGTCCTGGTATAGCAGTCAGCGGGTGACGTGACAGTATTTAGTCCTGGTATAGCGGTCAGTGGCTGACGTAACAGTATTTAGTCCTGGTATAGCGGTCAGTGGGTGACGTGACAGTATTTAGTCCTGGTATAGCGGTCAGCGGGTGACGTGACAGTATTTAGTCCTGGTATAGCGGTCAGCGGGTGACGTGACAGTATTTAGTCCTGGTATAGCGGTCAGCGGGTGACGTGACAGTATTTAGTCCTGGTATAGCGGTCAGTGGCTGACGTGACAGTATTTAGTCCTGGTATAGCGGTCAGTGGGTGACGTGACAGTATTTAGTCCTGGTATAGCGGTCAGTGACTGACGTGACAGTATTTAGTCCTGGTATAGCAGTCAATGACTGACGTGACAGTATTTAGTCCTGGTATAGCGGTCAGCGGGTGACGTGACAGTATTTAGTCCTGGTATAGCGGTCAGCAGGTGACGTAACAGTATTTAGTCCTGGTATAGCGGTCAGTGGGTGACGTGACAGTATTTAGTCCTGGTATAGCGGTCAGTGGGTGACGTGACGGTATTTAGTCCTGGTATAGCGGTCAGTGACTGACGTGACAGTATTTAGTCCTGGTATAGCGGTCAGTGGCTGACGTGACAGTATTTAGTCCTGGTATAGCGGTCAGTGGGTGACGTGACAGTATTTAGTCCTGGTATAGCGGTCAGTGGGTGACGTGACAGTATTTAGTCCTGGTATAGCGGTCAGTGACTGACGTGACAGTATTTAGTCCTGGTATAGCGGTCAGCAGGTGACGTGACAGTATTTAGTCCTGGTATAGCAGTCAGCGGCTGACGTGACAGTATTTAGTCCTGGTATAGCGGTCAGCGGCTGACGTGACAGTATTTAGTCCTGGTATAGCGGTCAGCGGGTGACGTGACAGTATTTAGTCCTGGTATAGCGGTCAGTGGGTGACGTGACAGTATTTAGTCCTGGTATAGCGGTCAGCGGCTGACGTAACAGTATTTAGTCCTGGTATAGCGGTCAGTGACTGACGTAACAGTATTTAGTCCTGGTATAGCGGTCAGCGGGTGACGTGACAGTATTTAGTCCTGGTATAGCGGTCAGCGGGTGACGTGACAGTATTTAGTCCGGGTATAGCGGTCAGCGGCTGACGTGACAGTGTTTAGTCCTGGTATAGCGGTCAGTGGGTGACGTGACGGTATTTAGTCCTGGTATAGCGGTCAGTGACTGACGTGACAGTATTTAGTCCTGGTATAGCGGTCAGTGGCTGACGTGACAGTATTTAGTCCTGGTATAGCGGTCAGCAGGTGACGTAACAGTATTTAGTCCTGGTATAGCGGTCAGTGGGTGACGTGACAGTATTTAGTCCTGGTATAGCGGTCAGCAGGTGACGGGACAGTATTTAGTCCTGGTATAGCGGTCAGTGGCTGACGTGACAGTATTTAGTCCTGGTATAGCGGTCAGTGGCTGACGTGACAGTATTTAGTCCTGGTATAGCGGTCAGTGGGTGACGTGACAGTATTTAGTCCTGGTATAGCGGTCAGTGACTGACGTGACAGTATTTAGTCCTGGTATAGCAGTCAATGACTGACGTGACAGTATTTAGTCCTGGTATAGCGGTCAGCAGGTGACGGGACAGTATTTAGTCCTGGTATAGCGGTCAGTGGCTGACGTGACAGTATTTAGTCCTGGTATAGCGGTCAGTGGCTGACGTGACAGTATTTAGTCCTGGTATAGCGGTCAGCGGGTGACGTGACAGTATTTAGTCCTGGTATAGCGGTCAGCGGCTGACGTGACAGTATTTAGTCCTGGTATAGCGGTCAGCGGGTGACGTGACAGTATTTAGTCCTGGTATAGCAGTCAGCGGGTGACGTGACAGTATTTAGTCCTGGTATAGCGGTCAGTGGCTAATGTGACAGTATTTACTCCTGGTATAGCGGTCAATGGGTGACGTGACAGTATTTAGTCCTGCTATAGCGGTCAGCGGGTGACGTGACAGTATTTAGTCCTGGTATAGCGGTCAGTGGCTGACGTGACAGTATTTAGTCCTGGTATAGCGGTCAGTGGCTGACGTGACAGTATTTAGTCCCGGTATAGCGGTCAGCAGGTGACGTGACAGTATTTAGTCCTGGTATAGCGGTCAGTGGCTGACGTGACAGTATTTAGTCCTGGTATAGCGGTCAGCGGGTGACGTGACAGTATTTAGTCCTGGTATAGCGGTCAGTGGGTGACGTGACAGTATTTAGTCCTGGTATAGCGGTCAGCGGGTGACGTGACAGTATTTAGTCCTGGTATAGCGGTCAGCGGCTGACGTGACAGTATTTAGTCCTGGTATAGCGGTCAGCGGGTGACGTGACAGTATTTAGTCCTGGTATAGCGGTCAGTGGGTGATGTGACAGTATTTAGTCCTGGTATAGCGGTCAGCGGGTGACGTGACAGTATTTAGTCCTGGTATAGCGGTCAGCGGCTGACGTGACAGTATTTAGTCCTGGTATAGCGGTCAGTGGCTAATGTGACAGTATTTAGTCCTGGTATAGCGGTCAGCGGCTGACGTGACAGTATTTACTCCTGGTATAGCGGTCAATGGGTGACGTGACAGTATTTAGTCCTGGTATAGCGGTTAGTGGGTGACGTGACAGTATTTAGTCCTGGTATAGCGGTCAGTGGCTGACGTGACAGTATTTAGTCCTGGTATAGCAGTCAGCGGGTGACGTGACAGTATTTAGTCCTGGTATAGCGGTCAGCGGGTGACGTGACAGTATTTAGTCCTGGTATAGCGGTCAGCGGGTGACGTGACAGTATTTAGTCCTGGTATAGCGGTCAGCGGCTGACGTGACAGTATTTAGTCCTGGTATAGCGGTCAGCGGGTGACATGACAGTATTTAGTCCTGGTATAGCGGTCAGCGGGTGACGTGATAGTATTTAGTCCTGGTATAGCGGTCAGTGGCTGACGTGACAGTATTTAGTCCTGGTATAGCGGTCAGTGGGTGACGTGACAGTATTTAGTCCCGGTATAGCGGTCAGTGGCTGACGTGACAGTATTTAGTCCTGGTATAGCGGTCAGCGGGTGACGTGACAGTATTTAGTCCTGGTATAGCGGTCAGTGGCTGACGTGACAGTATTTAGTCCTGGTATAGCGGTCAGTGACTGACGTGACAGTATTTAGTCCTGGTATAGCGGTCAGCGGGTGACGTGACAGTATTTAGTCCTGGTATAGTGGTCAGCGGGTGACATGACAGTATTTAGTCCTGGTATAGCGGTCAGTTGCTGACGTGACAGTATTTAATCCTGGTATAGCGGTCAGTGGCTGATGTGACAGTATTTAGTCCTGGTATAGCAGTCAGTGACTGACGTGACAGTATTTAGTCCTGGTATAGCGGTCAGTGGCTGATGTGACAGTATTTAGTCCTGGTATAGCGGTCAGTGGCTGACGTAACAGTATTTAGTCCTGGTATAGCGGTCAGTGGGTGACGTGACAGTATTTAGTCCTGGTATAGCGGTCAGCGGTTGACGTGACAGTATTTAGTCCTGGTATAGCGGTCAGTGACTGACGTGACAGTATTTAGTCCTGGTATAGCGGTCAGCGGGTGACGTGACAGTATTTAGTCCTGGTATAGCGGTCAGTGGCTGACGTGACAGTATTTAGTCCTGGTATAGCGGTCAGCGGGTGACGTGACAGTATTTAGTCCTGGTATAGCGGTCAGTGGGTGACGTGACAGTATTTAGTCCTGGTATAGCGGTCAGTGACTGACGTGACAGTATTTAGTCCTGGTATAGCAGTCAATGACTGACGTGACAGTATTTAGTCCTGGTATAGCGGTCAGTGGGTGACGTGACAGTATTTAGTCCTGGTATAGCGGTCAGTGGCTGACGTGACAGTATTTAGTCCTGGTATAGCGGTCAGTGGGTGACGTGACAGTATTTAGTCCTGGTATAGCGGTCAGTGGGTGACGTGACAGTATTTAGTCCTGGTATAGCGGTCAGTGACTGACGTGACAGTATTTAGTCCTGGTATAGCAGTCAGTGGCTGACGTGACAGTATTTAGTCCTGGTATAGCGGTCAGTGGCTGACGTGACAGTATTTAGCCCTGGTATAGCAGTCAGTGGGTGACGTGACGGTATTTAGTCCTGGTATAGCGGTCAGCGGCTGACGTGACAGTATTTAGTCCTGGTATAGCGGTCAGTGGCTGACGTGACAGTATTTAGCCCTGGTATAGCAGTCAGTGGGTGACGTGACGGTATTTAGTCCTGGTATAGCGGTCAGTGGGTGACGTGATAGTATTTAGTCCTGGTATAGCGGTCAGCGGGTGACGTGACAGTATTTAGTCCTGGTATAGCGGTCAGTGGCTGACGTGACAGTATTTAGTCCTGGTATAGCGGTCAGTGGGTGACGTAACAGTATTTAGTCCTGGTATAGCGGTCAGTGGGTGACGTGACAGTATTTAGTCCTGGTATAGCGGTCAGTGGCTGACGTGACAGTATTTAGTCCTGGTATAGCGGTCAGTGGGTGACGTGACAGTATTTAGTCCTGGTATAGCGGTCAGTGGGTGACGTGACGGTATTTAGTCCTGGTATAGCGGTCAGTGACTGACGTGACAGTATTTAGTCCTGGTATAGCGGTCAGTGGCTGACGTGACAGTATTTAGTCCTGGTATAGCGGTCAGTGGGTGACGTGACAGTATTTAGTCCTGGTATAGCGGTCAGTGACTGACGTGACAGTATTTAGTCCTGGTATAGCGGTCAGTGACTGACGTGACAGTATTTAGTCCTGGTATAGCGGTCAGTGGCTGACGTGACAGTATTTAGTCCTGGTATAGCGGTCAGTGGGTGACGTGACAGTATTTAGTCCTGGTATAGCGGTCAGTGACTGACGTGACAGTATTTAGTCCTGGTATAGCGGTTGTGACAGCTTGGGGAAATTAAACTCAAATGGTGGCTTTTCCTGGTCCAGACAGCGGTCGTTCGTGGTACTGGGCGCCGGAAAGATAGCTTTCAGACGGTCCGAGTGTAAATAAAAGTGGCTTTTATTCAGCTTAAACTGCAACGTAACAAAACAATAAACGCTTAGGCCGCCGTTAGGGCCCTAACTCACTTATAGAGCCCCTCACTAGCCTGACTCTTGCTCAGCTCCAGCAACCGTGGTCTGTGGACGCCAGCCCTTCTGGACAGAGCCTATCTCTCTGTCCTAGCTGGTCCACTTGAGCAGCCGGACTAATGCTCCACTCAGCAAAAGTCCCCTGTGGACGCCAGCCCTCTGGCACAGACCGTCTATCTGTGCCGCTGGTCCACCACCTCCTGCTCCATGCAGGATACTCCAGACTTCTGGAGTTACACGCCACACCCTCAAAGGTGTGGCTGAAGGCCTTTTCAGGGCTGGGCCTGGGTCGCTCCACAGCGCCCTCTGGCTCACATACCTACACAGTCAGTGACTGACGTGACAGTATTTAGTCCTGGTATAGCGGTCAGCGGGTGACGTGACAGTATTTAGTCCTGGTATAGCAATCAGCGGGTGACGTGACAGTATTTAGTCCTGGTATAGCGGTCAGTGGCTGACGTAACAGTATTTAGTCCTGGTATAGCGGTCAGTGGGTGACGTGACAGTATTTAGTCCTGGTATAGCGGTCAGCGGGTGACGTGACAGTATTTAGTCCTGGTATAGCGGTCAGCGGGTGACGTGACAGTATTTAGTCCTGGTATAGCGGTCAGTGGCTGACGTGACAGTATTTAGTCCTGGTATAGCGGTCAGTGGGTGACGTGACAGTATTTAGTCCTGGTATAGCGGTCAGTGACTGACGTGACAGTATTTAGTCCTGGTATAGCAGTCAATGACTGACGTGACAGTATTTAGTCCTGGTATAGCGGTCAGCGGGTGACGTGACAGTATTTAGTCCTGGTATAGCGGTCAGTGGGTGACGTGACAGTATTTAGTCCTGGTATAGCGGTCAGTGGCTGACGTGACAGTATTTAGTCCTGGTATAGCGGTCAGCGGCTGACGTGACAGTATTTAGTCCTGGTATAGCGGTCAGCAGGTGACGTAACAGTATTTAGTCCTGGTATAGCGGTCAGTGGGTGACGTGACAGTATTTAGTCCTGGTATAGCGGTCAGTGGGTGACGTGACGGTATTTAGTCCTGGTATAGCGGTCAGTGACTGACGTGACAGTATTTAGTCCTGGTATAGCGGTCAGTGGCTGACGTGACAGTATTTAGTCCTGGTATAGCGGTCAGTGGGTGACGTGACAGTATTTAGTCCTGGTATAGCGGTCAGTGGGTGACGTGACAGTATTTAGTCCTGGTATAGCGGTCAGTGACTGACGTGACAGTATTTAGTCCTGGTATAGCGGTCAGCAGGTGACGTGACAGTATTTAGTCCTGGTATAGCAGTCAGCGGCTGACGTGACAGTATTTAGTCCTGGTATAGCGGTCAGCGGCTGACGTGACAGTATTTAGTCCTGGTATAGCGGTCAGCGGGTGACGTGACAGTATTTAGTCCTGGTATAGCGGTCAGTGGGTGACGTGACGGTATTTAGTCCTGGTATAGCGGTCAGTGACTGACGTGACAGTATTTAGTCCTGGTATAGCGGTCAGTGGCTGACGTGACAGTATTTAGTCCTGGTATAGCGGTCAGCAGGTGACGTAACAGTATTTAGTCCTGGTATAGCGGTCAGTGGGTGACGTGACAGTATTTAGTCCTGGTATAGCGGTCAGTGACTGACGTGACAGTATTTAGTCCTGGTATAGCGGTCAGCGGGTGACGTGACAGTATTTAGTCCTGGTATAGCGGTCAGTGGCTGACGTGACAGTATTTAGTCCTGGTATAGCGGTCAGCGGGTGACGGGACAGTATTTAGTCCTGGTATAGCGGTCAGTGGCTGACGTGACAGTATTTAGTCCTGGTATAGCGGTCAGTGGCTGACGTGACAGTATTTAGTCCTGGTATAGCGGTCAGTGGGTGACGTGACAGTATTTAGTCCTGGTATAGCGGTCAGTGACTGACGTGACAGTATTTAGTCCTGGTATAGCAGTCAATGACTGACGTGACAGTATTTAGTCCTGGTATAGCGGTCAGCGGGTGACGTGACAGTATTTAGTCCTGGTATAGCGGTCAGCGGGTGACGGGACAGTATTTAGTCCTGGTATAGCGGTCAGTGGCTGACGTGACAGTATTTAGTCCTGGTATAGCGGTCAGTGGCTGACGTGACAGTATTTAGTCCTGGTATAGCGGTCAGTGGGTGACGTGACAGTATTTAGTCCTGGTATAGCGGTCAGTGACTGACGTGACAGTATTTAGTCCTGGTATAGCAGTCAATGACTGACGTGACAGTATTTAGTCCTGGTATAGCGGTCAGCGGGTGACGTGACAGTATTTAGTCCTGGTATAGCGGTCAGCAGGTGACGTAACAGTATTTAGTCCTGGTATAGCGGTCAGTGGCTGACGTGACAGTATTTAGTCCTGGTATAGCGGTCAGCGGGTGACGTGACAGTATTTAGTCCGGGTATAGCGGTCAGCAGGTGACGTGACAGTATTTAGTCCTGGTATAGCGGTCAGTGGGTGACGCGACAGTATTTAGTCCTGGTATAGCGGTCAGTGGGTGACGTGACAGTATTTAGTCCTGGTATAGCGGTCAGTGGGTGACGTGACGGTATTTAGTCCTGGTATAGCGGTCAGTGACTGACGTGACAGTATTTAGTCCTGGTATAGCGGTCAGTGGGTGACGTGACAGTATTTAGTCCTGGTATAGCGGTCAGTGGGTGATGTGACAGTATTTAGTCCTGGTATAGCGGTCAGTGGGTGATGTGACAGTATTTAGTCCGGGTATAGCGGTCAGCAGGTGACGTGACGGTATTTAGTCCTGGTATAGCGGTTAGTGGGTGACGTGACAGTATTTAGTCCTGGTATAGCGGTCAGCGGGTGACGTGACAGTATTTAGTCCTGGTATAGCAGTCAGCGGGTGACGTGACAGTATTTAGTCCTGGTATAGCGGTCAGTGGCTGACGTGACAGTATTTAGTCCTGGTATAGCGGTCAGCGGCTGACGTAACAGTATTTAGTCCTGGTATAGCGGTCAGCGGCTGACGTAACAGTATTTAGTCCTGGTATAGCGGTCAGCGGGTGACGTGACAGTATTTAGTCCTGGTATAGCGGTCAGCGGGTGACGTGACAGTATTTAGTCCTGGTATAGCGGTCAGCGGGTGACGTGACAGTATTTAGTCCTGGTATAGCGGTCAGTGGGTGACGTGACAGTATTTAGTCCTGGTATAGCGGTCAGTGGGTGACGTGACAGTATTTAGTCCTGGTATAGCGGTCAGCGGCTGACGTGACAGTATTTAGTCCTGGTATAGCGGTCAGCGGCTGACGTGACAGTATTTAGTCCTGGTATAGCGGTCAGCGGGTGACGTGACAGTATTTAGTCCTGGTATAGCAGTCAGCGGGTGACGTGACAGTATTTAGTCCTGGTATAGCGGTCAGCGGGTGACGTGACAGTATTTAGTCCTGGTATAGCGGTCAGTGGCTAATGTGACAGTATTTAGTCCTGGTATAGCGGTCAATGGGTGACGTGACAGTATTTAGTCCTGGTATAGCGGTTAGTGGGTGACGTGACAGTATTTAGTCCTGGTATAGCGGTCAGTGGCTGACGTGACAGTATTTAGTCCTGGTATAGCAGTCAGCGGGTGACGTGACAGTATTTAGTCCTGGTATAGCGGTCAGCGGGTGACGTGACAGTATTTAGTCCTGGTATAGCGGTCAGCGGGTGACGTGACAGTATTTAGTCCTGGTATAGCGGTCAGCGGCTGACGTGACAGTATTTAGTCCTGGTATAGCGGTCAGCGGGTGACGTGACAGTATTTAGTCCTGGTATAGCGGTCAGCGGGTGACGTGATAGTATTTAGTCCTGGTATAGCGGTCAGTGGCTAATGTGACAGTATTTAGTCCTGGTATAGCGGTCAATGGGTGACGTGACAGTATTTAGTCCTGGTATAGCGGTTAGTGGGTGACGTGACAGTATTTAGTCCTGGTATAGCGGTCAGTGGCTGACGTGACAGTATTTAGTCCTGGTATAGCAGTCAGCGGGTGACGTGACAGTATTTAGTCCTGGTATAGCGGTCAGCGGGTGACGTGACAGTATTTAGTCCTGGTATAGCGGTCAGCGGGTGACGTGACAGTATTTAGTCCTGGTATAGCGGTCAGCGGCTGACGTGACAGTATTTAGTCCTGGTATAGCGGTCAGCGGGTGACGTGACAGTATTTAGTCCTGGTATAGCGGTCAGCGGGTGACGTGATAGTATTTAGTCCTGGTATAGCGGTCAGTGGCTGACATGACAGTATTTAGTCCTGGTATAGCGGTCAGTGGGTGACGTGACAGTATTTAGTCCTGGTATAGCGGTCAGCGGGTGACGTGACAGTATTTAGTCCTGGTATAGCGGTCAGCGGGTGACGTGACAGTATTTAGTCCTGGTATAGCGGTCAGCGGGTGACGTGACAGTATTTAGTCCTGGTATAGCGGTCAGTGGCTGACGTGACAGTATTTAGTCCTGCTATAGCGGTCAGTGACTGACGTGACAGTATTTAGTCCTGGTATAGCGGTCAGCGGGTGACGTGACAGTATTTAGTCCTGGTATAGTGGTCAGCGGGTGACATGACAGTATTTAGTCCTGGTATAGCGGTCAGTTGCTGACGTGACAGTATTTAATCCTGGTATAGCGGTCAGTGGCTGATGTGACAGTATTTAGTCCTGGTATAGCAGTCAGTGACTGACGTGACAGTATTTAGTCCTGGTATAGCGGTCAGCGGGTGACGTGACAGTATTTAGTCCTGGTATAGCGGTCAGTGGCTGACGTAACAGTATTTAGTCCTGGTATAGCGGTCAGTGGGTGACGTGACAGTATTTAGTCCTGGTATAGCGGTCAGCGGGTGACGTGACAGTATTTAGTCCTGGTATAGCGGTCAGTGGCTGATGTGACAGTATTTAGTCCTGGTATAGCGGTCAGTGGCTGACGTAACAGTATTTAGTCCTGGTATAGCGGTCAGTGGGTGACGTGACAGTATTTAGTCCTGGTATAGCGGTCAGCGGGTGACGTGACAGTATTTAGTCCTGGTATAGCGGTCAGTGACTGACGTGACAGTATTTAGTCCTGGTATAGCGGTCAGCGGGTGACGTGACAGTATTTAGTCCTGGTATAGCGGTCAGTGGCTGACGTGACAGTATTTAGTCCTGGTATAGCGGTCAGCGGGTGACGTGACAGTATTTAGTCCTGGTATAGCGGTCAGTGGGTGACGTGACAGTATTTAGTCCTGGTATAGCGGTCAGTGACTGACGTGACAGTATTTAGTCCTGGTATAGCAGTCAATGACTGACGTGACAGTATTTAGTCCTGGTATAGCGGTCAGTGGGTGACGTGACAGTATTTAGTCCTGGTATAGCGGTCAGTGGCTGACGTGACAGTATTTAGTCCTGGTATAGCGGTCAGTGGGTGACGTGACAGTATTTAGTCCTGGTATAGCGGTCAGTGGGTGACGTGACAGTATTTAGTCCTGGTATAGCGGTCAGTGACTGACGTGACAGTATTTAGTCCTGGTATAGCAGTCAGCGGGTGACGTGACAGTATTTAGTCCTGGTATAGCGGTCAGCGGCTGACGTAACAGTATTTAGTCCTGGTATAGCGGTCAGTGGCTGACGTGACAGTATTTAGCCCTGGTATAGCAGTCAGTGGGTGACGTGACGGTATTTAGTCCTGGTATAGCGGTCAGTGGGTGACGTGATAGTATTTAGTCCTGGTATAGCGGTCAGCGGGTGACGTGACAGTATTTAGTCCTGGTATAGCGGTCAGTGGCTGACGTGACAGTATTTAGTCCTGGTATAGCGGTCAGTGGGTGACGTAACAGTATTTAGTCCTGGTATAGCGGTCAGTGGGTGACGTGACAGTATTTAGTCCTGGTATAGCGGTCAGTGGCTGACGTGACAGTATTTAGTCCTGGTATAGCGGTCAGTGGGTGACGTGACAGTATTTAGTCCTGGTATAGCGGTCAGTGGGTGACGTGACGGTATTTAGTCCTGGTATAGCGGTCAGTGACTGACGTGACAGTATTTAGTCCTGGTATAGCGGTCAGTGGCTGACGTGACAGTATTTAGTCCTGGTATAGCGGTCAGTGGGTGACGTGACAGTATTTAGTCCTGGTATAGCGGTCAGTGACTGACGTGACAGTATTTAGTCCTGGTATAGCGGTTGTGACAGCTTGGGGAAATTAAACTCAAGTGGTGGCTTTTCCTGGTCCAGACAGCGGTCGTTCGTGGTACTGGGCGCCGGAAAGATAGCTTTCAGACGGTCCGAGTGTAAATAAAAGTGGCTTTTATTCAGCTTAAACTGCAACGTAACAAAACAATAAACGCTTAGGCCGCCGTTAGGGCCCTAACTCACTTATAGAGCCCCTCACTAGCCTGACTCTTGCTCAGCTCCAGCAACCGTGGTCTGTGGACGCCAGCCCCCCTTCTGGACAGAGCCTATCTCTCTGTCCTAGCTGGTCCACTTGAGCAGCCGGACTAATGCTCCACTCAGCAAAAGTCCCCTGTGGACGCCAGCCCTCTGGCACAGACCGTCTATCTGTGCCGCTGGTCCACCACCTCCTGCTCCATGCAGGATACTCCAGACTTCTGGAGTTACACGCCACACCCTCAAAGGTGTGGCTGAAGGCCTTTTCAGGGCTGGGCGTGGGTCGCTCCACAGCGCCCTCTGGCTCACATACCTACACAGTCAGTGACTGACGTGACAGTATTTAGTCCTGGTATAGCGGTCAGCGGGTGACGTGACAGTATTTAGTCCTGGTATAGCGGTCAGTGGCTGACGTGACAGTATTTAGTCCCGGTATAGCGGTCAGTGGCTGACGTGACAGTATTTAGTCCCGATATAGCGGTCAGTGGGTGACGTGACAGTATTTAGTCCTGGTATAGTGGTCAGTGGGTGACGTGACAGTATTTAGTCCCGGTATAGCGGTCAGTGGCTGACGTGACAGTATTTAGTCCCGGTATAGCGGTCAGCGGGTGACGTGACAGTATTTAGTCCTGGTATAGCGGTCAGTGGCTGACGTGACAGTATTTAGTCCTGGTATAGCGGTCAGCGGCTGACGTAACAGTATTTAGTCCTGGTATAGCGGTCAGCAGGTGACGTGACAGTATTTAGTACTGGTATAGCGGTCAGTGGCTGACGTGACAGTATTTAGTCCTGGTATAGCGGTCAGTGGCTGACGTGACAGTATTTAGTCCTGGTATAGCGGTCAGCGGGTGACGTGACAGTATTTAGTCCTGGTATAGCGGTCAGTGGCTGACGTGACAGTATTTAGTCCTGGTATAGCGGTCAGTGGCTGACGTGACAGTATTTAGTCCTGGTATAGCGGTCAGCGGGTGACGTGACAGTATTTAGTCCTGGTATAGCGGTCAGTGGCTGACGTGACAGTATTTAGTCCTGGTATAGCGGTCAGTGGGTGACGTGACAGTATTTAGTCCTGGTATAGCGGTCAGTGGGTGACGTAACAGTATTTAGTCCTGGTATAGCGGTCAGTGGGTGACGTGACAGTATTTAGTCCTGGTATAGCGGTCAGCGGGTGACGTGACAGTATTTAGTCCTGGTATAGCGGTCAGCGGGTGACGTGACGGTATTTAGTCCTGGTATAGCGGTTAGTGGGTGACGTGACAGTATTTAGTCCTGGTATAGCAGTCAGCGGGTGACGTGACAGTATTTAGTCCTGGTATAGCAGTCAGCGGGTGACGTGACAGTATTTAGTCCTGGTATAGCGGTCAGTGGCTGACGTGACAGTATTTAGTCCTGGTATAGCGGTCAGTGGGTGACGTGACAGTATTTAGTCCTGGTATAGCGGTCAGTGGGTGACGTGACAGTATTTAGTCCTGGTATAGCGGTCAGTGGGTGACGTGACAGTATTTAGTCCCGGTATAACGGTCAGTGGCTGACGTGACAGTATTTAGTCCCGGTATAGCGGTCAGTGGCTGACGTGACAGTATTTAGTCCCGATATAGCGGTCAGTGGGTGACGTGACAGTATTTAGTCCTGGTATAGTGGTCAGTGGGTGACGTGACAGTATTTAGTCCCGGTATAGCGGTCAGTGGCTGACGTGACAGTATTTAGTCCCGGTATAGCGGTCAGCGGGTGACGTGACAGTATTTAGTCCTGGTATAGCAGTCAGCGGCTGACGTGACAGTATTTAGTCCTGGTATAGCGGTCAGCGGGTGACGTGACAGTATTTAGTCCTGGTATAGCGGTCAGTGGCTGACGTGACAGTATTTAGTCCTGGTATAGCGGTCAGCGGGTGACGTGACAGTATTTAGTCCTGGTATAGCAGTCAGCGGCTGACGTGACAGTATTTAGTCCTGGTATAGCGGTCAGTGGCTGACGTGACAGTATTTAGTCCCGATATAGCGGTCAGTGGGTGACGTGACAGTATTTAGTCCTGGTATAGTGGTCACTGGGTGACGTGACAGTATTTAGTCCCGGTATAGCGGTCAGTGGCTGACGTGACAGTATTTAGTCCCGGTATAGCGGTCAGCGGGTGACGTGACAGTATTTAGTCCTGGTATAGCAGTCAGCGGCTGACGTGACAGTATTTAGTCCTGGTATAGCGGTCAGCGGGTGACGTGACAGTATTTAGTCCTGGTATAGCGGTCAGTGGCTGACGTGACAGTATTTAGTCCTGGTATAGCGGTCAGCGGGTGACGTGACAGTATTTAGTCCTGGTATAGCGGTCAGTGGCTGACGTGACAGTATTTAGTCCTGGTATAGCGGTCAGTGGCTGACGTGACAGTATTTAGTCCTGGTATAGCGGTCAGTGGCTGACGTGACAGTATTTAGTCCTGGTATAGCGGTCAGCGGGTGACGTGACAGTATTTAGTCCTGGTATAGCGGTCAGTGGCTGACGTGACAGTATTTAGTCCTGGTATAGCGGTCAGTGGGTGACGTGACGGTATTTAGTCCTGGTATAGTGGTCAGTGGGTGACGTGACGGTATTTAGTCCCGGTATAGCGGTCAGTGGCTGACGTGACGGTATTTAGTCCCGGTATAGCGGTCAGCGGGTGACGTGACAGTATTTAGTCCTGGTATAGCGGTCAGTGGGTGACGTGACGGTATTTAGTCCTGGTATAGCGGTCAGTGGGTGACGTGACAGTATTTAGTCCTGGTATAGCGGTCAGTGGGTGACGTGACGGTATTTAGTCCTGGTATAGCGGTCAGTGGGTGACGTGACAGTATTTAGTCCTGGTATAGCGGTCAGTGGGTGACGTGACGGTATTTAGTCCTGGTATAGCGGTCAGTGGGTGACGTGACAGTATTTAGTCCTGGTATAGCGGTCAGTGGCTGACGTGACAGTATTTAGTCCTGGTATAGCGGTCAGTGGGTGACGTGACGGTATTTAGTCCTGGTATAGCGGTCAGTGGGTGACGTGACAGTATTTAGTCCTGGTATAGCGGTCAGTGGCTGACGTGACAGTATTTAGTCCTGGTATAGCGGTCAGTGGCTGACGTGACAGTATTTAGTCCTGGTATAGCGGTCAGCAGGTGACGTGACAGTATTTAGTCCTGGTATAGCGGTCAGCGGGTGACGTGACAGTATTTACTCCTGGTATAGCGGTCAGTGGGTGACGTAACAGTATTTAGTCCTGGTATAGCGGTCAGTGGGTGACGTAACAGTATTTAGACCTGGTATAGCGGTCAGTGACTGACGTGACAGTACTTAGTCCTGGTATAGCGGTCAGTGGCTGATGTAACAGTATTTAGTCCTGGTAGATTAACGCGGGGAAGACCAAGGAGATGGTGGTGGACTTCCGTAAAGGCAGATGCCCTCCAAAACCAGTGGACATCCTGGGGACGGGCATCGAGATTGTGAACACCTATAAGTACCTGGGTTTGCTCCCTAATAATAAGCTGGACTGGGCAGATCATATGGAGGCCCTGTACAGGAAGGGCCACAGCAGGCTCTACCTGCTTAGGAAACTGAGAGCCTTTGGAATCCGGGGGGCACTTCTTAGGACTTTCTTCAACTCGGTAGTGGCATCAGCCATCTTCTTTGGAGTGGCCTGCTGGGGGAGCAGTATATCAACCAGGGACAGAAATAAACTTGACAAGCTGATTAGAAAGGCCAGCTCTGTCCTGGGGAGCCCACTGGACCCAGTGCAGGTGGTGGGTGACAGAAGGATACTGTCCGTGGTGAGCTCCATGCAGAAGAAGAAGTCCCATCCCATGCATGAGACTGTGATCGCGCTGAGCAGTACTGTCAGTGACCGACTGCTCCACCCTAGGTGTGAGAAGGAGCGCTATCGGAAGTCTTTCCTCCCCACCGCGGTTAGGCTGTACAACCAACACCGACCTAAGCGGAGATCATTACATACAGAGAACTGAAATATCTCTCTGCCTGTTAAATCCCCCCCCCCCCCCCGCTACTTCCTATCTGTCTGTCTGCTATTAATGTAATGCCTCTCACCTTGGAACATTCCTGTACATGTTGTATTTGTATTTGTATCTGCTTATCTTATCTTATCTTTGCTGCTGTAACACACTGAATCTCCCCATTGTGGGACTATTATTATTATTATTATTATAGCGGTCAGTGGCTGACGTAACAGTATTTAGTCCTGGTATAGCGGTCAGCGGGTGACGTGACAGTATTTAGTCCTGGTATAGCGGTCAGCGGCTGACGTGACAGTATTTAGTCCTGGTATAGCGGTCAGCGGCTGACGTGACAGTATTTAGTCCTGGTATAGCGGTCAGCGGGTGACGTGACAGTATTTAGTCCTGGTATAGCGGTCAGCGGGTGACGTGACAGTATTTAGTCCTGGTATAGCGGTCAGTGGCTGACGTGACAGTATTTAGTCCTGGTATAGCGGTCAGTGGCTGACGTGACAGTATTTAGTCCTGGTATAGCGGTCAGTGGCTGACGTGACAGTATTTAGTCCAGGTATAGCGGTCAGTGGGTGACGTGACAGTGTTTAGTCCTGGTATAGCGGTCAGCGGGTGACGTGACAGTATTTAGTCCTGGTATAGCGGTCAGCGGCTGACGTAACAGTATTTAGTCCTGGTATAGCGGTCAGCGGGTGACGTGACAGTATATAGTCCTGGTATAGCGGTCAGTGGCTGACGTGACAGTATTTAGTCCTGGTATAGCGGTCAGCGGCTGACGTAACAGTATTTAGTCCTGGTATAGCGGTCAGCGGCTGACGTAACAGTATTTAGTCCTGGTATAGCGGTCAGTGGCTGACGTGACAGTATTTAGTCCTGGTATAGCGGTCAGCGGGTGACGTGACAGTATTTAGTCCTGGTATAGCGGTCAGTGGGTGACGTGACAGTATTTAGTCCTGGTATAGCGGTCAGTGGGTGACGTGACAGTATTTAGTCCTGGTATAGCGGTCAGCGGCTGACGTAACAGTATTTAGTCCTGGTATAGCGGTCAGTGGCTGACGTGACAGTATTTAGTCCTGGTATAGCGGTCAGCGGCTGACGTAACAGTATTTAGTCCTGGTATAGCGGTCAGCGGCTGACGTAACAGTATTTAGTCCTGGTATAGCGGTCAGTGGCTGACGTGACAGTATTTAGTCCTGGTATAGCGGTCAGCGGGTGACGTGACAGTATTTAGTCCTGGTATAGCGGTCAGTGGGTGACGTGACAGTATTTAGTCCTGGTATAGCGGTCAGCGGGTGACGTGACAGTATTTAGTCCTGGTATAGCAGTCAGCGGGTGACGTGACAGTATTTAGCCCTGGTATAGCAGTCAGTGGGTGACGTGACGGTATTTAGTCCTGGTATAGCGGTCAGTGGCTGATGTGACAGTATTTATTCCTGGTATAGCGGTCAGTGGCTGATGTGACAGTATTTAGTCCTGGTATAGCGGTCAGTGACTGATGTGACAGTATTTATTCCTGGTATAGCGGTCAGTGGGTGACGTGACAGTATTTAGTCCTGGTATAGCGGTCAGTGACTGACGTGACAGTATTTAGTCCTGGTATAGTGGTCAGCGGGTGACGTGACAGTATTTAGTCCTGGTATAGCGGTCAGCGGACTTTCAGCGTTTCTGTCGGTATAATTGACATGCTGTGATTCAAAAATGGTCGTGTTTTTAAAAACGCAGATTTCTGCTGTGGTTTTTTTTTTTCTGCAATGTGTATATGGGATTAGCCAGAATCCCCTCCACTTTGCAGGTACTGTAAAATGCTGCATTTTCTTAACGTGGGGCCCTGACTTTAAAGACCTTAGGAACACCCCTGTAAGTACCAGTGCAGCACATCAAATTTACAGAATGTGACTATGTAGTAGAATATTTCAACTTTGTCTAAAGCCGTTCCAGGGCTTTAGAAGGCTGTGGCAATGTTTATACCTTCTATTGGTCAGATGACTTTGCTCATATACATGGTCACATCTCCAATTATACCTTAAAATGTCTAAAACACACGATATGCAAGTGATTACACGCAATGGAAAGCTCGTGATGAAAATTGAGAGGCACGTTTAACCCGTTATGGACATAGGGTAGTTTGTACGGTAAAGGGATTCTATGATTGAAAGCCGTAGGAATAGCCTTTGTATAGGCTATTCATCTCCTACCAGCGGAGAAATCCAACAGAGGCTTCAAGAAGAAGAGACAGAGGCGGTGCTGCGATGGATGACGATGCTATGCTCGGAGCACGGTGGGAGCGCCCCCTGTGCTCTCTCAGCATAATTGGCATAAAGAGAAAAAGATGAAAAATTTGAAAACGGCGACGAGGACCAGCAAAGTAAAGGTAGGAGATGAATAGCCTATATAAAGGCTATTCCTACGTGCTTTCAATGATAGAATCCCCGCCTTCCAAAATTCATAACTCTTATTTTTCTGTTGACATCGCTATGTGAGATCTTATTCTTTTTGTGATAAGTTGTCCATGTTAAAATCCACAATTCTATCATAATTTTTTGCATTTTATTTTTATGGCGTTCATGCATTAGAAATTAATTTGTAACTTTGTTTCGGCGGGTCATTATGATTATGGCGATACCATCTCTATATTGGTTTTATTATGTTTTCCCACTTTTACCAATAAAACATCACTTTTTTAAAATGTTTGGTATGTATGACTTTCTGATCACTTTTTGTTGCTTTTTTTGGGGAAAGTGAGGTGACCAAAATACGTTATTTTGCACATTGCAGTATTTTTATTTTTTTACAGTGTTCCCTATACAGGATAAACAACACAATTTTTGCATAGTGGGGACATATACACACATTGGGGTACCTAATATGTTTTGCTAATTTTTTTTTTTTTTTTTTTTTACTATTTGTTTGTTTATTTTTTATACTTTGTTATATATATATATATATATATATATATATATATATATATATATACTCTTTATATTTTTTTTTGTTCGAGGGGACTTGAAACTGGGATCCCTAATCCCCAGTGTAATGTACTGCAATACATAGTATTGCAGCACATCGCACATAGGTTTCCCATGTGTAAAGTGCATATGAAGTCAGGAGGTGGCTGTTCGGCCTCCTGGCTGCCATGGCAGCCACTTGGACCAAGGGGTGGCGAGGGAACTCGATGTTGCCCCCGGAACCCCTGCTTGCTATTGATCAAGGCATCCAGGGGGTTAATCCTAGGCCTAGTCCCAGGCATTAGCAGATAAGGAGATTAGGTCCTGTGCCCGGGGCATTACAGCGCCGAGCGTTAACTATACACTCAGTGTGAATTAGTAGTAGGGCGCTGAGCGGGAAGACGTTAAAGGGGCATTTCAGGATTTAGAGCTGTGTACTTATAGCTCCACAGATAGCATTAACTGATGCTCTAAGAGAAGCGCGATCAGCTTATCTGCTATCGATGATCAATTCTAAGGAAAGTACAGATAATAATGCAAAATCTCTCAAGTCAAGTTAGAGATGTTAGGTGCGCAGGAAGGGGCTCAGCCCCATCATCCACAAGAAAAAAGATTTCGACAAGCTGATTATGTGAAACAGTAAACACTACAGATTTATTGGCAATCCACAAAGTGTTATGTTTGACCATTGTTCTGATCCTCGGACAGACCAGAACAATGGACAGCCTGGCACAGATGTAAAGTTAGCATAAGCTCCCCCATGATTTTAAAAAGGGCTTTCTATCTCATAATAGCACCTATAGAAATGCATATGAAAGTGTTCCTGTTTTTTAATAATTTTTTTATTTTTAAATGTGAATTTTTTCCTATTACTTGAGAACACCTTAAAGACTGTAAAATTTAGTTTTCAGTAAAAAATATAACCATAATAATCAGGAGCCTAATGTAGATTCTGTAGATACTGTTGTCGTAGTCAGTCTGCTGCATGTTTTAAAAAAGACATTAATGGTAAACTGGAGTTTTCAGAGCTCTGTGTTTGCTCGGGCACTAATGGTATTATCCTATCTGCAGTGATCTGACCGGTATTCAAGGGGATTTTGCAGCAATTAATAATATTTATTTATGATTACTATTGCTAGACCGTTTCCCTAAACACCAGGAAGCAGAGCTTAGGAGGGACCCGGGCAGTGTAAGAATCAGAGGTGCGGGGGGTTAGTGACAGGTAGTTATCAGGGTTTTATGTCTGAACCCCAAACCCTGTTAAATATATTTTTCTTGTTTATATCATTGCGGGACACAGTACCATGGATATGGGCCAGGTCACTACCACGGATATAGGCCAGGCCACTACCACGGATATAGGCCAGGCCACTACCACGGATATAGGCCCAGCCACTACCACGGATATAGGCCAGGCCACTACCACGGATATAGGCCCGGCCACTACCACGGATATAGGCCCGGCCACTACCACAAATATAGGCCAGGCCACTGCCACGGATATAGGCGAGGCCACTACCACAGATATAGGCCAGGCCACTATCACAAATATAGGCCAGGCCACTGCCACGGATATAGGCGAGGCCACTACCACAGATATAGGCCAGGCCACTATCACAAATATAGGCCAGGCCACTACCACGGATATAGGCCAGGCCACTACCACGGATATAGGCCTGGGCACTACCACAGATATAGGCCTGGGCACTACCACGGATATAGGCCAGGCCACTACCACAAATATAGGCCAGGCCACTACCACGGATATAGGCCAGGCCACTACCACGGATATAGGCCAGGCCACTACCACGGATATAGGCCCAGCCACTACCACGGATATAGGCCAGGCCACTACCACGGATATAGGCCCGGCCACTACCACGGATATAGGCCCGGCCACTACCACAAATATAGGCCAGGCCACTGCCACGGATATAGGCGAGGCCACTACCACAGATATAGGCCAGGCCACTATCACAAATATAGGCCAGGCCACTACCACGGATATAGGCCAGGCCACTACCACGGATATAGGCCTGGGCACTACCACAGATATAGGCCTGGGCACTACCACGGATATAGGCCAGGCCACTACCACAAATATAGGCCAGGCCACTACCACGGATATAGGCCAGGCCACTACCACGGATATAGGCCAGGCCACTACCACGGATATAGGCCCAGCCACTACCACGGATATAGGCCAGGCCACTACCACGGATATAGGCCCGGCCACTACCACGGATATAGGCCCGGCCACTACCACAAATATAGGCCAGGCCACTGCCACGGATATAGGCGAGGCCACTACCACAGATATAGGCCAGGCCACTATCACAAATATAGGCCAGGCCACTACCACGGATATAGGCCAGGCCACTACCACGGATATAGGCCTGGGCACTACCACAGATATAGGCCTGGGCACTACCACGGATATAGGCCAGGCCACTACCACAAATATAGGCCAGGCCACTACCACGGATATAGGCCAGGCCACTACCACGGATATAGGCCAGGCCACTACCACGGATATAGGCCTGGGCACTACCACGGATATAGGCCTGGGCACTACCACGGATATAGGCCAGGCCACTACCATGGATGTAGGCCACTAGGAGGCTGACATTAGGAAATAAGAAACTGTTTGCTCCGCCCAAATGCCCAATAAACTCTCCACAGACAGAAAGTTATCCAGTTTTAGCCTAGTGTTCATAGGGGGCAGACATGTCCTGCTTGCAGATCTTCTGTTTTTTGTTATTTTAGTTTTATTTATTTCTTTTCTCATTCAGATTACAGGGGGTTCTCATTGTACACCACCACATTAGTTATACCCCCTGCATATGCTAGGGCACCCAAAGACATTGGACGGGTGAGTAAACTTTACTCCCTAGATTCCCCTTATTGCTAGGCCCCATCTTCAGTGGTCCCATCTTCCCGCTGCTTGCCACCTAATGTCCCTCCAAGTACACAGCCTTCTGCAGTACTCTGCCCCTCCAAGCTCCCACATGCTACAGCATGGCATCCATTCATGTTAGTCCCAGCCATTTTCCACGGTTGGTGCCCTTACTGTGTCACTTCTGGGGAGTCCCTGGGCTCCTCTCCAATGAGGGTGAAGCTTGCAGGCCTCCCCCTTCTCTGAAGTTGGGTAATATGGAATCTTAGCAGCTCGTTTTTTCGCTTCCTCCTCGCTTCTTCCCTTTTCTTGGGTAGTATCTGCTCCAGGCAGTTTAGTTCCTTCGGTGTTACATCTCAACCCTCTTGCTGCTCCAGCTTCTTATTCCTTTTTTGAGGGTTTATGCAATGGTTCAACTATCTTTGGGGCATCCATCTCCTGAGGGCACTGGCTTAGTATCTTAGGACATTTGTAGGTCTTAGCTGGTTCTCCTTTTTATTCTGTGAATCTTAGGTTCCGAGTTGGGGCCCCTCATTCCATTCTTCGGGCAATCATGATTGCTGCTGGTGGCAATCTGACGTTGCTTCCTCTGGGCTGCTGTCTGTATTCTCGCCAGACCCTGCTGGTCCAGAGCAAGCTTCCTCCTCCTCCGTGTCTGAGGTTTAGCCCGATCCGCCTCTTGGTCAGTTGCAGAGAGTTTTTCTCTTCCAACCCTTTAGGACTGCTTTAGAAAGTCCCATGGTACTGTGTCCCCCAATGAAATAAATGAGAAAATTCAATTTTTGATGGAAACCCCTTTAAGAGAACATTAGCAGTAATATTAACTATTCAACACTGAAGCTGTTGGAAAGACAGTAAAATGTGACCGCACAAATACAATGAAAGTCTGCCAAAAACAAGTAAAGAGACCTTAATGTGTCCCAGTGCTACATTTGAATCCTTATCTTCAGTCTATTTGTTTAGAAATAATCTGTCTCAGTTCACACACAGAACTCCATGGAGAGGGGAGAGCTGAGGATGAGGCTGTAAATTGAGCTATTGCCTCATTTTGTGCAGTGGTAGAGTCTTATCTCAGAGGATTTAGCACTGTGAAGAGTTTAGCAGCCACAGATATTAGTGGGTTTTGTTGTTTTTTTTCTTTTCCAAGCCGCCTCCTTCTCCCCCTCCCCGCTATATAGACTTCTATGTAAAAATATGTGGCAAAGAAACCTGTTTCTTTAATAAGATGTATTACAAAGTTTCTTATATTCACATGTACTATTCATTTCTGAAAAGTTGTTTTATAACTGGAGATACACTTTAAGCAACTAAATTTATTTGGTACTGAGAACTATAGATCTTATAGATTTGAAAGCTGTAGAAACCGAGAGAGAGAAAAACTTCTTTTGTGTGCATTGCTCAGTTATTAACTTTTCTTTTCCTCTTTTCAACAGGCTGTGAAGATTTGGGCTGACACTATCTGTGGATAAATCTTTGTGTGTGGTTTCCGTTAATATCATGTCATTGTTTACAAACAACCTGTTTATAAAGGGTCGAATAAGAATTTTATTAAAAATGCACAAGACCTGTATGTTCTGGGATTTAGAATAAATGGTGGTACAATTGGAGATGTAGTTCAGCTCTGGTTGGATGATGGAGCTTGCCCATCCAATGTTTCTACACTGCATACACTGTAATGCTCCTTACTGTATACGGTGCACCTTCCAAGCTGTAGAAAGCATTCTTCTTATTAAAAAAGAATTTGAGTGTTATCCCAGAATTTGTGTACTCTATGCATTCATATGTATGTGTATGTATATACATAGTAAAGTGAATTTAGTGATCACTAAAAAGTTCAGCAACCAGGAGACGTGTTGGGATTAGAGTCTGTAAGGAGATGACCTTCTTTATACTATTGAAGACAAATACCAAGCTAAGTAAAACGTACTTAAAGTGGTAGCCATGCTTCAGGTATAGTAATGTGCAGACTATGTGTCGGTCGTCATACTCAACAATTATGCCCCATTAACCACAATTGTGTGTTTTATCTCATTAAACAATCCTATGGAATCGGCTATGTAGAGAAGACTCAAAGCAATGCAGACAGAATTAGAGAGGAGCAAACTGCATCGCCACAAATCAGATTTATTCCGATTTTACCAAAAATCTTGGACTTCGGTATCCATCCTGCACAAGCTGTTCACAGTTATGAATGCAATTTAACTGATCTGCAGAAGAGATGAGCGATCACATGATCTTGGGCCTGGAAGGCTCCCCATCATACTTTGAAACCAGCCCTTCCTCGAGCACAGCCAATAATGAGGGACTATTGGGGTCAGTGACTGATGACAGTCGTAACCACTATAAACCAACCCAACCCAAAAATTCTTCTTTCTGGGGATAAAGATATGAGAGAGGACATCAAAGTACAAGGTAGTAAAACACATCGGATCAGTGACATGGAGTGTGTTTCATAGTGAGAAGAGATAATGTAGATGTTAGAGAGAGATAGGAGTTAGTGTGATAGGCAATGGCATCCTGCTGCCAACTGAAACCAATGTCACTCATGTGACGTCACTCATTGGTTTTACATACATCTAATATTTCCACCAACATTTTTCTGGGAGTTTTAAGGGAAGACATATGCGCACGTGAGTTTGTTGCTGATAATGCCGGGATATACGGCGGATTTCATTGACTGTATTGATTGGTAAGATGTTGAATTTTTGCGACCAGATCTGTGAACAGTAAAGAGGAAAAGTAACGGAGAAGACAAGAAAAAAAAATACTGCAAGCGTCAAAAGAAATCTGAGTGTGTTGATCCTTTTAGGCCTATACATAGCCATATACACAGATGGTTGTAAGATGAAATTTCTCCCAAAAAACACACTCGCCATTTTACAGTCTGATAATTATAACAAGACAAAAAACCTTATTCAACACCTGCTATTCAGTGGCTCGTGTATGTAGCTCACACGGAGAATATTGACATACAACACACTTTGAGAGGGGGACTAAAACAAGTGAGTAAATATGTTTTAGATGGTCTTGCGGTCGTTTCTAGGCAGGACGTTGGATTTGAGTTTCAGGGTTGTTTTTACCACGGTTGCCCCATTTTTTATAATGCAAATAATGTCACAAAGACGACTTATAAGCAGTTATATCGAACTTCTTCATGTAAAAAGCGCTGCGGGTATGTAGTACGTGTGTTATGGGACCATGAGAGGAAATAGATTCTTGAAAAAGATTCTAACCTTCAAGCCTATCTTCTTACTATGCATTTTCCAGAGCCTTTAGATCCCCGAGATGTCCTTTACGGAGGTAGAACTAACGCCATCAATCGCAGAAGGGGAGGTGATAAACTACAAGGATTTCACCAGCCTCTAACAAAATAAAAACGTATCCTATGGGACGTCCCAAAATCATTTATGATAATTTTGGCTACCCAAGAGATTTGTTTTTTCCTGTCCTGCCAATGAAAATTATCCAAAAAAAAAAATCAATGTTCCCACTCTGTTATACATGTGCTGTAAATTCAAAGGCCGATCCTTGCACACACAGGGAGGAAGAGCGGGCTCCGATAGGAACGTGGTGTACCCTAAAGAGAGAGGTGGCCTTGGAAAAAGGGTATAGGGTCGCGCACGGACAAACTGTTTGCGTCTTACATTAAACTACATCTTAGGGATAAACAGGAGGCTTCGGGTTACCCAAGCTGGTGCGTAGATGAAACTAAGAAAAACAGTACATTGTACTCCTTTCTTGAAAAAGAAGGTGTAAAATTACAGGCTGAGAATAACACTGTGAACCTGCTAAAAGACAAATCTCCAACTTTTCCTAAATTCCTTATGGGGAAATTTTGCACAGAGATAACTTTTGTTGTGTACCAGGATAGGGAGTAACCATGTGGAACTGGATTCAGTGCATCTTTCTGCCTTACTAGGAGGTTTCACAGTTTAACATCAATTGGAAATACGTAACAGACCATCTTTATAGCCTGTTTTATAACGACTTACGCCAGACTAGACCTGTACTTTCTTCTAGACAGACTGCAGGAAAGGTGCCTTTGTCACAATACAGATTCTGTCATTTTTGTACCCCATGAAGATGAGTGGAATCTGGCCGAGGGATCGTCAGCATAGGCCAAGCTGCTTCCTGGTACTGAAGAGTGTGATTCGGGATCCTCCGGCCATTCTTCAGTACTGAGATACCAAAAGGATACATACAGGCGTAAGACAGGTTGTGAGCTCGAAGTGCTTCTAGTAGAGGACGCAGCACCCTCCTCTTCTGCAATGTGGACGAGGCAATATCCTGAAATAACTGTATAGTGGCATCATACAGGAGATTAGGCCTGTCTCTCGCCGCCTGCAAGATCATAGTGGTGTCGGTGGAAGACAGCATGCCACAGATCACGTCCTGAGGCGACTCGGTGGAACCCGGTTTGGGTCTTAGTGCTCTGTGTACCCACTCAATAGCGATATCTCCAGCTTTCTCTCCGCCTAGCAGGTCTCTAAAGATATCGGTAACGACTTGGTGAAGGGCCTCCGTGCCGCAAGACTCTGGCAGTCCCTTAGATATCGGAGGCACAACGCGTTCAAATTGTTATGATCAGCATGTGCTATTAGCTCCCTCGAGAAGCCATCAGAGCGCTGTGTTACTTCGGAGTAGGCCCCCTTCAGTTCCTCAACTCTGCGACCCACTGACAGGACATCGGCCTTCAAGTCAGCAAGCTCCGAAATAACAGGAGCGATTACCTGGGTAAGTTCCTTCCTCAAGAAACCTTTAGTTATAGTGGAGGAGTGAGCGATGGGCGGCAAATCTTCAGCGTCAGTATCCATATGTCCCGTTGCATCCTCCTGCACCATTTTAGCAGCCAGGCCCAGAGAGCCCATCACCTGCTGCTTCAGGAACCGCTGCATTTCTCCTTGATTATGAGACACTTTAGCGTGGTCAGTTGGGTCACTACCTCTGTCTCTGCCGATTTTGACCATATTGGGCTGTATGAGCAGTATCGGAGGGCAAATAAAGGACCGTTGGTGATGGAGCTGCGGGTCTAAGCGGTCATCACAGTCAGCGGTCAGGCTCCTCCCCACTATCAACTTTTTGTGCAGCAGCAACCACAGCCTCCAAGACACTGTTTAGAGAGGCAAACTGTTTTCTTTCAGTGTAAAGCTCCTGTTTAAGAAGGGCCCAATAGGGTTTAGGTCAGGTGAGGATGGGGGCCATGTTATTATTCTTTCATCTTTAAGGCCTTTTCCAGCTAGCAATGCAGTGGATTACTTTCAAGCATTGTCCTGGATAAAAATCATGGATTTCTTGAAAGACTTTTTCCTATACCACAGCTTGAAGAAAGTGTCTTCTAAAACCTGGCAGTAGGTTTGGGAGTTAATTTTGAGTCCATCTTCAACCCAAAAAAGGTCCAGTTAGCTCACCTTTAATAATACCAGCCCATAGCTGTACCCCACCTCCTCCTTGCTGGAGTCAAAGTGGAGCTGTGTGTGTGTTACTGATCCAGCCATGGGCCCAACCAACTGGTCCATCAAGAGTCACTCTCATCTATCAGTCCTTAATGTCTTGTCCAGTGGTGTAGTTTCAGCCGTCCTTAGCTTGGTCAGGTGGGTTGTAGTTCTGGAATCTGACAGCTCTGGAGGATAATGGGTTCCTGGCTGCTTCATGTTTGATTATTCAGCTGATTGAGGATGTTTCCATTCTATACCCTGCCGTTTACGCTCAGGCTCATGGCCATGTCTTGTCGTCCGCTATTTTTTCTAAGATACTTTAACCTTAGAGCATTGATCCAAATATTGTTTGCAGATGTCCTAGCATTTCTGTTTCTGCTCCTCCATGAGTTGTTTTGGCACCCATCTCTCACAACCTTTTTGTGGATTATTACATAGGCAGGGTCATGGCTATTTGCAAATGATTTGGTCCCATAATCCACTGTCCCTCGTCTGTCCAACAGTCCACATGCACACTCCATTAATCATTAGTCGTGGACAGGCGCCCGACTTGACCTTCTCTATCCATTCATAAACACTTCCACGCGACAAACCTCTTTCTCTATACTGTGCTCAACGTCTTTGACAAATATCGGCACCAGACACACCCCTAGACTACGACAAATAAATTCAGTGCACGCTGTTTTTCTTTCATGCTAATAAAGTGTGTGTAGTAGTGGTTGGGCAGACGACAGCCTCGTACACAGAGTGCTGATAAAACACTGTGACCATCGTATGCTTTAATATAACCGCAGTGTGGATCGGTTTGTTACTCAGTCGTATACCCTATTGCTGCACAGCATTGTATTTCACCATTTTATTCTCGTGCACGAGCTATCTCTAGGATCTATTATTTTGCATAACACTCTTGAATCGTGGATGTGTATACTCACTAATTTTATAGTGTTGGTGATTTTTCAGCTTAGCTACCCTGGGGCAGTATGTTGGCACATCTCATGCACTTTGCACTGCTATTTCACATGTTTCATCCTATGTGATACTGAAGCCCAGTGATGGATAAGTGAGAGGCTATGTAATAGCAGTATATATCAGGAAGCCCCATCTCCACCCTAAGTAAATAAGATGTTCTTGGAGACCCATGCAGGCTTGCTTTGCCAAATGAATTGTAGGAACAATGATGCGAGTATGCAGAAGGCGGCCATAGGTATTTGAATGGGAAGGGCTTTCACAAGACACAGAATGCAGAGGAGAATTTTCATTTTCGTGATTGGTACTTGGGCCGCACCAGTAGAAGATATCCGAGGGCTGCCTTCTTAAGTAAGAGCATGTCATGATCTCGCTTTCATATCTTTTGCAACCTAAGTTTGCCCAATCGAAGATATAGAAGACATGTGGTTTTGCAAGTACCCTGTGGCTCTCTTTGAGGCTCATGAACCTGTGAAAGTAAGATAGAAAAATATATGTATGGGATTTTCTCTTTGGCTATATACTCGCATACCTTGCATCTACTCAGTCAGTAGTACTTACCTAATTTTTTTTTGCTTTTTGTTGAATTTATTTCTTTTTTCCCATCATCAACTTCCTTCTGCCACTTTTGGAAGACTTCTGTTCTGTGTCCCCCATCTATAGCCCTGTGTAAATGTTTGATATTAGAGTATTAGGCAGTAAAGGTATAAAGAGGTACCTATGTAGCCAGGATGGTTCAGGAATGGTGGGGATCAGGCAAATGGGAGGAAAGGCAAACCCGAGTTCTAGATGCCGGTTGTGACTCTACGGTGCATTTATTGCGGGGTTTAGGGAGAAGAACCTGTACAATTTTTTTTTTTTTTTCTTTTTGTCTCCATGTCTGAAACAGACACAAGTGAAAAAAAAATCTGCCACCTGAAAAAAAAAATCTGATATTCTCCTTCATATGCTCTGCCAACAGACTGTTTAAATGTTGTTCCACCCATTGGAGGACTTAGGTGGAGACAAGAGGGGAGCAGATATGGTTGTGGTGTTGTCCGAATGTCCATTCCTTCCAGTAGGGAACTTTAAATAAAAAGGCTACTCAGCCATTTGTAGTTTCTTAAAGTTGGAGTTCTGGTCTTTAGGTCACATCTCCCTCCAACAATGTTCCCCTAGATGAACTCCCCATTCTCATTGATTTGTGTCTGTATCCTGACTGCAGATTTCCTTTATTGGTCCACCAGAGGAGGGACATCCTTGCTTTGGAAGGAAGATGATATTGTAGTTCTAGCGAAAGCTGAGAGCCATCACAATGGCTGAGAATGGATTCCTGAAGTCATCTGAATTATTACTTGGCCCATTTCACTGATAGCATTGTAGACATCATGAGACCCAGGAAACAGATCTATAACCTTTGTTCTGAAGTTGAATGACCTGAGAAAGAAAACACTTCTTCTGGTAGGTCAAGTTCAATTGTATCCTCAAAAAGTCTTTTTACTGGGAGGGGTATGGCGAGGATTTATCTTCCAGCCTAGACCCTCTAGAGTCAAACTGAGAGATCTCCTGTGTTCTGCCAACAACTGAGAAGAAGACCTGATCAGCAGAAAATCGTCTAGTGACCACTCGCCCTGGTTCTAGCTCCAACTGGTCACTGGTTTTCTGGGACAAGTTCTGATGGCAGCTCCAACTGAGAATCTTAATGTTCAGCATGTTCTCTACCTTTCCCCTCTGGGAGACAAGTCACTAAAATGAAGGAAGCTGTGGTAGAGTCTCAGCTTGGCATTTTCACCTCCATGCAGCCGCAGCCTGCTTTGTGACGGGAGATTCGGGGACTCTGGAGTAGTAAGTGGGTGCAGGTTGAATCCAACCCCAGATGGCGGATGTGGGCACCCGGTCTCTAGTCAGTTGCAGGGCTGCACAGGGTGTAACTCAATCCCAATATCATAGCAAGATCAGAGTATGAAGCAGCGAGTAGATGGCTGGTTGGTGCAAGGACTTCTTGGAACATGAGATAAGCAGATCTCCACAACTTCAGGACAGAAATATGGTGTAAATTGTATCTACCCCAAACAGTGCACTCGGGAAAAGGTCCAGGGGTATCTTTGATTGATTTGACAAATAAGGGCTGTGAACAGCCAAAAATGGGGAAAGTTAAATAGAGAGCCAGCACCCTGCGTTCCACCAGTACTGACCCTAGCCACGCACCCTTTAACAGTAAAAACTTTAGGGTACTCTTGACTGAGTGCCACCAAGAACCCTATCGATTCAACTGCAACCACTTCAATTTCTTCTAAATCTTACAAATAACATGTATTAACTAAAATTTTCACTTAAATGCAATTTTTTATTTTTTTTTGTCTATGCAAATCTGACAAATTCTTTTGTGTAACCCGAGTTCCAAAAACAAACAAAATAGAATTGGAGTGCTGACTGGCCATTTTTTTCAAAGTAATTGTTTTGGGTCCCTGGGGGCCACTCAGAGAGAGAACTTGAAACTTGAGGCACAGGTCCAGTGAGTATCCAGTCTCATGTGTCCAAAATAGGGAACATGGACGAAAACGTGAGGAGGTCTCCACGGCACAAGTACGTCAGTGTCCATTCCTGGAGCCACTGGGTGCAATGAAGAACATGAAGGATAACCTGGGGCAAGTGTCCAAAGTTCGGCACCCATAAAGAAATATCAACTGGGGATGTGTCCATCAGTTTACACATTTAAAAAATGGGGAAGCAACTGGGTGACTATATACAACCATAGGAGTCCAGCGAGTCATTCCAGGGGGCGCCCTGGAAGGCACAAAATTTAGAGAACACACTCCAGCCAGATGGACTGGAGGGCACTATACATAATCACCTTAGCCAGGTGTTGAGTGAGGGAGGGGCGCACAAAAACTTACTGTTGGCAATCCTCATAGCTCAGCCTATTTGGGCGGTGAGGTTGGCAAAGGTGGTGGCACCTGCAGAGCATTCATTTCTCTGAACACCCAGGCCCACTCTGTCTCTATGGCTGGTAGAAGATGCAAGGGTGTTGGTGCTCCTGTACTCTGATGGCATGGCCTGGTATATAGTTGTAGGAGTGGAAGTATGGTCTCCCACAGAGATGTGGTCACCTCCTGAGATGATAATTGTGATCAGGACAGCAATGGAGCAGTTGCAGTTGTTGGGTTGGAGGTTGTAGCAGGTGCACCCCTAAAGGGAATTGGACCAATGGATAATCCAGCTGATGTTGGATGCAGATGTCCTGAGATGACTGTGGCCGACTCCTCCCACACTTCAGGTAATGGCGATGAGACAGGGATCCGGTCCATATCAGCTACCCAGAATCCCTTAGGGTCAGTTTTGAGCGTAAACTCCAAGCTATACCCTGGATTCCACAATGATGCCCCCCCTCCGGTCAGGCAATGGGAGTAGGCCTTATCTTCCTCCACTTTGAGTTGTTGGCACCCAGCTAGGCTGGTAGGTCTGTGAGCGCATATCTCAGCTGGTGGGACAGTAGATAATGTGGAGGGGGCTCCTGCCGGAGTCCAGGGAGCAGCTTGTGTAACAACCACATCTCGTTCACCAGATCCATCACTTCAGGGTCCTCTCCACACAACCAAGCCTCTGGGTCTTGGTTTAGGCCCTTGACAAGTGGAGGATGCGACATGTTGCTCAGCCGGATCAGGAACCAACACACTGCTTGCATTTATTCTCTCAGGAAACTCTCTGCACCACTACAGCAACTTGGTCTGGAACCTTCTGGTATCTTCCAGATGCTGGCTGGTGGGCGGTACTGGCTACATATAAAACTGAATGGGGTTGTGTGCTCACCCAAGATGGCGGAGCCCGTGAGGCTTCACTTGTGGCAATTCTTTTGAAGGGGGCTGTCTCACTGATGTAAGTGCTTGTGCATTGACTGTAGTTACACAGACTGGGAGGAGCTTGTCCGTTACCAGGCAGACTTGGTGGTTTTCCCATGTGAGCCTTGTTTTGGCGGGCTGGCGGTTAACCTCTGCAGAGCTGAATAGATCTTGTGTGATGCGGCAGTGAGGCTCGGGTCTTGGGCACAGATATGTTGCTCAAATAAGCACACACTTGGCTGGCAGTCTCTGAATCTGCAATGCGACTAATAACTTGGCGAAGAGATGCAAAGATTCAGGCTGTGATAATCCACAATTATGGCCAGCAACAATGCAGTTCAGTGGCTCATGTACAGAGTCCTCAGTTTACTCCACTTCTCTAGCAGTGGCAATTTCTGCCTCTTTTAGCCTTGCACAATATAGTACAAGCAAACAGTCTTTTGCAGGAAAACACAGTGTAATACAGTCTATTCAGTGATATGCAGAATGGTTGGCACTGCTTTGGCAGCGACTAGTGCACACTGCTAGGACATTACAAAGTGGTCTCTCACACAAGGATATGGAGGCTTTAGCTTAGCAGTTGATGATCTTGTTTGTGACAGCAACCGATATGATGTCACAGGGAGGGCAAAGACACCTCCAGCCTACCTCCAAGTACAGACACTGTTTCAGGGGGGCCTGTGAGGTACCTTATGGTGACCATATTTTTTCCCCGAGGCACTTCCTGTTTGAGAGGAGTCTTCTATTACCCTGAGCCGTGTGGTGATGTTCAGAAGGGCCTTCATGGTAAGCGCAGGAACGACCAAAATGAACTTTCCTGAGATAACTGGTAACACATGCAGATTTGTGATGGGAGTTCCACTGTGCGGGCTGGTCCCAGACTCGCAGATCTAATATTGATGGCTTATCCTCACGACATCATCCTCCCTGACTTTGGCATCAGATTTAAAGCTTAAAGTGTGTTTTTTTGTTAAAAAAAATCTCCCTGCTAGTGCTTGTTAGTTGGTTCTCCATGCTGCTATCATGTCTGCCCCTGACCAGTGGAGCTATGCAGAATCTTTGATCTTCCTCTTGCCCCCAGTCTGGTATGGCTGTTCTGTTGCCTTCCTGTAAGTGTACACATTCCTTTTGTATGTTTTCCATAGGGGACTCAGGCTTCTTCTAAACCCACTCCTATAAATGTGACATGTCACTATGCAGGAGGTGTATACAGAAGGTGGTGATGGAAGAATCTTTCTGGATAACATGAAAGCCTTTATATGGCAGGAGGTCATTGATCTACCTCAGGCTGTATAACTTCTACCTCCTCCTTCTAAATCTGCTGCATTCCCTCCGTTCATGATGGTGATAGTAACCAAGATAATGGGAAGGTTGAAAATTCTGAATCCTCAAATGACACTACTGATCGCCATTGTTGTCTGTCTGGTGGAAGAGATGGAATTCCTGTTGAATACTGACTGCACTTCCATGGGCATGGAAGAGGTAAAAAAAAATCCCTGGCTGTGACGGACTGAATGTTACATGGTTATTGTAGAGAAAAAATCTGAGTCTTTCCGGTTGACGAAAACGTTTAGAAACTGATCCTTAAGCTCTTTCTGACATCTGCCGTAGCATTACCCAGTCCTCCATAGCCACCGAGTCGCTAATACCTGCGATCAGATACCAATATCCCCCCCCAAAGTGAAAAAGGGAATAATAAAGAACAACTAGATACATCTAACAACATAATATATACGCATTTCATCACAGCATCGTTGGCACTAGCAATGCCTAGTATCACATCCCTATTCAGCCATTGCTCTTTACATGGGTCAGAATATGCGCCACTTTCAATTCCAGGCCTTGCCATTCGGGCTTTGAACTGCGCCTTTGATATTTGGATTACTTCCTGGTCAGAAGATCTGTTATAACATCTCCAGATTGTACATCAGACTCTCTGAAATATGGGTTGGATCCTAAACCTACAAAAATCAAGCTTGACTCCAAGACAGAGGAAGATATACCTGGGGATCCTATTAGACTCCCACAGCATGTCCTCCTACCTACTAGAAGAGAAGCAATTCTCTATAACAGGTCAAATTGTTTCATTCCGCAGTGCCCCACATCCGTCCATAAGAACAATTATGAAACTGTTGGGATCACTGACTTCCACCATTCTGTTGGTGGTCCTGTGGGCCCAAGCCCATACAAAGAATCTACAAAAATTTCTCCTGTCAATTTGAGACAAACAGTCTTCTCTGGACAAGAAAGTCAAAATTCTTCAGAAAGTTTATGACTTTCTTTTTTTTTTAAATTTAGATTTTTATTGAGAGAAAATTTTTTGTAATACATAACAGGGAAAGAAATAAAACATAGGGATAATAAGGCATCAACAGTATCCATATACGTTTGTTGTAGTGATAACACAATTTGGAGGGAGCAAGGGAAAAAGGGAAACAGAAATCAACATCATACCGCTCAGTAAGTTATCTAGAAAAAGGGTTTATAATATACACATCACCACACTACTAGAACCGTGGAGCAATAGAATATCATGTATGGAAAGAGGGGTCCGGCCTTCTGCAAAGAGGCAGCCGACATAATCAGACCAAAGGGCCCACTTCAGGCGAAAGGCAGTATACCTATGGCTTCTACATGCCAACATCTTCTCTAGTGTATAGGCCAAGTTGACGTGCTGTATTAGTTCCGACAGCGTAAAACAGGGTGCATTCTTCCACTGGCGTGCTATCATAGCTCTGGCCGCTAATATAATCTGGCCCAGAACTACTGCCATATCTCCTGGAAAAGACTCAGTATCCAGGAAGGAGAGCGCCAGGCCTGGAGATAACGGGACATTCATGCCTGCCAGACCGGACATCAACTGGAAGACGGCACTCCAAAAAGCGAGCACAGGGGGACAGTCCCACCACATATGTATAAGTGTACCTCTTGCACCACAACCTCTCCAACACAAATCTGAGCACAAAGGGTCTATGTGTGCTAGCTGAGTGGGGGTCCTGTACCATCGAAGAGATATCTTGCACGCCGTCTCCCAGTGGGCTGCGCCCCTCGATACGCGCTTAACAAACCCGAACGCTTCATACCACTCCTGGAGAGAGATGCTTCTAGCAAGCTCAATCTCCCAGCGTATCAGACAGAGAGCTTTAACCTGCTCTGAGGGGGTGGAGAGGAGTTTATAGAAAGCTGAGCAACCACCCTTAATAGGGTCCGATGTCTGCCACATCCGGAGGGCCAGTCTAGGAAACACGGGGTCTGAGACATTGTGGGGATGAAGGAGATGTCTTATCTGCAGATATTTATAGAAATCCCGCTGTGGGATTTGAAATTCCTCCATCAATGCAGTGAACGATTTCAATTGGGCCCCCCCCGAATAACTGCTCGACTCTCTGGAGGCCAGCGTCTGACCAGCGCTTCAAGCTCAGACCGGGCAGGAATGAGGCCAGGTAACGTAATGGCAGGTCCGTCAAAGGAATTAATTCTGCCACCGGGGTGAATGAGGTCAGAAAGCGCCATGCCCAGACAGATGCCTTTATACTTAGTAGGGGAATTAGAGTGTTGGAAGGGCAGAATGATTTGGGACGCAAGAGGGAAATCAATGGGAGGCTCATAGAGGACTCCTCAACCTCCAACCAACGGTATCCGGTGACTCCCCCCCACCAGACCCTCAACTGCTCCAAAACAGTTGCAGCATAGTATCTCTTAACATCTGGGACACCTGCTCCCCCTCTAGCCCAGGGTCTAGTCATAACCCGCATGCGTATCCTTGATCTCTTCCCCTCCCAAATGAAATCCGAAATTAGCTTTTGTAGTTTTGTCAGGTAGGAGTTGGGGAGGGGGATAACCACAGTGCGGAACAAATAAAGTATGATGGGGAGCACCATCATCTTCACTATGGCAATCCTACTAGCCCAGGACAACATGGGTTTAGAGTAACCGGCCAGGAGGGAGGACACCTTGGACAGCAACAGTACATAGTTTAAGGAGAAGAGATTAGAGCTTGGGGTCGTCAAGGAGATTCCCAGATACATAATGCTATCTCCCCCCCACCTGAACGGGAAATGGGCACTCAGCTCCCTTTTTAGAGACGGGGAAATACCAATTGGGAGCAACTGGGACTTGGCCGGGTTAATCTTATAATAAGAGACTTTACTAACGGTCTCCAAGGTATCTGTAGTAGCTCGCAAGGATGACATAGGGTTGGCCAAGGAGAGGATCACATCATCAGCGTATAGGCCAATTTTGTGCTGATGTTGCCCAACTGAAATACCTGTGATATTAACGTTAAGTCTAATGGCCTCAGCCAACGGCTCCATCACTAATGCAAATATGATAGGAGAGAGAGGGCAGCCTTGGCGGGTCCCATTGCTGATCTGAAAGGGGTCGGACAAAAACCCCGAGGATAGAATCCGAGCGGACGGGCAGGAGTAAAGAGCCAGGGTGGCCTTTTTAAAGAAAGATCCCATGCCAAACTTATCCAGTATTCGATCTAGGTAGCCCCAGTGGACCCTGTCAAAGGCCTTTTCTGCATCGAGAGCTAATAAAAGGGATGGTCCTCTATTACGTTCTGCGCTCTGAATTAAGTTAATAAACCTGCGGGTGCCATCCGGGGCCTGTCTACCCATAACAAATCCCACCTGGTCTGGCCCGATTAGCTGGGGCAGGATACGTACCAGACACTCCGCCAGCACCTTCGCATACAACTTAACATCCACATTCAGTAAAGAAATAGGCCTAAAATTTGCTGGACTAGTAGGGGGCTTGCCTGGTTTGGGGAGGGTAACCACAATAGCGGCTAACATCTCCTCTGGGAATCTCTGATCCTCCGCAGCTCTCATAAACACTCCCAATAAATGGGCGACAAAATATCCCTGTATTTTTTATAATAGATACCAGAAAAACCATCAGGCCGGGGATTTTAATGGCTTCAAGGATGCAACAGTCTTATAGATCTCCGATAGAGATATAGGAGCAGCCAGTAACTGGCGCTGTTCCTCCGAGAGGCGGGGAAGAGAGACAGATTCTAGAAATTTATCGATGTCCGTCAGTGAGGGTTGATGTACCTTGGTATCCTCTTTTAAATTATATAGAGATTTATAGTAGGCCCTGAACTGTTCAGCTATAAGACGGGGATCTGTAATTTTGTCCCCCTGAGCATTAAAAAGATACTCAATACGTGATCTGGGTTGGGCTTGTTTGATTTTCTTTGCCAGGAAAGCACTAGCTCTGTTGTTATAGATATAGGCCTGGCACTGAAATCTCTTAAAGGCAAGGTCCTGTTGATGAGCCATCAGACCTTGCAATTGTAATTGGTATTGTCTAATCTCGTTTGAAAGAGATGGGGTAGGGCAAAGCTTATTCGCTGCCGACAGCCCAGCTATCTTTTGAAGCAAAGCATCAATATCCTTAGAGCGTTGCTTCTTGGCCCTAGAACAAGCTTGGATAATCACCCCGCGCATAAATGCCTTATGGGCGTTCCACAGGATATAGGGGTCTGAGGCCGTAGGCGCATTGAGTTCAAAAAATTCTTGTAGCGCATTGAGGAGCTGAGCACCATGAGAGGGATGATCAAGGATATATTCGTTTAGATGCCATTGGGAAGGCAGGGCTGTGGCAAACTGCTCGCGGAGGACCAGAGACACCGGGGCATGATCCGACCACGTAATCAGACCAATATGAGAGGATACAGTCTGTAACAGGCCCAATTTATCCGCCAAGAAGAAATCTATCCTAGAATATGAGGAGGAAGGGGAAAAGAAAAAACTGTAGTCTCTCTCGCTACCATGCTGGCATCTCCACACATCATATAACCCCTGATCTAATAAGGAAGGGGTGAGTACAGGAGATTTCCTTTGAGGATTGGAGGAGTCTAGAGAGTTATCTATAAGGCAATTGTAATCTCCCCCTACAATTAAGATACCAGTGGCAAATGCCCGAATTTTGGGCAAGAGAGATCTCCAGTACGAGGCCTGAAACCGATTGGGGAGGTACACTGTGACCAAAGTGTATCTCATACTATTAATAGTACAATTAAGACCGAGATACCAGCCCTGGGGATCCGTTAATACAGACTCCATGCTAAAGGCAACTGAGTCACGGACATCTATAAGGACTCCCTTGCGTTTGGCCGTACAGGAGGCCTTAAAAATATGAGGAAAGGAGGGGTTCGTAAATAGAGGGCTTTTCTCAACATGAGATGAGTCTCTTGATGCATGAGCACGTCACATCTCAAACGGCGTGCCTCCCTCCATACCGAGCTTCTTTTGTAAGGGCTATTAAGCCCCTTAACATTTATAGAGGAAATTCGAACAACCATGGTAATGGCCAATAGAGGGATGTTAGAATACACAGATGGGGTGTGTGCCAGCATGGCAAGCGGTCCAGATCTGCACTAAAGATATAGTTAGGTGATGCGCACATATATGAGCTGTGTATGATAAAATAACCAAATTCTACTAAACACAGTAAACTATACAAGAATAAAGAACAAAAAACAAACATTATAGTGCCAATATGCACCGAATAAGCTGTGGGGGGTGAGAAGTAAGATTCCTTCATCAATCAATTACAAATGTAAAAAACTTATAGAAAAAAGTGATAAGTAGTTCGCCAAGAAAAAGGCTATATAGTTAACATCCTGTAAAGGCACCTGATCTCCCTGGGTGAGGGAGAGTGAGAGTCTCGTAGATCTTTCAGGGTTCTCCAACCATATGCCAGTCCTTGGGTACCCGTGGAGGGCGAGCGGGTCCGCCAGGCCGAGGTTCAGAGTTATCAGAGGTCAGACGCCATCTACGGAGGAGAGACATTCCGTCTTCTACGGAGGGTATAGAATGAGTGACTCCGTTGCGAAAGACCAGAAGCTTGGTGGGGAAGCCCCATCGGTATCGCACGTCGTTCTCTCGAAGTATCTTCGTAACAGGTGTTAAGTTGCGTCTCGCTTGCATAGTGGCAGCGGATAAATCCGGGTACAGAGCAATTGCTGAAAACGGTGCGGGGAGAGTGTTGCATTTACGAGCCTCAGCAAGGATAGAGTCTTTGATATGGTAGAAGTGGACCCTAACAAGGGTGTCTCTAGGGGCATCCACAGGGGCTGAACTTGCCTTAGGTATACGGTGAGCCCTGTCCAGGGTAAGATAAAGCTCTGAGACATTTGGAAGGATCTTTTTAACCGGTTAAGGACCGGGCCTAAAAGTTCCTTATGGACCAGGCCTCATTTTTCAAAACTGACATGTGTCTCTTTATATGGCAATAACTTTGAGATGCTATAACTTACACAAGTGATTTTGAGATTGTTTTTTCATGACACATTGTACTTCATGGTAAACATTGATAAATATTTTTTGTATTTATTTGTAAAAAATTTGGAAATTTGAGGGAAATTTGGAAAAAAATTGCAATTTTCAAAATGTAAAATGCTCTGCTTTTCAGACAGCTAGTTATACTACCCAAATACATTAATAAATATTATCTACCATATCTCTGCTTTATATCAGCATCATCTTTTAATCATCCTTTAATTTATTTTAGATGTTAGAAGGTTTACAAATGTAACAGCGATTTTCCAGATTTACAAGAAATTTTCCCAAACTCATTTTTTAGGGACCACTTCAGTTCTGAAGGGGATTATAAAGGCCTACATATTAGAAACCCCCATAAATCACCCCATTTTCAAAACTGCACCCCTCAAATAATTCAAAACAGTAGTTGGAAAGTTTGTTAACCCTTTAAGCATTTCACAAGAATTAAAACAATATGGAGGTGAAATTTAGACATTTAATTTTTATCCAATAATACATTCATTTATCCCTAAAATTAACACATTCACAAAGGATTAAAGGAGAAAATGCATCTCACAGTTTGTTGTGCAATTTCTCCCGAGCATAGAAATACCCCACATGTGGGTGTAAAATGATTTTTGGGCACACGGCAGCGCACGGAAGGGAAAGAGCGACACTTGGCATTTGAAAAGCAGATTTTGCTGGAATAGTTTTCAGGTGCCATGTCTCATTTGCAGAACCCCTAGAGTACCAATACAATGGAAACCCCCTAAAAGTGACCCCATTTTGGAAACTACACCCCTGACAGAATTTATCAAGGGGTATACTGAGCATTTTGACCCCACAGCCGCTTCACAGATTTTATTAACATTGGGATGTGTAAATGAAAAATTACTAAAACATCACTTTATCCCCAAAGTTTTCATTTTCACAAGGGGTTAAAGGAGAAAAAGATGCCCACAGTTTGTTACACAATTGCTCCTGAACACGGCAATACCCCATATGCGATCGTAATTTGCTGCATGGGTACATGGCGGGGCTCGGAATGGAAAGAGCGCTATTTGGCTTTTGAAGGGCAGATTTTGGTGGAATAGTTTTCAGGTACCATGTCCCATTTGCAGAGCTCCTAGAGTACCAATATAATGGAAACCCCCGAAAGTGACCCCATTTTGGAAACTACACCCCTCACAGAACATATCAAGGTGTATAGTGAGCATTTTGTCCCCACAGCCATTTCACAGATTTTATTAACATTGGGACATGAAAATGAAAAATTACTTTCTTTCCAATAAACCATCAATTTAGCCCCAAATTTTTCATTTTCACAAGAGGATAAAGGAGAAAAAGCTCCCCAAAGTTTGTTACACAATTTCTCCTGAACACAGAAATGCCCCATATGTGGTTGAAATATGCTGTTTGGGTATATGGTGGGGCTCAGAATAGAAAGAGTGCTATTTAGCTTTTGGAGGGCAGATTTTGCTGGAATAGTTTTCGGGTGCCATGTCGCATTTGCAGAGCCCCTAAAATACCAGTACAATGGAAACCCCCAAAAAGTGACCCCATTTTGGAAACTACACCCCTCAAGGAATTTCTCAAGGGGTATGGTGAGCATTTTGACCCTACAGTTGTTTCACAGATTCTATTAACATTGGAATGTAAAAATTAAAAATTCCTTTTTTTTCCAATAAACCGTCCATTTAGCGACATATTTTTAATTTTTACAAGGGGATAAAGAAGAAAAAAAAACCCACAGCTTGTTACACAATTTCTCCTGAACAGAGAAATGCCCCATATGTGGTCGTAAACTGCTGTATGGGAACATGGTGGGGCTCAGATTGGAAAGAGAGCTATTTTGCTTTAGGAGGGCAGATGTGGCTGGAATAGTTTTCAGGTGCCACGTCGCATTTGCAGAGCCCCTAAAGTACCAATACAATGGAAACCCCTCAAAAGTGACACCATTTTAGAAACTACACCCCTCAAGGAATGTATCAAGGGGTATTATCATTTTGAGCCCAAAAGCACTTCCCAAAAATTAATGTACAAAGTGAAAATTGACAATTTTAAATAAATATGCCATTTTGGTGCCCCATACGTTGTACCCACTTTGTGGCATCAGAGACATACACTCCTAAAGAGTCCTCAATTTTCCCTTATCAGCACGCACATGTGTGTGCTGTGAATCAGCTACATACTTCTTGATTGTGCGATGATCACGATGAAGTGTCTTGGCTATGTTGATTGTAGTCATGCCTTGACCTAAACACTCCACAATTTGTTGCTTCTCAGCAGCCGACACATCCTTTTTCTTTCCCATTTTGGCTGAAAATGTAGGCTGCTTAATAATGTGGGACAGCCTTCTTAAGTAGTCTTGCCTTTAATTGGACACACCTGCCAAACTAATTAGCACAGGTGTCTGCAATTGCCTTCAGTGATATAAAGAGCCCTGACACACATCACCATCAATGAGTTTAACTGACAAACAAAAAAATTCTTACATTATCACTCCTAAACACTTTTTGCATAATAATTTGGAACACAGTGTAGAAGTATAATGTTGTACATATGTTAGCCATAGAAAGTAGTGGAAGAGTGAACAAATCAGGCGATACCTTTTAGAGGCTAACTGAGTATATTTGATGGTGAGCTTTTGGGAGTACTAGCTCTCTTCTACAGACATGGTGTAATACAAGAAACTGAAAATCCACAGACTTTTTATACACCAAAGACATGGACCTTCAAAGGATCTTAGAATATTAAAAAAAATAACAAAATGCAATATAAGTAGAGAATTTATTTACAACAGGTCAAGAAATAAACAATCTGGAAACCTGTGGGGTGTGACGGAGGGATCAGTAATTCTTGCTGTTATCTGTTTGCTATCAGGAGGTGATTTGTGACCCTCACAGGTCATACATAGTGTGACATGAAACTGGCGGGAATATTAAGTCCAAATTGCAGAGTTTGAAATTTTTGCATTAACTTATATTCCCATTCTTTCCTTTCTCTGCGTCTTAAAATGTCCCATTAAAACCACAACCCGCAAATCTTTAATAGAGCGGTTTTCTCCGGAGAAATGTGCGGCCACTGGGAGATCTGTTCTGCTGTTATTAATGGTGGATCTGTGTGAGTTCATGCGCTGACTAAGTCTCTGCCCATTTCTCCGGAGAAGACCACTCTATTGAAGATTTGCGGGTTGTGGTTTTAATGGGACAGTTTAAGACGCAGAGGGAGAGAAAGGAATGGGAATATAAGTTAATGCAAAAATTTCAAACTCTGCAATTTGGACTTAGTATGACATAAAACTGGCATGAATATTATGTATGAACTGTGAGGGTCACAAATCACCACCTGATAGCAAACAGATAACAGCAAGAATTACTGATCCCTCCGTCACACCCCACAAGTTTCCAGATTATTTCTTGAATTGTTGTAAATAACTTCTCTACTTATATTGCTGTCAGGGATGTTACATCTGTTATTGCTGCTTTAAAGTTGCCGGGTGTACTTAAAGAAGGGTTGGTGGTTGCTGCTTTAAGGTTGCCATGACAACATAGGGAAGCTTCCTCAGCAGGCCTTTTTAAACCCCTCCCTATCACTTAGCTGTGCTGGCTATTTTGTTTTCTAACTCCTGCTAAGCACCTGACTGTGATTTAACTACTCCTATACCTGACCTGTGGCTGTGTCCTCTGGATTCTGCGATTTTGTTCTGGCATTCCTGATTGGTTCTGACTATTGGCTTGTTTCCCGGATTTGTCTCCGTCTCATGATTTCGATCTGTGTTGCCCTCCTCAGCTGCTGACCTGTGATTGTCGACCATTCTGTTTTCTTTGTCCCTGTGAGTAGTGTGTGGATTTGGTGTAGGCTTCTGCTGCAGTGCATTTATTTGTGATACACTTTCTGTTCTGGTGACAATTCCGGTCTTCAGATTCAGTGAAAATCCAACTCTTCTTGCGAGGAGCTCTGGTGAAGGCGTCTGAGGCCGGTCTTAGCTCGCAGTAGTGTTTTGCCTTTAAGTAGCATTTTCTACTGCTCGCAGTTGTCAGCCCTTTTCTGCTGCTGCTCTCTTATTGTTAAATCTTATAGTCTAAAGTTAGAACCTAAGAATGGAAAAGGTCATGAAGTAACATTTGTGTGGCATGTCATTCTTGACAGACTATGGTTAAAGTGGCCCTGTGCTGAGTAGATGGAAAAAGGAAGGTCTCAGTATAACACACAACACGTCATAGGAACCAAATTTAGGGCTATGTTCATATAGGGAATGATCCAGTATCCATGGAGGGATCATACAAAAAAACTTATCCATATGAGGACTTATGATGGACAGGGGTAAGGCTCTCTCAGCCTTTAAAAGCAGGCTTTAGGAGTATGGGGGCAGAGCACTAACACCTTTTCACAACAGCTCTCATTCTATTTGTTTCTTGATCTTCTGTTTAATTTTAACCCTCATGTTTTAGGAATAGATTTTTCTGTAACCTAACTATTTGCTTTGATTAAACCTTGTTTTGCTTTGATCCATTCAACGGACTCCTGCTGTTCTCTGGTGTCACCTAAGTGCACTCTGTGTCAGAAATCAAGGAGTGTGGTGGTATTTAACACCTATAGACCCGTACATTTCTTACCTTGCATCTGAATCCTAAAAATTGCATTTTTTTTTTAAAGATTCTAAGATCCTTTGAATGCCCATGTCTTTGGTGTATAAAAAATCTGTGAATTTTTAGTTTCTTGTATAACACCATGGAAGAGTGAAGAAATCAGGCGATACCTTTTAGAGGCTAACTGAGTATATTTATAAGTAAGCTTTCAGAAGTGCAAGCTTCCTTCATCAGACATGGTGTTGCACAAGAACTGAAAATTCACAGATTTTTATACACATGGTCTTCAAAGTATGGTATAACACCATGTCTGAAGAAGGGAGCTAGTACTCTCGAAAGCTCACCATCAAATATACTCAGTTACTCTCTACATACCATAGTTTGTTGTACAATTTCTCTCAAGCACATAAATACCACATGTGTTGATGTAACTTGCTGTTTGGGCACCCGACAGGACACAGAAAGGAAAGGAGCGACATTGAGCTTTCGGAGGGCAGATTTTACTTGAATCGTTTTCAGGTGCCATGTTGCATTTGCAGAGCACATGAGGTACCAGAACAATAAAACCCCCATTAAATTATCCCATTTAAGAAAATACACCCCTCAAGGAATTTATCAAGGGGTATAGTGAGCACTTTGATGCCACAGTTTCACAGTATTTACTACCATTGGGACATAAAAAGGAAAAATTACTTTCCAGTAAAATTTCTCTTTAGCCACAAATTTCTCATTTTCACAAGGGGTTAAGAGAGAAAAAGCCCCCCACAGTTCATTACACCCAAAATATGGCCCCATTTTGGAAACTAGACCCCTGAAGAAATTTATCAAGGGCTATACTGAGTATTTTGACCCTACAGATATTTCACAGAATTGGGCCGTGAAAATAGAAGATGACATTTTTTTCCGTTAAAATGTTTTAACCCCAAACTACTGGAAATCCAGGGGTTTCATTTGTACTGTGGGTTCTTAAAAAAAAAAAAAAAACACCCGCTATTATACCCATCTGAAAACTGCCAAAAACAGGGATTTTATATTGTGACTAGAGATGAGCGAATTTATCAAAAATTCAATTGGACCAATTCTCCGAAGTTTCCAAAAAGATTTGCTTTGATCCGAATTAATTCACAGAAAATATTGTTAAAAAACATCTATTTCCTGTCTGCAGAGAGCCTGCATAGTGGTGTAGAACACTGTGCCTTGCAGTAACACACATAGGGAGTCTACTGTGGTAGTGACACAATACTGGGAGTCAGTATGACACGCACATGACAGGCGTCGCTCTTAGAACCACTGCACACTTCACTTATTTGGCCAGTTACGGGGCCAAAACTGACCAACTAACCCAAGTGTGAACCCAGCCTAACAAATTTTTTAATAAATTTGCAAAAATATCTACATTTCTGTTTTTTTTTCTGTCAAGATGGGGAGCTGAGTGTACATTACTGAGAAATAAAATTAACTTTTTTGCTTTTAGCAAATGGCTGCAATGAAACAGAGTGAAAAATTTAAAGGGGTCTGAATACTTTCCGTACCCACTGTACCTCTGTCCGCTTGGATCATCATGAAATTGTTTATGGCTTTTCTCTGTTTGTACAGTCGGTCCAACATATGGAGGGCTGAATTCCAATGGGTGGAAACATTGCATATAAGCCTATGTTGTGGGAGGCCGTTCTGCCGCTGCAGCTCAAGGAGGGTGTGCTTGGCAGTGTACGAGTGGCTGAAGTGCATGCAAAGTTTCCTTGTCATTTTTAAGATGTCTTGCTTGTGGGTGGAACGCTTAAGGAAACGCTTGACAGCCAGACTGAATATGAGTGCCATGCAGGGCGCATGGCTCAAACCTGCTTAACGCAGGGCCGACACCATTTGTCGGTCACCATGGTTCCGATTTTAAGTTGTCTTGGAGAAAGCCAGGATTCGATTTCTTGATTGAGGACATGGAGCAGTTCCTCCCCTGTGTGACTTCGTTCGTCCAGGCAAACGAGGTGTAAAACAGCGTGACATCGCCGTGCCCTGCATGTGTGGTATGCTGGAGGAGCACTGGGAATTGTCCCTGCAGTGGAGGCTGAGGAGACAGTGGAGGATGAGGCGGACATTGTTGCAGGACCAACGGCCTGAGAACGTGAAGGCAGAAGCTGCATCACCTGTCCAAGTTGCTGGTGTATCTGGGCAGGAACCACATTAACCTAGTGGGCTGTAAAGCACATATATTGTCCTTGACCGTAATTACAGCTCCACACGTTGGCACTGCCGTGCACTTTGGCAGACACCTACAGGCTCAAGGACTGGCCCACCTTCTCTTCTACATATTTGTGCAGGGCTGGTACTGCCTTTTTGGCAAAGAAATTACAGCTTGGGACTCTCCACCTCGGCACAAGCCATCAGTTTTCTGAAAGGTGCAGAGTCCACCACTTGGAAAGGGAGGGACTGCAGCACCAGCAACTTGGACACCAACTTCTGCACTGTTGGATGAGTGCACGCATAGTGTTGTCTCTTCGAAATTGCTTCGGTGATGGATTGCTGACGCAATGACTGACTAGGAGGAGGAGCAGGAGCATCACCATCAGCAGATGATGGGAAGGACACACAGCTTCCTTCAGCTGAGGTGGTGGAGCCTTGACTGCCTGAAATGGGATGCGTGTCACTAGGTGATGCAGCAGTTACTGCGGCAGGCTGGACCACCACATTGGAGCCATGGTTTTCTCAGGCTACTTTATGGTGACGCTGCATATGTTGACGCAGGGCTGTGGTCCCAACATTGGCACCCTGGCCACGCTTCACCTTCTGCCCATTACACATGTTCACTTCCCCTGGCGGCTTAACAAAAAATTGACACACCGCTTAATAGGTGATTTTACCCCCAACACTCTGCACTAACTCCGTGAACCCTTGCACCACTGCTTTCCGAGCAGGTAGGCTGCTGCCAAGTGGGTGGTCTACCCTGGGCACGTTTGGCTCAATCTCCCACTGCTGCCACCCTGCTGACTCTACCGCTGCCTCGTGCACAAACTGCCACCCTCTTCTCTGGATGATGATGAAGCCCCTTCATCACCGCTGACACTGGGAGCTCAGGCCTCTGTAAGTGACCCCTGCTGCCACGCCCCCTTACTCTGCTGCGACCTGTGCCTGCGCCAGAAACATTTAGACCTGTGTCCCTCCCCTGTGCAGGGCCTGTCGCTTCTCTCTCTGACATACTGTTATATCAAATAAGTAAATGAAAAGGAAAAGAATACAGGGCAAAAAGGCCTGTAATTTTCTACCTACAGCACACAACGGCGAATAAGCCCCTTATTATTTTCCATAATAATAAATGCCTTGAAAAGATGTTATAACAGATTAATGCACAGATTACTGTATAAGAATTATGTTTTTTTGCACTACTGCACTGCTAAAGGCACTCCCATTTTCGCCACTCACTAGCTATTATTATACTGTGGGGTCTCTTCAGACCCCACAGTATAATAAGCAGAGGGCCAAGAGAGATGACAAACATAAAAATTAATGTTACTCACTTTCCCTGCGCTCCGCAGCGGCTCTGTTCTCTTCGGGCGCTTCTCCCTTTAGTCAGCGACCTCTGATTGGGTCTCAGGGGTCATGTCGCATCATTATGCGTAATGACGCTGGTCGTGACCCCTGGGGACCTATCAGCGGTCTCTTACGTGAAGCAGAAGCGCCTGCAGAGTACAGAGCTGCAGTGGAGTGCAGGGAAGGTGAGTAACATTATTTTTTATGTTTCCTCACCTTCCCTGGGGCTCCGCTATTTATACTCTGGGGTCTGAAGAGACCCCCGAGTATAATAATAGAAGTTTCGTTTCGGCCATGTTTGGTCCAATCGAAACAGCTGAGCGAGGACTCGGGCTGCCTGTGCCAGGGAAATATGACTCGCGCGCCACCCTTAGCACACGTGTCGGGGGTTGTCGGCCCCTGTTCTAGCAGTTTTGAATTGTTTTCTACCACTTTCCTTAGCGCCTGCCGACGTCTCTCCCTGCACTAAGTACGATGTAAAATGACTGAACCTAAAATGGCGGAGGTTTTTTATTGTTGGCTGGCTGCTGATTAGCTGCATGAATGGCATTGTGGGTGATCCCGAATTCCCAGAGTCCCTTGCCCTAAAATGTGCAGCAGCCATTTTATGAAAAAATGCGATTCGATACATCAAAGGGTGAGGAAATCCGGAATCGAGGTGAATCGAAGATTTCCTGAAATTCGGATCGAATTCCACTTTGTCAGCTTCGATTCGCTCATCTCTAGTAACCGCTAATACATGTGGGTGGGGCTTATCGGTTATTATTACCGGTTATTACTTTATGAATCCATCAGTTGACTCCAGGGGACGTATTTTATACTTTTGGATATTTTGCTATGTACAGGAGCCATTAGGGGAGTGGATGTGAGATTGCGCCCCTTGTATAATCACTAGAATAAATGTCTTTGCTCACAGTGCTCTATATACATATGGGTGTAGAAGCTGTATACTGACTCAAAAAAATCAACATCAAAATGGCTGCTGTTACCATGGCAACCAGTGCAACAATGGCCACAGAGTTCCAAATAGTGCCTAAGCTGTCCCTATGACCGCCCTGTTGGATCCAGAACATTCTGGGGCATAACCAGGATTTGTTATATTTTTACCCTTACAAGGGAAATAGTTATGGGGGTTTGCTGGATACCTCCACAAGTCATGGCGATGGTATTTGAAAATAGTGCGAGTCACATTAACCCATGTCTACCCCACCCTCTTAGCCCCACCCACTGATGCACCATCTGATTTTAGCCACTCCCCTTTTTTTACACTAGGTTCACACTAGCGTTGCCTCAGCACCTAATGGAGCCCATTGACTATCATGGGGGTCCATTAGGTGTCGTTTTTAAACTGAAACCGGTAGAGGAAAAAGACCCCTGTGCAGGACTTTTCACAGAGACTCCGGCGCAGATGTGAACGTAGCCTTAGCCACCCCAAAGGAAACCTCCACTCTCAAATCTGACCTTACCTTCATGTTTTTGCAGGTCCAGGCCGGTTCTGTCTCCGATATCTCTCCCTTTCTCCATACAGGTGGTCGCTAGAAGATATGGCAGCTGGAAATGATGCATCATGGGATCTAACAGCTAAAATAGAACTGGGGGCGGGGCTTATGCATAGAGACCATTTGTGTCATAATGGACCATAGCAACCAATCAGATCACTGCTTTGAATTTTAAACCTGCTCTGCAATAATGAAAGTTGCAATCTGATTGGCCATAACAGACAGCACAGGCAATGCATAGATCTCCACTAGTATATACAGGAATGGCGGGATACACATCAGTCTTATGTACAGGATGGGTAATGTGCAGGGGAGGATGTGGCATTTCAGGGGCCCGATGAGAAGTTATGTCTCAGGGTCCTCAATCAAAATGTTTAGGCCACGCTCCCTTTTTACAAGTCAAAAAATCTGGACAATATAGTGCAGCATGCTACACTAAATTCAGAGGCCCCAATACAAAATCTGTAATGGGGCCCCTACCTACATTGTGCCATTTAAAATAGTGGTATATTTTTTGTGGCATAGGGGCCGTTGGGAGCCCTTCAGGGTCTGGGGCCCAGTAGCAACTGCTTCCCCTATAGCTACACCCCTGAATAAATTTTCCAGTAAAATGCCAGGCTCCCTATTTACACTGGTCTGCTGGACATATTATAATGCCCTCTTAATACCACAACAGAGTGTAATGTTCCCTTGGTGGGCCCACACAATATAATGTCCCTACTATGCCCACAGAGACTATAATGCCACTTTAGTTTGCCCCTCACAGTATAATGTTCATTCACTGGCCCCCATACAGCATAACCGGGCCATTAGCAGAGGTGTACCATCAATATCCTGGTGCAAAATCTGTAGCAACCCACCCCCAACTATAATGTATCATTTATAGCATTGGCCTCCTCTTATTGGGAAGAGACACCTCTGACGGACCAGAACAACGGATACCCAGGGGCAGATGTCAACATGACATTGGTTGGAGCGGGGCTAGGTGAGTGTTGTTCTTCTTTATTAATTTGCATGCCCCCATAGTTTTCAGACTATAAGACGCCCCCCAGATTAAGATAACAAAAATAAAATAGGGAAAAACTATTTCATGATTTAAAACTTCACTTTGTGGTGACGGGAATTCTAGGGTAGGTGAGGGGTCAGGAGCTAAAGACCAACCCTTGTTAAACTCAGCGAGTCCGCACCTGTTTATTTTTTAAGATTGTCAGTTTTTCTTTTTTGCTCTCTGACATCCTGTGGACTCATCTCTTTAGTTCACACTTTGGGGCACATTTATCCCGCCTTACATACCAGTTTTCTAGTGGACGATGCATGAAAAAAATTACTTTTTTTCTTTCTTACATTGCACTTTTACACCGATTTTCTTAAAAGTCACCTGGTGAGGGGCACGACATAGATTTATTATTATTTACAGCAGAAAACTGACCTAAATGATGCCTGATGTCTATGCCAGCTATGAGCTTGGACAGTTGCAAGGTCCCAGAAGAGGGGGCACATAAAAACATACAAATGCACAACTGTGCTATACACACACACGGGGCAACATGAGGGTGCAGGCTGCGTGTGAGCAAGATTAAGACATGGGGGTGCAGGCTGTGCATAAGCAAGAGGGAGACATGGGGGTGCAGACTGTGTGTGAGCAAGAGGAAGACATGGGGGTGCAGGCTGTGTGTGAGCAAGAGGGGGACGTGGGGGTGCAGGCTGTGTGTGAGCAAGAGGGGGACGTGGGGGTGCAGGCTGTGTGTGAGCAAGAGGGGGACGTGGGGGTGCAGGCTGTGTGTGAGCAAGAGGAGGACATTGGGGTACAGGCTGTGTGTGAGCAAGAGGGGGACGTGGGGGTGCAGGCTGTGTGTGAGCAAGAGGAAGACATGGGGGTGCAGGCAGTGCGTGAGCAAGAGGGAGAAATGGGGGTGCAGGCTGTGTGTGAGCAAGAGGAGGACATGGGGGTGCAGCTGTGTCTGAGCAAGAGGGGGACACGGGGGTGCAGGCTGTGTGTGAGCAAGAGGGAGGACATGCGGGTGCAGGCTGTGCGTGAGCAAGAGGAAGACATGGGGGTGCAGGCTGTGTGTGAGCAAGAGGAGGACATGGGGGTGCAGGCTGTTTTTGAGCAAGAGGGGGACATGAGGGTGCAGACTGTGTGTGAGCAAGAGGGGGACATGGGGGTGCAGGCTGTGTGTGAGCAAGAGGGGGACATGGGGGTGCAGGCTGTGCGTGAGCAAGAGGGGGACATGGGGTGCAGGCTGTGTGTGAGCAAGAGGTGGACATGGGGGTGCAGGCTGTGTGTGAGCAAGAGGAGGACATGGGGGTGCAGGCTGTGTGTGAACAAGAGGGGGACATGGGGGTGCAGGCTGTGCGTGAGCAAGAGGAAGACATGGGGGTGCAGGCTGTGTATGAGCAAGAGGGGGACATGGGGGTGCAGGCTGTGCGTGAGCAAGAGAGGGACATGGGGTGCAGGCTGTGTGTGAGCAAGAGGTGGACATGGGGGTGCAGGCTGTGTGTGAGCAAGAGGTGGACATGGGGGTGCAGGCTGTGTGTGAGCAAGAGGAGGACATGGGGGTGCAGGCTGTGTGTGAACAAGAGGGGGACATGGGGTGCAGGCTGTGTGTGAGCAAGAGGAAGACATGGGGGTGCAGGCTGTGTGTGAGCAAGAGGGGGACATGGGGGTGCAGGCTGTGTGTGAGCAAGAGGGAGACATGGGGGTGCAGGCTGTGTGTGAGCAAGAGGGGGACATGGGGGTACAGGCTGTGTGTGAGCAAGAGGAAGACATGGGGGTGCAGGCTGTATGTGAGCAAGAGGGGGACGTGGGGGTGCAGGCTGTGTGTGAGCAAGAGGAGGACATGCGGGTGCAGGCTGTGTGTGAGCAAGAGGGGGACGTGGGGGTGCAGGCTGTGTGTGAGCAAGAGGAGGACATGCGGGTGCAGGCTGTGTGTGAGCAAGAGGAGGACATTGGGGTACAGGCTGTGTGTGAGCAAGAGGGGGACGTGGGGGTGCAGGCTGTGTGTGAGCAAGAGGAGGACATGCGGGTGCAGGCTGTGTGTGAGCAAGAGGGGGACATGGGGGTACAGGCTGTGTGTGAGCAAGAGGAAGACATGGGGGTGCAGGCTGTATGTGAGCAAGAGGGGGACGTGGGGGTGCAGGCTGTGTGTGAGCAAGAGGGGGACGTGGGGGTGCAGGCTGTGTGTGAGCAAGAGGAGGACATGCGGGTGCAGGCTGTATGTGAGCAAGAGGAGGACATTGGGGTACAGGCTGTGTGTGAGCAAGAGGGGGACATTGGGGTACAGGCTGTGTGTGAGCAAGAGGGGGACGTGGGGGTGCAGGCTGTGTGTGAGCAAGAGGAGGACATGCGGGTGCAGGCTGTGTGTGAGCAAGAGGAGGACAATGGGGTGCAGGCTGTGTGTGAGCAAGAGTAAGACATGGGGGTGCAGGCTGTGCGTGACCAAGAGGGAGACATGGGGGTGCAGGCTGTGTGTGAGCAAGAGGAGGACATGGGGGTGCAGCTGTGTGTGAGCAAGAGGGGGACACAGGGGTGCAGGCTGTGCGTCAGCAAGAGGAGGACATGCGGGTGCAGGCTGTGCGTGAGCAAGAGGAAGACATGGGGGTGCAGGCTGTGTGTGAGCAAGAGGGGGACATGGGAGTGCAGGCTGTGCGTGAGCAAGAGGGGGACATGGGGGTGCAGGCTGTGTGTGAGCAAGAGGAAGAAATGGGGGTGCAGGCTGTGTGTGAGCAAGAGGAGGACATGGGGGTGCAGGCTGTTTTTGAGCAAGAGGGGGACATGGGGGTGCAGGCTGTGTGTGAGCAAGAGGAGGACATGGGGGTGCAGGCTGTGTGTGAGCAAGAGGAAGACATGAGGGTGCAGGCTGCGTGTGAGCAAGAGGAAGACATGGGGGTGCAGGCTGTGTGTGAGCAAGCTGGGGGGACATGAGGGTGCAGGCTGTGCGTGAGCAAGAGGGGGACGTGGGGGTGCAGGCTGTGTGTGAGCAAGAGGGGGACGTGGGGGGTGCAGGCTGTGTGTGATCAAGAGGAGGACATGCGGGTGCAGGCTGTGCGTGAGCAAGAGGAAGACATGGGGGTGCAGGCTGTGCGTGAGCAAGAGGGGGACATGGGAGTGCAGGCTGTGCGTGAGCAAGACAGGGACATGGGGGTGCAGGCTTTGTGTGAGCAAGAGGAAGACATGGGGGTGCAGGCTGTGTGTGAACAAGAGGAGGACATGGGGGTGCAGGCTGTTTTTGAGCAAGAGGGGGACATGAGGGTGCAGGCTGTGTGTGAGCAAGAGGAAGACATGGGGGTGCAGGCTGTGTGTGAGCAAGAGGAGGACATGGGGGTGCAGGCTGTTTTTGAGCAAGAGGGGGACATGAGGGTGCAGGCTGTGCATGAGCAAGAGGGGGATATGGGGTGCAGGCTGTGTTTGAGCAAGAGGAAGACATGGGAGTGCAGGCTGTGCGTGAGCAAAGAGAGGAAGACATGAGGGTGCAGGCTGTGTGTGAGCAAGAGGGGGACATGGGGGTGCAGGCTGTGTGAGAGCAAGAGGGAGACATGGGGGTGCAGGCTGTGTGTGAGCAAGAGGGGGACGTGGGGGTGCAGGCTGTGTGAGAGCAAGAGGGAGACATGGGGGTGCAGGCTGTGTGTGAGCAAGAGGAAGACATGGGGGTGCAGGCTGTGTGTGAGCAAGAGGGGGACGTGGGGGTGCAGGCTGTTTGTGAGCAAGAGGGGGACGTGGGGGTGCAGGCTCTGTGTGAGCAAGAGGGGGACGTGGGGGTGCAGGCTGTGTGTGAGCAAGAGGAGGACATGCATGTGCAGGCTGTGTGTGAGCAAGAGGAGGACATTGGGGTGCAGGCTGTGTGTGAGCAAGAGGGGGACGTGGGGGTGCAGGTTGTGTGTGAGCAAGAGGAAGACATGGGGGTGCAGGCTGTGCGTGAGCAAGTGGGAGACATGGGGGTGCAGGCTGTGTGTGAGCAAGAGGGGGACATGAGGGTGCAGGCTGTGTCTGTGTGTGAGCAAGAGGGGGACATGAGGGTGCAGGCTGTGTGAGAGCAAGAGGAGGACATGTGGGTGCAGGCTTTGGGTGAGCAAGAGGAAGACATGCGGGTGCAGGCTGTGTGTGAGCAAGAGGGGGGACATGAGGGTGCAGGCTGTGTGTGAGCAAGAGGGGGGACATGAGGCTGCAGGCTGTGTGAGAGCAAGAGGGAGACATGGGGGTGCAGGCTGTGTGAGAGCAAGAGGGAGACATGAGGGTGCAGGCTGTGTGTGAGCAAGAGGGGGACGTGGGGGTGCAGGCTGTGTGTGAGCAAGAGGGGGACATGGGGGTACAGGCTGTGTGTGAGCAAGAGGAAGACATGGAGGTGCAGGCTGTATGTGAGCAAGAGGGGGACATGGGGGTGCAGGCTGTGTGTGAGCAAGAGGGGGACATGAGGGTGCAGGCTGTGTCTGTGTGTGAGCAAGAGGGGGACATGAGGGTGCAGGCTGTGTGTGAGCAAGAGGAGGACATGCGGGTGCAGGCTTTGGGTGAGCAAGAGGAAGACATGCGGGTGCAGGCTGTGTGTGAGCAAGAGGGGGGACATGAGGGTGCAGGCTGTGTGAGAGCAAGAGGGAGACATGGGGGTGCAGGCTGTGTGAGAGCAAGAGGGAGACATGAGGGTGCAGGCTGTGTGTGAGCAAGAGGGGGACGTGGGGGTGCAGGCTGTGTGAGAGCAAGAGGAAGACATGGGGGTGCAGGCTGTGTGTGAGCAAGAGGGGGATGTGGGGGTGCAGGCTGTGTGTCAGCAAGAGGGGGACGTGGGGGTGCAGGCTGTGTGTGAGCAAGAGGAGGACATGCGGGTGCAGGCTGTGTGTGAGCAAGAGGAGGACATTGGGGTACAGGCTGTGTGTGAGCAAGAGGGGGACATGGGGGTGCAGGCTGTGTGTGAGCAAGAGGAGGACATGCGGGTGCAGGCTGTGTGTAAGCAAGAGGAGGACAATGGGGTGCAGGCTGTGTGTGAGCAAGAGGAAGACATGGGCGTGCAGGCTGTGTGTGAGCAAGAGGAGGACATGGGGGTGCAGCTGTGTGTGAGCAAGAGGGGGACACAGGGGTGCAGGCTGTGTGTGAGCAAGAGGAGGACATGGGGGTGCAGGCTGTTTTTGAGCAAGAGGGGGACATGAGGGTGCAGGCTGTGTGTCAGCAAGAGGAGGACATGCGGGTGCAGGTTGTGCGTGAGCAAGAGGAAGACATGGGGGTGCAGGCTGTGTGTGAGCAAGAGGGGGACATGGGAGTGCAGGCTGTGCGTGAGCAAGAGGGGTACATGGGGGTGCAGGCTGTGTGTGAGCAAGAGGAAGACATGGGGGTGCAGGCTGTTTTTGAGCAAGAGGGGGACATGGGGGTGCAGGCTGTGTGTGAGCAAGAGGAGGACATGGGGGTGCAGGCTGTGTGTGAGCAAGAGGAAGACATGAGGGTGCAGGCTGCGTGTGAGCAAGAGGAAGACATGGGGGTGCAGGCTGTGTGTGAGCAAGCTGGGGGGACATGAGGGTGCAGGCTGTGCGTGAGCAAGAGGGGGACGTGGGGGTGCAGGCTGTGTGTGAGCAAGAGGGGGACACGGGGGTGCAGGCTGTGTGTGAGCAAGAGGGGGACATGGGAGTGCAGGCTGTGCGTGAGCAAGACAGGGACATGGGGGTGCAGGCTTTGTGTGAGCAAGAGGAAGACATGGGGGTGCAGGCTGTGTGTGAACAAGAGGAGGACATGGGGGTGCAGGCTGTTTTTGAGCAAGAGGGGGACATGAGGGTGCAGGCTGTGCATGAGCAAGAGGGGGACATGGGTTGCAGGCTGTGTTTGAGCAAGAGGAAGACATGGGAGTGCAGGCTGTGCGTGAGCAAAGAGAGGAAGACATGGGGGTGCAGGCTGTGTGTGAGCAAGAGGAGGACATGCGGGTGCAGGCTGTGTGTGAGCAAGAGGAGGACATTGGGGTACAGGCTGTGTGTGAGCAAGAGGAGGACATGCGGGTGCAGGCTGTGTGTGAGCAAGAGGAGGACATTGGGGTACAGGCTGTGTGTGAGCAAGAGGAAGACATGGGGGTACAGGCTGTGCGTGAGCAAGAGGGAGACATGGGGGTGCAGGCTGTGTGTGAGCAAGAGGAGGACATGGGGGGTGCAGCTGTGTCTGAGCAAGAGGGGGACACGGGGGTGCAGGCTGTGTGTGAGCAAGAGGGGGACATGGGGGTGCAGGCTGTGCGTGAGCAAGAGGAAGACATGGAGGTGCAGGCTGTATGTGAGCAAGAGGGGGACATGGGGGGTGCAGGCTGTGTGTGAGCAAGAGGGGGACATGAGGGTGCAGGCTGTGTCTGTGTGTGAGCAAGAGGGGGACATGAGGGTGCAGGCTGTGTGTGAGCAAGAGGAGGACATGCGGGTGCAGGCTTTGGGTGAGCAAGAGGAAGACATGCGGGTGCAGGCTGTGTGTGAGCAAGCTGGGGGGACATGAGGGTGCAGGCTGTGTGAGAGCAAGAGGGAGACATGGGGGTGCAGGCTGTGTGAGAGCAAGAGGGAGACATGAGGGTGCAGGCTGTGTGTGAGCAAGAGGGGGACGTGGGGGTGCAGGCTGTGTGAGAGCAAGAGGGAGACATGGGGGTGCAGGCTGTGTGTGAGCAAGAAGAAGACATGGGGGTGCAGGCTGTGTGTGAGCAAGAGGGGGACGTGGGGGTGCAGGCTGTGTGTGAGCAAGAGGGGGACGTGGGGGTGCAGGCTGTGTGTGAGCAAGAGGGGGACGTGGGGGTGCAGGCTGTGTGTGAGCAAGAGGAGGACATGCGGGTTCAGGCTGTGTGTGAGCAAGAGGAGGACATTGGGGTACAGGCTGTGTGTGAGCAAGAGGGGGACGTGGGGGTGCAGGCTGTGTGTGAGCAAGAGGAAGACATGGGGGTGCAGGCAGTGCGTGAGCAAGAGGGAGACATGGGGGTGCAGGCTGTGTGTGAGCAAGAGGAGGACATGGGGGTGCAGCTGTGTCTGAGCAAGAGGGGGACACGGGGGTGCAGGCTGTGTGTGAGCAAGAGGAGGACATGCGGGTGCAGGCTGTGCGTGAGCAAGAGGAAGACATGGGGGTGCAGGCTGTGTGTGAGCAAGAGGGGGACATGGGAGTGCAGGCTGTGCGTGAGCAAGAGGGGGACATGGGGTGCAGGCTGTGTGTGAGCAAGAGGGAGACATGGGGGTGCAGGCTGTGCGTGAGCAAAGAGAGGAAGACATGAGGGTGCAGGCTGTGTGTGAGCAAGAGGGGGACATGAGGATGCAGGCTGTGTGAGAGCAAGAGGGAGACATGGGGGTGCAGGCTGTGTGAGAGCAAGAGGGAGACATGAGGGTGCAGGCTGTGTGCGAGCAAGAGGGAGACATGGGGGTGCAGGCTGTGTGAGAGCAAGAGGGAGACATGAGGGTGCAGGCTGTGGGTGAGCAAGAGGGGGACGTGGGGGTGCAGGCTGTGTGTGAGCAAGAGGGGGACATGGAGGTGCAGGCTGTGTGTGAGCAAGAGGAAGACATGGGGGTGCAGGCTGTGCGTGAGCAAGAGGGGGACATGGGGTGCAGGCTATGCGTGAGCAAGAGGGGGACATGGGGGTGCAGGCTGTGTGTGAGCAAGAGGAGGACATGGAGGTGCAGGCTGTGTGTGAGCAAGAGGAGGACATTGGGGTACAGGCTGTGTGTGAGCAAGAGGGGGACGTGGGGGTGCAGGCTGTGCGTGAGCAAGCTGGGGGGACATGAGGGTGCAGGCTGTGCATGAGCAAGAGGGGGACGTGGGGGTGCAGGCTGTGTGTGAGCAAGAGGGGGACACGGGGGTGCAGGCTGTGTGTGAGCAAGAGGGGGACATGGGAGTGCAGGCTGTGCGTGAGCAAGACAGGGACATGGGGGTGCAGGCTTTGTGTGAGCAAGAGGAAGACATGGGGGTGCAGGCTGTGTGTGAACAAGAGGAGGACATGGGGGTGCAGGCTGTTTTTGAGCAAGAGGGGGACATGAGGGTGCAGGCTGTGCATGAGCAAGAGGGGGACATGGGGTGCAGGCTGTGTTTGAGCAAGAGGAAGACATGGGAGTGCAGGCTGTGCGTGAGCAAAGAGAGGAAGACATGAGGGTGCAGGCTGTGTGTGAGCAAGAGGGGGACATGGGGGTGCAGGCTGTGTGAGAGCAAGAGGGAGACATGGGGGTGCAGGCTGTGTGTGAGCAAGAGGAAGACATGGGGGTGCAGGCTGTGTGTGAGCAAGAGGGGGACGTGGGGGTGCAGGCTGTGTGTGAGCAAGAGGGGGACGTGGGGGTGCAGGCTGTGTGTGAGCAAGAGGGGGACGTGGGGGTGCAGGCTGTGTGTGAGCAAGAGGAGGACATGCGGGTGCAGGCTGTGTGTGAGCAAGAGGGGGACGTGGGGGTGCAGGCTGTGTGTGAGCAAGAGGAGGACATGCGGGTGCAGGCTGTGTGTGAGCAAGAGGGGGACATGGGGGTGCAGGCTGTGTGTGAGCAAGAGGAAGACATGGGGGTGCAGGCTGTGTGTGAGCAAGAGGAGGACATGCGGGTGCAGGCTGTGTGTGAGCAAGAGGAGGACATTGGGGTACAGGCTGTGTGTGAGCAAGAGGGGGACGTGGGGGTGCAGGCTGTGTGTGAGCAAGAGGAAGACATGGGGGTGCAGGCTGTGCGTGAGCAAGAGGGAGACATGGGGGTGCAGGCTGTGTGTGAGCAAGAGGAGGACATGGGGGTGCAGCTGTGTCTGAGCAAGAGGGGGACACGGGGGTGCAGGCTGTGTGTGAGCAAGAGGAGGACATGCGGGTGCAGGCTGTGCGTGAGCAAGAGGAAGACATGGGGGTGCAGGCTGTGTGTGAGCAAGAGGGGGACATGGGAGTGCAGGCTGTGCGTGAGCAAGAGGGGGACATGGGGGTGCAGGCTGTGTGTGAGCAAGAGGGAGACATGGGGGTGCAGGCTGTGCGTGAGCAAAGAGAGGAAGACATAAGGGTGCAGGCTGTGTGTGAGCAAGAGGGGGACATGAGGGTGCAGGCTGTGTGTGAGCAAGAGGGAGACATGGGGGTGCAGGCTGTGTGTGAGCAAGAGGGGGACATGGGGGTGCAGGCTGTGTGTGAGCAGGAGGGGGACATGGGGGTGCAGGCTGTGTGAGCAAGAGGGGGACATGGGGGTGCAGGCTGTGTGTGAGCAAGAGGAAGACATGGGGGTGCAGGCTGTGTGTGAGCAAGAGGAGGACATGGGGGTGCAGGCTGTTTTTGAGCAAGAGGGGGACATGAGGGTGCAGGCTGTGTGTGAGCAAGAGGGAGACATGGGGTGCAGGCTGTGCGTGAGCAAGAGGGGGACATGGGGTGCAGGCTGTGTGTGAGCAAGAGGTGGACATGGGGGTGCAGGCTGTGTGTGAGCAAGAGGAGGATATGGGGGTGCAGGCTGTGTGTGAGCAAGAGGGGGACATGGGGGTGCAGGCTGTGTGTGAGCAAGAGGAGGACATGGAGGTGCAGGCTGTGTGTGAGCAAGAGGAGGACATTGGGGTACAGGCTGTGTGTGAGCAAGTGGGGGACGTGGGGGTGCAGGCTGTGTGTGAGCAAGAGGGGGACATGGGGTGCAGGCTGTGCGTGAGCAAGAGGGGGACATGGGGGTGCAGGCTGTGTGTGAGCAAGAGGAGGACATGGAGGTGCAGGCTGTGTGTGAGCAAGAGGAGGACATTGGGGTACAGGCTGTGTGTGAGCAAGAGGGGGACGTGGGGGTGCAGGCTGTGTGTGAGCAAGAGGGGGACATGGGGTGCAGGCTGTGCGTGAGCAAGAGGGGGACATGGGGGTGCAGGCTGTGTGTGAGCAAAAGGAGGACATGGAGGTGCAGGCTGTGTGTGAGCAAGAGGAGGACATTGGGGTGCAGGCTGTGTGTGAGCAAGAGGAAGACATGGGGGTGCAGGCTGTGCGTGAGCAAGAGGGGGACATGGGGTGCAGGCTGTGCATGAGCAAGTGGGGGACATGGGGGTGCAGGCTGTGTGTGAGCAAGAGGAGGACATGGCGGTGCAGGCTGTGTGTGAGCAAGAGGAAGACATGGGGGTGCAGGCTGTGTGTGAGCAGGAAGACATGGGGGTGCAGGCTGTATGTGAGCAAGAGGGGGACATGGGGGTGCAGGCTGTGTGTGAGTAAGAGGGGGACATGGGGGTACAGGCTGTGTGTGAGCAAGAGGAAGACATGGGGGTGCAGGCTGTGTGTGAGCAAGAGGGGGACGTGGGGGTGCAGTCTGTGTGTGAGCAAGAGGGGGACATGGGGGTGCAGGCTGTGTGTGAGCAAGAGGAGGACGTGCGGGTGCAGGCTGTTTGTGAGCAAGAGGACATTGGGGTACAGGCTGTGTGTGAGCAAGAGGGGGACGTTGGGGTGCAGGCTGTGTGAGAGCAAGAGGGAGACATGGGGGTGCAGGCTGTGTGTGAGCAAGAGGAAGACATGGGGGTGCAGGCTGTGTGTGAGCAAGAGGGGGACGTGGGGGTGCAGGCTGTGTGTGAGCAAGAGGGGGACGTGGGGGTGCAGGCTGTGTGTGAGCAAGAGGGGGACGTGGGGGTGCAGGCTGTGTGTGAGCAAGAGGAGGACATGCGGGTGCAGGCTGTGTGTGAGCAAGAGGAGGACATTGGGGTGCAGGCTGTGTTTGAGCAAGAGGGAGACATGGGGGTGCAGGCTGTGCGTGAGCAAAGAGAGGAAGACATGAGGGTGCAGGCTGTGTGTGAGCAAGAGGGGGACATGAGGGTGCAGGCTGTGTGAGAGCAAGAGGGAGACATGGGGGTGCAGGCTGTGTTAGAGCAAGAGGGAGACATGAGGGTGCAGGCTGTGTGTGAGCAAGAGGGAGACATGGGGGTGCAGGCTGTGTGTGAGCAAGAGGGAGACATGGGGGTGCAGGCTGTGTGTGAGCAAGAGGGGGACATGGGGGTGCAGGCTGTGTGTGAGCAAGAGGAAGACATGGGGGTGCAGGCTGTGCGTGAGCAAGAGGGGGACATGGGGTCCAGGCTGTGTGTGTGCAAGAGGGGGACATGGGGGTGCAGGCTGTTTTTGAGCAAGAGGGGGACATGAGGGTGCAGGCTGTGTGTGAGCAAGAGGGGGACATGGGGGTGCAGGCTGTGTGTGAGCAAGAGGAAGACATGGGGGTGCAGGCTGTGCGTGAGCAAGAGGGGGACATGGGGTCCAGGCTGTGTGTGAGCAAGAGGGGGACATGGGGGTGCAGGCTGTGTGTGAGCAAGAGGAGGACATGGAGGTGCAGGCTGTGTGTGAGCAAGAGGAAGACATGGGGGTGCAGGCTGTGTGTGAGCAAGAGGGGGACATGGGGGTGCAGGCTGTGTTTGAGCAAGAGGGGGACGTGGGGGTGCAGGCTGTGTGTGAGCAAGAGGGGGACATGGGGGTACAGGCTGTGTGTGAGCAAGAGGAAGACATGGGGGTGCAGGCTGTATGTGAGCAAGAGGGGGACATGGGGGTGCAGGCTGTGTGTGAGCAAGAGGGGGACATGAGGGTTCAGGCTGTGTCTGTGTGTGAGCAAGAGGGGGACATGAGGGTGCAGGCTGTGTGTGAGCAAGAGGAGGACATGCGGGTGCAGGCTTTGGGTGAGCAAGAGGAAGACATGCGGGTGCAGGCTGTGTGTGAGCAAGAGGGGGGACATGAGGGTGCAGGCTGTGTCTGTGTGTGAGCAAGAGGGGGACATGGGGGTTCAGGCTGTGTTTGAGCAAGAGGGGGGACATGAGGGTGCAGGCTGTGTCTGTGTGTGAGCAAGAGGGGGACATGAGGGTGCAGGCTGTGTGTGAGCAAGAGGAGGACATGAGGGTGCAGGCTGCGCGTGAGCAAGAGGGAGACATGGGGTGCAGGCTGTGTGTGAGCAAGAGTGGGACATGGGGGTGCAGGCTGTGTGTGAGCAAGAGGGGTACATGGGGGTGCAGGCTGTGTGTGAGCAAGAGGGGGACATGGGGGTACAGGCTGTGTGTGAGCAAGAGGAAGACATGGGGGTGCAGGCTGTATGTGAGCAAGAGGGGGACATGGGGGTGCAGGCTGTGTGTGCGCAAGAGGGGGACATGAGGGTGCAGGCTGTGTCTGTGTGTGAGCAAGAGGGGGACATGAGGGTGCAGGCTGTGTGTGAGCAAGAGGAGGACATGCGGGTGCAGGCTTTGGGTGAGCAAGAGGAAGACATGCGGGTGCAGGCTGTGTGTGAGCAAGAGGGGGGACATGAGGGTGCAGGCTGTGTCTGTGTGTGAGCAAGAGGGGGACATGGGGGTTCAGGCTGTGTGTGAGCAAGAGGGGGGACATGAGGGTGCAGGCTGTGTCTGTGTGTGAGCAAGAGGGGGACATGAGGGTGCAGGCTGTGTGTGAGCAAGAGGAGGACATGAGGGTGCAGGCTGCGCGTGAGCAAGAGGGAGACATGGGGTGCAGGCTGTGTGTGAGCAAGAGTGGGACATGGGGGTGCAGGCTGTGTGTGAGCAAGAGGGGTACATGGGGGTGCAGGCTGTGTGTGAGCAAGAGGGGGACATGGGGGTACAGGCTGTGTGTGAGCAAGAGGAAGACATGGGGGTGCAGGCTGTATGTGAGCAATAGGGGGACATGGGGGTGCAGGCTGTGTGTGCGCAAGAGGGGGACATGAGGGTGCAGGCTGTGTCTGTGTGTGAGCAAGAGGGGGACATGAGGGTGCAGGCTGTGTGTGAGCAAGAGGAGGACATGCGGGTGCAGGCTTTGGGTGAGCAAGAGGAAGACATGCGGGTGCAGGCTGTGTGTGAGCAAGAGGGGGGACATGAGGGTGCAGGCTGTGTCTGTGTGTGAGCAAGAGGGGGACATGGGGGTTCAGGCTGTGTGTGAGCAAGAGGGGGGACATGAGGGTGCAAGCTGTGTCTGTGTGTGAGCAAGAGGGGGACATGAAGGTGCAGGCTGTGTGTGAGCAAGAGGAGGACATGAGGGTGCAGGCTGCGCGTGAGCAAGAGGGAGACATGGGGTGCAGGCTGTGTGTGAGCAAGAGTGGGACATGGGGGTGCAGGCTGTGTGTGAGCAAGAGGGGGACATGGGGGTGCAGGCTATGTGTGAGCAAGAGGGGGACATGGGGGTACAGGCTGTGTGTGAGCAAGAGGAAGACATGGGGGTGCAGGCTGTATGTGAGCAAGAGGGGGACATGGGGGTGCAGGCTGTGTGTGCGCAAGAGGGGGACATGAGGGTGCAGGCTGTGTCTGTGTGTGAGCAAGAGGGGGACATGAGGGTGCAGGCTGTGTGTGAGCAAGAGGAGGACATGCGGGTGCAGGCTTTGGGTGAGCAAGAGGAAGACATGCGGGTGCAGGCTGTGTGTGAGCAAGAGGGGGGACATGAGGGTGCAGGCTGTGTCTGTGTGTGAGCAAGAGGGGGACATGGGGGTTCAGGCTGTGTGTGAGCAAGAGGGGGGACATGAGGGTGCAGGCTGTGTCTGTGTGTGAGCAAGAGGGGGACATGAGGGTGCAGGCTGTGTGTGAGCAAGAGGAGGACATGAGGGTGCAGGCTGCGCGTGAGCAAGAGGGAGACATGGGGTGCAGGCTGTGTGTGAGCAAGAGGAAGACATGGGGGTGCAGGCTGTGTGTGAGCAAGAGGGGGACATGGGGGTGCAGGCTGTGTGTGAGCAAGAGGGGGACATGAGGGTGCAGGCTGTGTGTGAGCAAGAGGAGGACATGCGGGTGCAGGCTTTGGGTGAGCAAGAGGAAGACATGCGGGTGCAGGCTGTGTGTGAGCAAGAGGGGGGACATGAGGGTGCAGGCTGTGTCTGTGTGTGAGCAAGAGGGGGACATGGGGGTTCAGGCTGTGTGTGAGCAAGAGGGGGGACATGAGGGTGCAAGCTGTGTCTGTGTGTGAGCAAGAGGGGGACATGAGGGTGCAGGCTGTGTGTGAGCAAGAGGAGGACATTGGGGTGCAGGCTGTGTGAGAGCAAGAGGGAGACATGGGGTGCAGGCTGTGTGTGAGCAAGAGTGGGACATGGGGGTGCAGGCTGTGTGTGAGCAAGAGGGGGACATGGGGGTGCAGGCTGTGTGTGAGCAAGAGGGGGACATGGGGGTACAGGCTGTGTGTGAGCAAGAGGAAGACATGGGGGTGCAGGCTGTATGTGAGCAAGAGGGGGACATGGGGGTGCAGGCTGTGTCTGTGTGTGAGCAAGAGGGGGACATGAGGGTGCAGGCTGTGTGTGAGCAAGAGGAGGACATGCGGGTGCAGGCTTTGGGTGAGCAAGAGGAAGACATGCGGGTGCAGGCTGTGTGTGAGCAAGAGGGGGGACATGAGGGTGCAGGCTGTGTCTGTGTGTGAGCAAGAGGGGGACATGGGGGTTCAGGCTGTGTGTGAGCAAGAGGGGGGACATGAGGGTGCAGGCTGTGTCTGTGTGTGAGCAAGAGGGGGACATGAGGGTGCAGGCTGTGTGTGAGCAAGAGGAGGACATGAGGGTGCAGGCTGCGCGTGAGCAAGAGGGAGACATGGGGTGCAGGCTGTGTGTGAGCAAGAGGAAGACATGGGGGTGCAGGCTGTGTGTGAGCAAGAGGGGGACATGGGGGTGCAGGCTGTGTGTGAGCAAGAGGGGTACATGGGGGTGCAGGCTGTGTGTGAGCAAGAGGGGGACATGGGGGTACAGGCTGTGTGTGAGCAAGAGGAAGACATGGGGGTGCAGGCTGTATGTGAGCAAGAGGGGGACATGGGGGTGCAGGCTGTGTGTGAGCAAGAGGGGGACATGAGGGTGCAGGCTGTGTGTGAGCAAGAGGAGGACATGCGGGTGCAGGCTTTGGGTGAGCAAGAGGAAGACATGCGGGTGCAGGCTGTGTGTGAGCAAGAGGGGGGACATGAGGGTGCAGGCTGTGTCTGTGTGTGAGCAAGAGGGGGACATGGGGGTTCAGGCTGTGTGTGAGCAAGAGGGGGACATGAGGGTGCAGGCTGTGTGTGAGCAAGAGGAGGACATGAGGGTGCAGGCTGCGCGTGAGCAAGAGGAAGACATGCGGGTGCAGGCTGTGTGTGAGCAAGAGGGGGGACATGAGGGTGCAGGCTGTGTCTGTGTGTGAGCAAGAGGGGGACATGGGGGTTCAGGCTGTGTGTGAGCAAGAGGGGGACATGAGGGTGCAGGCTGTGTGTGAGCAAGAGGAGGACATGAGGGTGCAGGCTGCGCGTGAGCAAGAGGGAGACATGGGGTGCAGGCTGTGTGTGAGCAAGAGTGGGACATGGGGGTGCAGGCTGTGTGTGAGCAAGAGGGGGACATGGGGGTGCAGGCTGTGTGTGAGCAAGAGGGGGACATGGGGGTACAGGCTGTGTGTGAGCAAGAGGAAGACATGGGGGTGCAGGCTGTATGTGAGCAAGAGGGGGACATGGGGGTGCAGGCTGTGTGTGCGCAAGAGGGGGACATGAGGGTGCAGGCTGTGTCTGTGTGTGAGCAAGAGGGGGACATGAGGGTGCAGGCTGTGTGTGAGCAAGACGAGGACATGCGGGTGCAGGCTTTGGGTGAGCAAGAGGAAGACATGCGGGTGCAGGCTGTGTGTGAGCAAGAGGGGGACATGAGGGTGCAGGCTGTGTCTGTGTGTGAGCAAGAGGGGGACATGAGGGTGCAGGCTGTGTGTGAGCAAGTGGAGGACATGAGGGTGCAGGCTGCGCGTGAGCAAGAGGGAGACATGGGGGTGCAGGCTGTGCGTGAGCAAGAGGGGGAATGGAGTGCAGGCTGTGTGTGAGCAAGAGGGGGACATGGGGGTGCAAGGTTTGTTCACCTGGCAGTTTTGTTTGCACCAAACACATCTGAACTGTAACTGCTATTATTATATTATAATTCGGTGAGATTCATGGAAGTTGAGCAAACATAAAGCTGTTACTCACCTCCCCTGGGATCTAGCCCCTCCAGGAGGCCTGAAGAGGACATAGACTTGCACCAGAGCGCAGGAGAGGTGAGTTTTTCTCACTGCGCTTTTTAGATGTGGCTCACTATGTGGGTCCTTTGGATGCTGTGCAAATGCAGTGGAAAAGCAGCAAAGTGAATGAGATTTTGTTAGTCTAATCAGGGGTACACCTAGCCTCTCTACTACCCCCCCCTCCCCTTATTTTGCCCCACACTGAATTAAGCCCACTTTACTGGATCCCATCATACAGTGCATCCCTTTACTGGCCCACACACAGTATAACACCCCCTTCACCCCCCTTTTTTTTGGGTATCCCCACGGTATATGACCGCCACTTAGTGATATGTTAGGTCCCCAACTATTGGATTATTCCAATAGGTATCAGCTGATTATTTCCTCATTCATCCCCGCTTCTACCCAGTCTGACTTCCACTGCCTCCTCCAGGGCGCGCTATACCCAACCCTGAAGAACACTAGGGATGACCTAGTAGTATAACGTGCACCCCCACCTAGAGGCGGCAGAGGAGGTCGGCCTGGACAGGAGCGGGATGAGTGTGTACATTATCAGCCACAACTTATTGTAATTAACAATTAGGTAGTGCCTGATCAAAAAAAGGAACACGGCCCCTTCCCCCTCATTTTATGCGATTAGGCCCCTCAGGTCACCCTCGTGGCAGATGTGCCCCTTAATCTTACCCACATATTACAGAAAAACAGAGCTGTAAAAAAACGTAGCATGCTAATGTTAGCTGCAGAATCGCAAGATTTAATAGAAGAAAGAAAAAAATCAAAGAAAAACGCAGCAAAAACTGTGGAAAAAAACCACAATGCGTATTTGCTGCATTTTTTTTAGCTGCATCTTGCTGTGTTAGCCTAAAAGAGTATTCAGAGACGAGGCCGTGTCTGTATATACATACACACACTGGATCTCCATGGATGAGGGACACACAATCTCCACATGTGTTTGTTGGGTCTGACTGATGGGTAAATGGAGAGAAGATGTAGAATCAGATCCTGCATAGATAAGAGCCGGGCTGTGTCTGAAAATAATCCTCCATTCTTAGGGTGGGTCCGCCGCAAATCTGACCTAAATGTCGGAAAACTGGATAGGCACTGGATAAGGAAAGGTTTGCGACACTTTGCTTAAAACCCCATTCACTTGAATGGGTTCTTAAAGCAATGAGCGCTTACACCCTCTGCACTGCGAAGCCGTTTTTTTGTCGGAAACAAAGTCGGACATGCAGGACTATCCAGTTGTGCCTATCCAGTTTTCCGACATTTAGGTCGGATTCGCGGCGGACGGAGTGCCAGCGCAAGTGTGAACCCACCCTTAGACGGTCTATCAGTCTATTACAAGTAATATTAAACTAGACTTACACTGATCAGCCATTACATGAAAACCACCTGCCTGATATTGTGGTTTCAAAAGTTCGGTTCTGCAGTTCGATTCGAATTTCCCCAAAAATTTGCTTCTATCCAGATTAATTTGTGGTGAATTGCATTACAAAACAGCTATTTCCAGGCATCAGAGAGCCTGTATAGTGGTGTAGAACACTGTGCCTTGCAGTAACACACATAGGGAGCCTACTGTGGTAGTGACACAATACTGGGAGTCAGTATGACACGCACATGACAGGCGTCGCTATTAGAACCGCTGCACACTTCACTTATTTGGCCAGTTACGTGGGAAAAACTGACCAATTAACTCAAGTGTGAACTCAGCCTTACAGGTCCATGTTAGTGCCAGGTCGAAAGAACCGTGCAGAGGCCCAACATCCTACTGTAGAGTGAAAGAGTGCACTCCTTTTACACGTCATCTGCTGATTCCACATAGATGTCTACAGAGTCGCAAGGCGATATAATGTGGAGTTGGCAGAAGCATGAGGAGGCCACAGAGTGGCAAGGCGACATAATGTGGAGGTGGCAGCAGCATGAGGAGGCCACAGAGTGACCCAGTGGAAGCGGCATGAGGAGGGCATACAGTGACCCGGTGGCAGCAGCATAAGGAGGCCATACAGTGACCCAGTGGAAGCAGCATGAGGAGGCCATACAGTGACCCAGTGACAGCGGCATGAGGAGACCATGCAGTGACCCAGTGGCAGCGGCATGAGGAGGCCATACAGTGACCCAATGGCAGCGGCATGAGGACATACAGTGACCCAGTGGCAGCAGAGTGGCAAGGCGACATAATGTGGAGTTGGTAGCGACAAGAGGCCATACAGTGACCCAGTGGCATGAGGAGGCCATACAGTGACCCAGCAGTGGCAGCAGCATGAGGGGGACATAGTGAACCAAGGGTAACGATATGAGGAGGCCATACAGTGACCCAGTTGTAGCAGCATGAGGAGGTACATATATATATATACTCCTGTGATGTGTCCATGTACATATAATGCCTGTACTATATACTCCTGTTATGTGTCCATGAACATATAACCCCTATACTACAGTGGGGAAAAAAAGTATTTAGTCAGACACCAATTGTGCAAGTTCTCCCACTTATAAAGATGAGGCCGGCCTGTAATTGTCATCATAGGTAGACCTCAACTATGAGAGACAAAATGAGAAAACTAATCCAGAAAATCACATTGTCTGATTTTTTAAGAATTTATTTGCAAATTATGGTGGAAATGAAGTATTTGGTCACCTACAAACAAGCAAGATTTCTGTCTCTCACAGACCTGTAACTTCTCCTTTAAGAGGCTCCTCTGTCCTCCACTCATTACCTGTAGTAATGGCTCCTGTTTGACATTGTTATCAGTATAAAAGACTCCTGTCCACAACCTCAGTCACACTCCAAACTCCACTATGGTGAAGACCAAAGAGCTGTGGAAGGACCAGAAACAAAATGGTAGCCCTGCACCAGGCTGGGAAGACTGAATCTGCAATAGGCAAGCAGCTTGGTGTGAAGAAATCACCTGTGGGAGCAATAATTAGAAAATGGAAGACATACAAGACCACTGATAATCTCCCTCCATCAGGGGCTCCACGCAAGATCTCACCCCATGGGGTCAAAATGATCACAAGAACGGTGAGCAAAAATCCCAGAACCACACGGGGGGACCTAGTGAGTGACCTGCAGAAAGCTGGGACTAACGTAACAAAGGCTACCGTCAGTAACACACTACGCCGCCAGGGACTCAGATCCTGCAGTGCCAGACGTGTCCCCCTGCTTAAGCCAGTACATATCCGGGCCCGGCTGAAGTTTGCTAGAGAGCATTTGGATGTTCCAGAAGAGTATTGGGAGAATGTCATATGGTCAGATGAAACCAAAGTAGAACTGTTTGGTAGAAACACAACTCGTGGTGTTTGGAGGAGAGTGAATACTGAGTTGCCTCCAAAGAACACCATACCTACTGTGAAGCATGGGGGGGCAACATCATGTATGGGGCTGTTTCTCTGCAAAGGGACCAGGACGACTGATCCGAGTACATGAAAGAATGAATGGGGCCATGTATGGTGAGATTGTGAGTGCAAACCTCCTTCCATCAGCAAGGGCATTGAAGATGAAACGTGGCGGGGTCTTTCTGCATGACAATGATCCCAAGCACACCGCCAGGACAACGAAGGAGCGGCTTCGTAAGAAGCATTTCAAGGTCCTGGAGTGGCCTAGCCAGTCTCCAGATCTCAGCCCCATAGAAAACCTTTAGAAGGAGTTGAAAGTCCGTGTTGCCCAGCGACAGCCCCAAAACATCCCTGCTCTAGAGGAGATCTGCATGGAGGAATGGGCCGACATACCAGCAACAGTGTGTGCCAACCTTGTGAAGACTTACAGAAAACGTTTCACCTCTGTCATTGCCAACAAAGGAGATAGAAGAAAGGATTGAGATGAACTTTTGTTATTGACCAAATACTTATTTTCCACCATAATTTGCAAATAAATTCTTAAAAATTTAGACAATGTGATTTTCTGGATTAGTTTTCTCATTTTGTCTCTCATAGTTGAGGTCTACCTATGATGACAATTACAGGCCGGCCTCATCTTTATAAGTGGGAGAACTTGCACAATTGGTGGCTGAATAAATACTTTTTTCCCCACTGTATTTTTCCTTTGTAGTATGGAGTTTATCAACCTGAATCTTCATTTGGCCTTAGATGTTTATCTGTGTGCTCATCTGAGCATCTTCACATGACATGTCTCAAGACAGAGAGACAGACCAAGACGTGTGTCTGCCACTAATGTATATGCATAGGAGGGGGTGTATCAAACTCTTTATATTGTAATCCAGGCAGAAACACTGTATTCTGTATATGAAGTCGAGAAAGCTGAAAATGTGTTGTCCTATGTAATAAAGAAGTGGACTTACCTTGAATCATTCTGAAGTCTTGTGATTTCCACAGCCACTTACCATGGATTGTTCTTTGGTGCACGTCACTGCTGCCACTTATGGCTGTGAAGACTCTTGTCCTGAAGCTGTTGATCCGCAGCATTAATGTAAAATACATGTCCTGTCAGTGTGAGGCAGAGCTTACATTGGGGGATGTTATTATGGGGCCACTGCTTGGTCTACAAATGCTCAGATACTTTCAGTAGCTGTCACCTGAATGCTCTTTTGGCCAGCAGCCATTTCTCCTGACTACTCTGTCTTGTACTGCACTGGATGTGTTTTCAATGAGGAGAGCGAAGTAAGCATCTCCCAGACACTGGTAAGGGCGAAGGAATCGGACATTGATATTCAGCTTGGCCCATCCTGCTTTACCTTAACATCATATGTCAGTGAAGAGCTGGGAGAACTGTACACATTAGATAGTCGGCTGCTCCAGCTGAAATGTATGGGTTTGTCTGACTTTTCTCTGTTGTGTATGGGGGCCTTAAAGGGTATGTACACAGCCATCAGACAGCTTCTCAGGCTCTACAGGCTCAGAGTAAAAACAATTAAAGGGGTTGTCCAGAAGTAGAGTTTTTATGGCCTAGTCTTAGGCTAAGCCATAAATTCAATGATTGCGGGGGAGGGAGGCAGCCATCCCTCACACCACACAGCTGTACTGAGAAGCAAAAAGCTCCATCACTGCATCTCAGCTCCTACTGAGGTCAGTGGGCACCGTCACTAAAGCTCAGCCCACATTGAAGTCAGTGGGCACCATCACTAAAGCTCAGCTCCTATTGAAGTTAGTGGGCACCATCACTAAAGCTCAGCCCACATTGAAGTCAGTGGGCACCGTCACTAAAGCTCAGCTTCCATTGAAGTCAGTGGGCACCGTCACTAAAGCTCAGCTCCCATTAAAGTCAGTGGGCACTGTCACTAAAGCTCAGATCCCATTGAAGTCAGTGGGTGCCATCACTTAAGCTCAGCTCCCATTGAAGTCAGTGGGCAGTAAAGCTCAGCTCCCATTGAAGTCAGTGGGCACCATCACTAAAGCTCAGATCCCATTGAAGTCAGTGAGCACCGTCACTAGAGCTAAGCTCCCATTGAAGTTAGTGGGTGCCATCACTAAAGCTCAGCTCCCATTGAATTCAGTGGGCACCGTCACTAAAGCTCAGATCCCATTGAAGTCAGTGAGCACCGTCACTAGAGCTAAGCTCCCATTGAAGTTAGTGGGTGCCATCACTAAAGCTCAGCTCCCATTAAAATCAATGAGCAGTAAAGCTCAGCTCCACTGTCATGTAATTTTCTTGTCATCAGTGGGTTTTACACATGTACTGTAGCAGAGTTAGATGGTCACTTCTCGTGGTGTGAAATAAGAGGCTGAAGTCAAAGTAGAAGCTGCCCATCGAATGAAATATATTGCCGGGCAGCGCCTGCCTCCTCCCCAGTAACGGCAGCACCACTATCATTTGTCCATTTAATTGGTGCTAACCAATCATTGAAGAGCTGACACCTGCTATCGATAACCCGGTCGGCTGGTCAGTGATTGGTCCATTTGTATTTAGAGACAAAACCCTGTTAGGCTCCATTCAGATCACATTTTTTACAGCCATTAAGCAGATTAATAAATGCAAAAAGCAGATGCAAACAGTCGTCCATTTACGCAGAGATCAATGTTAAAAAAGAACGGATCCATTTTAGAATATCAGGCCTGTCCAAGAGATTTGGGTTTTTTTTTTTGTTTTTTTTAGCACTGATCTCTATGTAAACATATTGCATCCGTTTTTTTTTGCATCCGTTAAAGGATTAATAAACGTGATCAGAATGGTGCTTTATAGTATAACCATAGTGGGTGCCACAGTAACAGACAACACTATGGTGGTGTGCATGGGGCCCAAGACTGCACTCCTAGACTTTGCCAGTATTAGTTCGTCCGACTGATTATGGTATAAATGTCATCTATGGTTTTATTTTTAGCCATTAATTTGCCCCCTTGGTAGTGTGAAGAGACCTTAAGAGGAATATTCTAAGGCTGCATAGAGAGTGTAGAAACCATAAAAATAAAATCTACACCGTTCCCGCCTTCTGTCGGTGCCCAGTGGTCTGACATTCTGACACCCAACCTGTAGCGGCACCATAAACATACCGCACTGCATTCATGGCTGCTATCATATCATGTTGGGAGGTGGCAGCATGTGTTAGGTTTATAAAGCTGCTCACTTTATGACAGATACCCTCAGCCTCTATCCGGCCATACGTAACAGACATGTCCAGTGATCACGGCGCTTACATCGGCTCAATACACAGAATGAGGATTCTCCAAAATGAACATTTTACTTCAAAACACAAAGTGCATGATGTCTGCACACATCTACAAGGCCAGGAGCCGCTGCTGTAAAGCAATTCTATGCTGTATCTACTAGAACACTGAACACAACACAGTAACTGGGAATAACCAAACTAGAAAAAACATCCTCTAGGACGGAAACAGGTCACACGACCTGGACAAGAGCCACGGAATAAAGATGAATATCGCTCTGCGCCCACGCTATAAACCGCCTGCACATGCTCCCGACGGTCTGGAAGAGAAATCATTGATATCGGTAACAGTGAAACTGAAGAACGTCACAATAAAGACAAGCTCCAATACATCAGGACTGAGGCGGCTGCATCCACATTAGCTCATCTTGGTGACAGGTTCGATTTTATATTCACCTATCAGGACATTATGGTCTAATTAACACTGGTGATTATGGGATATATGTGATACAAGTGACATCTGACCTCCGGACATCCTGACCTTGTACCTTTAAGTGGTGCTGGGCATCTCAGGATCTGCTTGGGTCAGACTAGAAATATTATACTGCAGGTCTGCTCGAGGGAGAAGTTATCAGTGACCAAGGCGTCTACTACATGAGGGCGAGGTGGAAGAAGTTGACTTATTTTATAAAATGAGGATTAAATGTCAGACTAAAGTCTGAATATTTGCCCTGGCACTAAAAAGGTTAAAGATTCAAAACCATGAGAGATTAGGGAGAGGGGGGAACAGTCACAAACCCCCCTATAAGACATCAGTACTCATACTGCCTGGTATATGTACAGGACTGCACCCCCCCTATAGTGTCCCCTCCCTATAAGACATCATTCCTACTGCCTGGAATATGTGTATGTACAGGACTGCACCCCCCCTATAGTGTCCCCTCCCTATAAGACATCATTCCTACTGCCTGGAATATGTGTATGTACAGGAGGGCACCCCCCCTATAGTGTCCCCTCCCTATAAGACATCATTCCTACTGCCTGGAATATGTGTATGTACAGGACTGCACCCCCCCTATAGTGTCCCCTCCCTATAAGACATCATTACTACTGCCTGGAATATGTGTATGTACAGGACTGCACCCCCCTATAGTGTCCCCTCCCTATAAGACACATTACTACTGCCTGGAATATGTGTATGTACAGGACTGCACCCCCCTATAGTGTCCCCTCCCTATAAGACACATTACTACTGCCTGGAATATGTGTATGTACAGGAGGGCACCCCCCCTATAGTGTCCCCTCCCTATAAGACATCATTCCTACTGCCTGCAATATGTGTATGTACAGGACTGCACCCCCCCTATACTGTCCCCTCCCTATAAGACATCATTACTACTGCCTGGAATATGTGTATGTACAGGACTGCACCCCCTATAGTGTCCCCTCCCTATAAGACACATTACTACTGCCTGCAATATGTGTATGTACAGGACTGCACCCCCCCTATAGTGTCCCCTCCCTATAAGACATCATTCCTACTGCCTGCAATATGTGTATGTACAGGACTGCACCCCCCCGCTATAGTGTCCCCTCCCTATAAGACATCATTCCTACTGCCTGGAATATGTGTATGTACAGGACTGCACCCCCCCGCTATAGTGTCCCCTCCCTATAAGACATCATTCCTACTGCCTGGAATATGTGTATGTACAGGACTGCACCCCCCCTATAGTGTCCCCTCCCTATAAGACATCATTACTACTGCCTGGAATATGTGTATGTACAGGACTGCACCCCCCCTATAGTGTCCCCTCCCTATAAGACATCATTACTACTGCCTGGAATATGTGTATGTACAGGACTGCACCCCCCCTATAGTGTCCCCTCCCTATAAGACATCATTCCTACTGCCTGGAATATGTGTATGTGCAGGACTGCACCCCCCTATAGTGTCCCCTCCCTATAAAACATCATTCCTACTGCCTGCAATATGTGTATGTACAGGACTGCACCCCCCGCTATAGTGTCCCCTCCCTATAAGACATCATTCCTACTGCCTGGAATATGTGTATGTACAGGACTGCACCCCCCCTATAGTGTCCCCTCCCTATAAGACATCATTCCTACTGCCTGCAATATGTGTATGTACAGGACTGCACCCCCCCCTATAGTGTCCCCCTCCCTATAAGACACATTACTACTGCCTGGAATATGTGTATGTACAGGACTGCACCCCCCCTATAGTGTCCCCTCCCTATAAGACATCATTCCTACTGCCTGGAATATGTGTATGTACAGGACTGCACCCCCCCTATAGTGTCCCCTCCCTATAAGACATCATTCCTACTGCCTGGAATATGTGTATGTACAGGACTGCACCCCCCTATAGTGTCCCCTCCCTATAAGACACATTCCTACTGCCTGCAATATGTGTATGTACAGGACTGCACCCCCCCCTATAGTGTCCCCTCCCTATAAGACATCATTCCTACTGCCTGGAATATGTATATGTACAGGAGGGCACCCCCCTATAGTGTCCCCCTCCCTATAAGACATCATTCCTACTGCCTGGAATATGTGTATGTACAGGAGGGCACCCCCCCTATAGTGTCCCCCTCCCTATAAGACATCATTCCTACTGCCTGCAATATGTGTATGTACAGGACTGCACCCCCCTATAGTGTCCCCTCCCTATAAGACATCATTACTACTGCCTGGAATATGTGTATGTACAGGACTGCACCCCCCCTATAGTGTCCCCTCCCTATAAGACATCATTACTACTGCCTGGAATATGTGTATGTACAGGACTGCACCCCCCCTATAGTGTCCCCTCCCTATAAGACATCATTACTACTGCCTGCAATATGTGTATGTACAGGACTGCACCCCCTATAGTGTCCCCCTCCCTATAAGACATCATTACTACTGCCTGGTATATGCGTATGTACAGGACTGCACCCCCTATAGTGTCCCCTCCCTATAAGACATCATTACTACTGCCTGGAATATGTGTATGTACAGGACTGCACCCCCCTATAGTGTCCCCTCCCTATAAGACATCATTCCTACTGCCTGGAATATGTGTATGTACAGGACTGCACCCCCCCTATAGTGTCCCCTCCCTATAAAACATCATTCCTACTGCCTGCAATATGTGTATGTACAGGACTGCACCCCCCCCTATAGTGTCCCCTCCCTATAAGACATCATTCCTACTGCCTGCAATATGTGTATGTACAGGACTGCACCCCCCCCTATAGTGTCCCCCTCCCTATAAGACACATTACTACTGCCTGGAATATGTGTATGTACAGGACTGCACCCCCCCTATAGTGTCCCCTCCCTATAAGACATCATTCCTACTGCCTGGAATATGTGTATGTACAGGACTGCACCCCCCCCTATAGTGTCCCCTCCCTATAAGACATCATTCCTACTGCCTGGAATATGTGTATGTACAGGACTGCACCCCCCTATAGTGTCCCCTCCCTATAAGACACATTCCTACTGCCTGCAATATGTGTATGTACAGGACTGCACCCCCCCTATAGTGTCCCCTCCCTATAAGACATCATTCCTACTGCCTGGAATATGTGTATGTACAGGAGGGCACCCCCCTATAGTGTCCCCCTCCCTATAAGACATCATTCCTACTGCCTGCAATATGTGTATGTACAGGACTGCACCCCCTATAGTGTCCCCTCCCTATAAGACATCATTCCTACTGCCTGCAATATGTGTATGTACAGGACTGCACCCCCCCCTATAGTGTCCCCTCCCTATAAGACACATTCCTACTGCCTGGAATATGTGTATGTACAGGACTGCACCCCCCTATAGTGTCCCCCTCCCTATAAGACACATTCCTACTGCCTGCAATATGTGTATGTACAGGAGGGCACCCCCCTATAGTGTCCCCTCCCTATAAGACATCATTCCTACTGCCTGGAATATGTGTATGTACAGGACTGCACCCCCCCATAGTGTCCCCTCCCTATAAGACATCATTCCTACTGCCTGGAATATGTGTATGTACAGGACTGCACCCCCCCTATAGTGTCCCCTACCTATAAGACATCATTCCTACTGCCTGGAATATGTGTATGTACAGGAGGGCACCCCCCTATAGTGTCCCCTCCCTATAAGACATCATTCCTACTGCCTGGAATATGTGTATGTACAGGACTGCACCCCCCCATAGTGTCCCCTCCCTATAAGACATCATTCCTACTGCCTGCAATATGTGTATGTACAGGACTGCACCCCCCTATAGTGTCCCCTCCCTATAAGACATCATTACTACTGCCTGGAATATGCGTATGTACAGGACTGCACCCCCCCCTATAGTGTCCCCTCCCTATAAGACATCATTCCTACTGCCTGCAATATGTGTATGTACAGGACTGCACCCCCCTATAGTGTCCCCTCCCTATAAGACATCATTACTACTGCCTGGAATATGTGTATGTACAGGACTGCACCCCCCCTATAGTGTCCCCCTCCCTATAAGACATCATTCCTACTGCCTGGAATATGTGTATGTACAGGAGGGCACCCCCCTATAGTGTCCCCCTCCCTATAAGACATCATTCCTACTGCCTGGAATATGTGTATGTACAGGACTGCACCCCCCCTATAGTGTCCCCTCCCTATAAGACATCATTCCTACTGCCTGCAATATGTGTATGTACAGGACTGCACCCCCCTATAGTGTCCCCTCCCTATAAGACATCATTCCTACTGCCTGCAATATGTGTATGTACAGGACTGCACCCCCCTATAGTGTCCCCTCCCTATAAGACATCATTCCTACTGCCTGGAATATGTGTATGTACAGGAGGGCACCCCCCTATAGTGTCCCCTCCCTATAAGACATCATTCCTACTGCCTGGAATATGTGTATGTACAGGAGGGCACCCCCCTATAGTGTCCCCTCCCTATAAGACATCATTCCTACTGCCTGCAATATGTGTATGTACAGGACTGCACCCCCCTATAGTGTCCCCTCCCTATAAGACATCATTACTACTGCCTGGAATATGTGTATGTACAGGACTGCACCCCCCCCTATAGTGTCCCCTCCCTATAAGACATCATTACTACTGCCTGGAATATGTGTATGTACAGGACTGCACCCCCTATAGTGTCCCCTCCCTATAAGACATCATTACTACTGCCTGGAATATGTGTATGTACAGGACTGCACCCCCCCCCCCCTATAGTGTCCCCTCCCTATAAGACATCATTCCTACTGCCTGGAATATGTGTATGTACAGGACTGCGCCCCCTATAGTGTCCCCTCCCTATAAGACATCATTCCTACTGCCTGGAATATGTGTATGTACAGGACTGCACCCCCCTATAGTGTCCCCTCCCTATAAGACATCATTCCTACTGCCTGGAATATGTGTATGTACAGGACTGCACCCCCCCCTATAGTGTCCCCTCCCTATAAGACACATTCCTACTGCCTGCAATATGTGTATGTACAGGACTGCACCCCCCCTATACTGTCCCCTCCCTATAAGACATCATTCCTACTGCCTGGAATATGTGTATGTACAGGACTGCACCCCCCCCTATAGTGTCCCCTCCCTATAAGACATCATTACTACTGCCTGGAATATGTGTATGTACAGGAGGGCACCCCCCTATAGTGTCCCCCTCCCTATAAGACATCATTACTACTGCCTGCAATATGTGTATGTACAGGACTGCACCCCCCCGCTATAGTGTCCCCCTCCCTATAAGACACATTCCTACTGCCTGCAATATGTGTATGTACAGGACTGCACCCCCCTATAGTGTCCCCTCCCTATAAGACATCATTCCTACTGCCTGGAATATGTGTATGTACAGGACTGCACCCCCCTATAGTGTCCCCTCCCTATAAGACATCATTCCTACTGCCTGGAATATTTGTATGTACAGGAGGGCACCCCCCCCCTATAGTGTCCCCTCCCTATAAGACATCATTCCTATTGCCTGGAATATGTGTATGTACAGGACTGCACCCCCCTATAGTGTCCCCTCCCTATAAGACATCATTCCTACTGCCTGGAATATGTGTATGTACAGGAGGGCACCCCCCTATAGTGTCCCCTCCCTATAAGACATCATTCCTACTGCCTGGAATATGTGTATGTACAGGACTGCACCCCCCTATAGTGTCCCCTCCCTATAAGACATCATTCCTACTGCCTGCAATATGTGTATGTACAGGACTGCACCCCCCCTATAGTGTCCCCTCCCTATAAGACATCATTACTACTGCCTGGAATATGTGTATGTACAGGACTGCACCCCCCCTATAGTGTCCCCTCCCTATAAGACATCATTACTACTGCCTGCAATATGTGTATGTACAGGACTGCACCCCCTATAGTGTCCCCCTCCCTATAAGACATCATTACTACTGCCTGGTATATGCGTATGTACAGGACTGCACCCCCTATAGTGTCCCCTCCCTATAAGACATCATTACTACTGCCTGGAATATGTGTATGTACAGGACTGCACCCCCCTATAGTGTCCCCTCCCTATAAGACATCATTCCTACTGCCTGGAATATGTGTATGTACAGGACTGCACCCCCCCTATAGTGTCCCCTCCCTATAAAACATCATTCCTACTGCCTGCAATATGTGTATGTACAGGACTGCACCCCCCCTATAGTGTCCCCTCCCTATAAGACATCATTCCTACTGCCTGGAATATGTGTATGTACAGGAGGGCACCCCCCCTATAGTGTCCCCTCCCTATAAGACATCATTCCTACTGCCTGGAATATGTGTATGTACAGGACTGCACCCCCCCCATAGTGTCCCCTCCCTATAAGACATCATTCCTACTGCCTGGAATATGTGTATGTACAGGACTGCACCCCCCCCTATAGTGTCCCCTCCCTATAAGACATCATTCCTACTGCCTGGAATATGAGTATGTACAGGACTGCACCCCCATATAGTGTCCCCTCCCTATAAGACATCATTACTACTGCCTGGAATATGTGTATGTACAGGACTGCACCCCCCTATAGTGTCCCCCTCCCTATAAGACATCATTACTACTGCCTGCAATATGTGTATGTACAGGACTGCACCCCCCCATAGTGTCCCCCTCCCTATAAGACATCATTCCTACTGCCTGCAATATGTGTATGTACAGGACTGCACCCCCCTATAGTGTCCCCCTCCCTATAAGACATCATTCCTACTGCCTGGAATATGTGTATGTACAGGACTGCACCCTCCTATAGTGTCCCCTCCCTATAAGACATCATTCCTACTGCCTGCAATATGTGTATGTACAGGACTGCACCCCCCTATAGTGTCCCCTCCCTATAAGACATCATTACTACTGCCTGGAATATGTGTAAGTACAGGAGGGCACCCCCCTATAGTGTCCCCTCCCTATAAGACACATTCCTACTGCCTGCAATATGTGTATATACAGGACTGCACCCCCCTATAGTGTCCCCTCCCTATAAGACATCATTACTACTGCCTGGAATATGTGTATGTACAGGACTGCACCCCCCTATAGTGTCCCCCTCCCTATAAGACATCATTCCTACTGCCTGGAATATGTGTATGTACAGGACTGCACCCCCCCTATAGTGTCCCCTCCCTATAAGACATCATTCCTACTGCCTGGAATATGTGTATGTACAGGACTGCACCCCCCTATAGTGTCCCCCTCCCTATAAGACATCATTCCTACTGCCTGGAATATGTGTATGTACAGGAGGGCACCCCCCCCTATAGTGTCCCCTCCCTATAAGACATCATTCCTACTGCCTGGAATATGTGTATGTACAGGACTGCACCCCCCTATAGTGTCCCCTCCCTATAAGACATCATTCCTACTGCCTGCAATATGTGTATGTACAGGACTGCACCCCCCTATAGTGTCCCCTCCCTATAAGACATCATTCCTACTGCCTGGAATATGTGTATGTACAGGACTGCACCCCCCCATAGTGTCCCCGTCCCTATAAGACATCATTACTACTGCCTGGAATATGTGTATGTACAGGACTGCACCCCCCTATAGTGTCCCCTCCCTATAAGACATCATTACTACTGCCTGGAATATGTGTATGTACAGGACTGCACCCCCCCTATAGTGTCCCCTCCCTATAAAACATCATTCCTACTGCCTGCAATATGTGTATGTACAGGACTGCACCCCCCCTATAGTGTCCCCTCCCTATAAGACATCATTCCTACTGCCTGGAATATGTGTATGTACAGGACTGCACCCCCCTATAGTGTCCCCTCCCTAAAAGACACATTCCTACTGCCTGCAATATGTGTATGTACAGGACTGCACCCCCCCTATAGTGTCCCCTCCCTATAAGACATCATTCCTACTGCCTGGAATATGTGTATGTACAGGAGGGCACCCCCCCTATAGTGTCCCCTCCCTATAAGACATCATTCCTACTGCCTGGAATATGTGTATGTACAGGACTGCACCCCCCCATAGTGTCCCCTCCCTATAAGACATCATTCCTACTGCCTGGAATATGTGTATGTACAGGACTGCACCCCCCCCTATAGTGTCCCCTCCCTATAAGACATCATTCCTACTGCCTGGAATATGAGTATGTACAGGACTGCACCCCCCCTATAGTGTCCCCTCCCTATAAGACATCATTACTACTGCCTGGAATATGTGTATGTACAGGACTGCACCCCCCTATAGTGTCCCCCTCCCTATAAGACATCATTACTACTGCCTGCAATATGTGTATGTACAGGACTGCACCCCCCCATAGTGTCCCCCTCCCTATAAGACATCATTCCTACTGCCTGCAATATGTGTATGTACAGGACTGCACCCCCCTATAGTGTCCCCCTCCCTATAAGACATCATTACTACTGCCTGCAATATGTGTATGTACAGGACTGCACCCCCCGCTATAGTGTCCCCTCCCTATAAGACATCATTCCTACTGCCTGCAATATGTGTATGTACAGGACTGCACCCCCCTATAGTGTCCCCTCCCTATAAGACATCATTCCTACTGCCTGGAATATGTGTATGTACAGGACTGCACCCTCCTATAGTGTCCCCTCCCTATAAGACATCATTCCTACTGCCTGCAATATGTGTATGTACAGGACTGCACCCCCCTATAGTGTCCCCTCCCTATAAGACATCATTACTACTGCCTGGAATATGTGTAAGTACAGGAGGGCACCCCCCCTATAGTGTCCCCTCCCTATAAGACACATTCCTACTGCCTGCAATATGTGTATATACAGGACTGCACCCCCCTATAGTGTCCCCTCCCTATAAGACATCATTACTACTGCCTGGAATATGTGTATGTACAGGACTGCACCCCCCTATAGTGTCCCCCTCCCTATAAGACATCATTCCTACTGCCTGGAATATGTGTATGTACAGGACTGCACCCCCCTATAGTGTCCCCTCCCTATAAGACATCATTACTACTGCCTGGAATATGTGTATGTACAGGACTGCACCCCCCCGCTATAGTGTCCCCTCCCTATAAGACATCATTCCTACTGCCTGCAATATGTGTATGTACAGGACTGCACCCCCCCTATAGTGTCCCCTCCCTATAAGACATCATTCCTACTGCCTGGAATATGTGTATGTACAGGACTGCACCCCCCTATAGTGTCCCCCTCCCTATAAGACATCATTCCTACTGCCTGGAATATGTGTATGTACAGGAGGGCACCCCCCCCTATAGTGTCCCCTCCCTATAAGACATCATTCCTACTGCCTGGAATATGTGTATGTACAGGACTGCACCCCCCTATAGTGTCCCCTCCCTATAAGACATCATTCCTACTGCCTGCAATATGTGTATGTACAGGACTGCACCCCCCCTATAGTGTCCCCTCCCTATAAGACATCATTCCTACTGCCTGGAATATGTGTATGTACAGGACTGCACCCCCCCATAGTGTCCCCGTCCCTATAAGACATCATTACTACTGCCTGGAATATGTGTATGTACAGGACTGCACCCCCCTATAGTGTCCCCTCCCTATAAGACATCATTACTACTGCCTGGAATATGTGTATGTACAGGACTGCACCCCCCCTATAGTGTCCCATCCCTATAAGACATCATTACTACTGCCTGGAATATGTGTATGTACAGGACTGCACCCCCTATAGTGTCCCCTCCCTATAAGACATCATTACTACTGCCTGGAATATGTGTATGTACAGGACTGCACCCCCCCCCCCTATAGTGTCCCCTCCCTATAAGACATCATTCCTACTGCCTGGAATATGTGTATGTACAGGACTGCGCCCCCTATAGTGTCCCCTCCCTATAAGACATCATTCCTACTGCCTGGAATATGTGTATGTACAGGACTGCACCCCCCCCTATAGTGTCCCCTCCCTATAAGACATCATTCCTACTGCCTGGAATATGTGTATGTACAGGACTGCACCCCCCCCTATAGTGTCCCCTCCCTATAAGACACATTCCTACTGCCTGCAATATGTGTATGTACAGGACTGCACCCCCCCTATAGTGTCCCCTCCCTATAAGACATCATTCCTACTGCCTGGAATATGAGTATGTACAGGACTGCACCCCCCTATAGTGTCCCCTCCCTATAAGACATCATTACTACTGCCTGGAATATGTGTATGTACAGGAGGGCACCCCCCCTATAGTGTCCCCCTCCCTATAAGACATCATTACTACTGCCTGCAATATGTGTATGTACAGGACTGCACCCCCCCGCTATAGTGTCCCCTCCCTATAAGACATCATTCCTACTGCCTGGAATATGTGTATGTACAGGACTGCACCCCCCTATAGTGTCCCCTCCCTATAAGACATCATTCCTACTGCCTGGAATATTTGTATGTACAGGACTGCACCCCCCCCATAGTGTCCCCTCCCTATAAGACATCATTCCTATTGCCTGGAATATGTGTATGTACAGGACTGCACCCCCCTATAGTGTCCCCTCCCTATAAGACATCATTCCTACTGCCTGGAATATGTGTATGTACAGGAGGGCACCCCCCTATAGTGTCCCCTCCCTATAAGACATCATTCCTACTGCCTGGAATATGTGTATGTACAGGACTGCACCCCCCCTATAGTGTCCCCTCCCTATAAGACATCATTCCTACTGCCTGCAATATGTGTATGTACAGGACTGCACCCCCCTATAGTGTCCCCTCCCTATAAGACATCATTACTACTGCCTGGAATATGTGTATGTACAGGACTGCACCCCCCCCTATAGTGTCCCCCTCCCTATAAGACATCATTACTACTGCCTGGAATATGTGTATGTACAGGACTGCACCCCCCCTATAGTGTCCCCTCCCTATAAGACATCATTACTACTGCCTGCAATATGTGTATGTACAGGACTGCACCCCCCTATAGTGTTCCCTCCCTATAAGACATCATTCCTACTGCCTGGAATATGTGTATGTACAGGACTGCACCCCCCCCATAGTGTCCCCGTCCCTATAAGACATCATTACTACTGCCTGGAATATGTGTATGTACAGGACTGCACCCCCCCTATAGTGTCCCCTCCCTATAAGACATCATTACTACTGCCTGGAATATGTGTATGTACAGGACTGCACCCCCTATAGTGTCCCCTCCCTATAAGACATCATTACTACTGCCTGGAATATGTGTATGTACAGGACTGCACCCCCCCCCCCCCCTATAGTGTCCCCTCCCTATAAGACATCATTCCTACTGCCTGGAATATGTGTATGTACAGGACTGCGCCCCCTATAGTGTCCCCTCCCTATAAGACATCATTCCTACTGCCTGGAATATGTGTATGTACAGGACTGCACCCCCCCCTATAGTGTCCCCTCCCTATAAGACATCATTACTACTGCCTGGAATATGTGTATGTACAGGACTGCACCCCCCCCTATAGTGTCCCCTCCCTATAAGACACATTCCTACTGCCTGCAATATGTGTATGTACAGGACTGCACCCCCCCCTATAGTGTCCCCTCCCTATAAGACATCATTCCTACTGCCTGGAATATGAGTATGTACAGGACTGCACCCCCCTATAGTGTCCCCTCCCTATAAGACATCATTACTACTGCCTGGAATATGTGTATGTACAGGAGGGCACCCCCCTATAGTGTCCCCCTCCCTATAAGACATCATTACTACTGCCTGCAATATGTGTATGTACAGGACTGCACCCCCCCGCTATAGTGTCCCCTCCCTATAAGACATCATTCCTACTGCCTGGAATATGTTTATGTACAGGACTGCACCCCCCTATAGTGTCCCCTCCCTATAAGACATCATTCCTACTGCCTGGAATATTTGTATGTACAGGACTGCACCCCCCCATAGTGTCCCCTCCCTATAAGACATCATTCCTATTGCCTGGAATATGTGTATGTACAGGACTGCACCCCCCTATAGTGTCCCCTCCCTATAAGACATCATTCCTACTGCCTGGAATATGTGTATGTACAGGAGGGCACCCCCCTATAGTGTCCCCTCCCTATAAGACATCATTCCTACTGCCTGGAATATGTGTATGTACAGGACTGCACCCCCCTATAGTGTCCCCTCCCTATAAGACATCATTCCTACTGCCTGCAATATGTGTATGTACAGGACTGCACCCCCCTATAGTGTCCCCTCCCTATAAGACATCATTACTACTGCCTGGAATATGTGTATGTACAGGACTGCACCCCCCCTATAGTGTCCCCTCCCTATAAGACATCATTACTACTGCCTGGAATATGTGTATGTACAGGACTGCACCCCCCCTATAGTGTCCCCTCCCTATAAGACATCATTACTACTGCCTGCAATATGTGTATGTACAGGACTGCACCCCCTATAGTGTCCCCCTCCCTATAAGACATCATTACTACTGCCTGGTATATGTGTATGTACAGGACTGCACCCCCTATAGTGTCCCCTCCCTATAAGACATCATTACTACTGCCTGGAATATGTGTATGTACAGGACTGAACCCCCCTATAGTGTCCCCTCCCTATAAGACATCATTCCTACTGCCTGGAATATGTGTATGTACAGGACTGCACCCCCCTATAGTGTCCCCTCCCTATAAAACATCATTCCTACTGCCTGCAATATGTGTATGTACAGGACTGCACCCCCCCTATAGTGTCCCCTCCCTATAAGACATCATTCCTACTGCCTGCAATATGTGTATGTACAGGACTGCACCCCCCCCCTATAGTGTCCCCCTCCCTATAAGACACATTACTACTGCCTGGAATATGTGTATGTACAGGACTGCACCCCCCCTATAGTGTCCCCTCCCTATAAGACATCATTCCTACTGCCTGGAATATGTGTATGTACAGGACTGCACCCCCCTATAGTGTCCCCTCCCTATAAGACATCATTCCTACTGCCTGGAATATGTGTATGTACAGGACTGCACCCCCCCTATAGTGTGCCCTCCCTATAAGACACATTCCTACTGCCTGCAATATGTGTATGTACAGGACTGCACCCCCCCTATAGTGTCCCCTCCCTATAAGACATCATTACTACTGCCTGGAATATGTGTATGTACAGGACTGCACCCCCCCTATAGTGTCCCCTCCCTATAAGACATCATTCCTACTGCCTGGAATATGTGTATGTACAGGACTGCGCCCCCTATAGTGTCCCCTCCCTATAAGACATCATTCCTACTGCCTGGAATATGTGTATGTACAGGACTGCACCCCCCTATAGTGTCCCCTCCCTATAAGACATCATTCCTACTGCCTGGAATATGTGTATGTACAGGACTGCACCCCCCCTATAGTGTCCCCTCCCTATAAGACATCATTCCTACTGCCTGGAATATGTGTATGTACAGGAGGGCACCCCCCTATAGTGTCCCCTCCCTATAAGACATCATTCCTACTGCCTGCAATATGTGTATGTACAGGACTGCACCCCCCTATAGTGTCCCCTCCCTATAAGACATCATTACTACTGCCTGGAATATGTGTATGTACAGGACTGCACCCCCCCTATAGTGTCCCCTCCCTATAAGACATCATTCCTACTGCCTGGAATATGTGTATGTACAGGAGGGCACCCCCCTATAGTGTCCCCCTCCCTATAAGACATCATTCCTACTGCCTGGAATATGTGTATGTACAGGACTGCACCCCCCCTATAGTGTCCCCTCCCTATAAGACATCATTCCTACTGCCTGGAATATGTGTATGTACAGGACTGCACCCCCCTATAGTGTCCCCTCCCTATAAGACACATTCCTACTGCCTGCAATATGTGTATGTACAGGACTGCACCCCCCTATAGTGTCCCCTCCCTATAAGACATCATTCCTACTGCCTGGAATATGTGTATGTACAGGACTGCACCCCCCTATAGTGTCCCCCTCCCTATAAGACACATTACTACTGCCTGGAATATGTGTATGTACAGGACTGCACCCCCCCATAGTGTCCCCTCCCTATAAGACATCATTCCTACTGCCTGGAATATGTGTATGTACAGGACTGCACCCCCTATAGTGTCCCCCTCCCTATAAGACATCATTCCTACTGCCTGGAATATGTGTATGTACAGGACTGCACCCCCCTATAGTGTCCCCTCCCTATAAGACATCATTCCTACTGCCTGGAATATGTGTATGTACAGGACTGCACCCCCCCTATAGTGTCCCCTCCCTATAAGACATCATTACTACTGCCTGCAATATGTGTATGTACAGGACTGCACCCCCCCCCATAGTGTCCCCTCTCTATAAGACACATTCCTACTGCCTGGAATATGTGTATGTACAGGACTGCACCCCCCTATAGTGTCCCCTCCCTATAAGACATCATTCCTACTGCCTGGAATATGTGTATGTACAGGACTGCACCCCCCCCTATAGTGTCCCCTCCCTATAAGACATCATTCCTACTGCCTGGAATATGTGTATGTACAGGACTGCACCCCCCCTATAGTGTCCCCTCCCTATAAGACATCATTCCTACTGCCTGGAATATGTGTATGTACAGGACTGCACCCCCTATAGTGTCCCCTCCCTATAAGACATCATTCCTACTGCCTGGAATATGTGTATGTACAGGACTGCACCCCCCTATAGTGTCCCCTCCCTATAAGACACATTCCTACTGCCTGCAATATGTGTATGTACAGGACTGCACCCCCCTATAGTGTCCCCTCCCTATAAGACATCATTCCTACTGCCTGGAATATGTGTATGTACAGGACTGCACCCCCTATAGTGTCCCCTCCCTATAAGACACATTCCTACTGCCTGGAATATGTGTATGTACAGGAGGGCACCCCCCCGCTATAGTGTCCCCTCCCTATAAGACATCATTCCTACTGCCTGCAATATGTGTATGTACAGGACTGCACCCCGCTATAGTGTCCCCTCCCTATAAGACATCATTCCTACTGCCTGGTATATGTGTATGTGCAGGAGGGCACCCCCCTATAGTGTCCCCCTCCCTATAAGACACATTCCTACTGCCTGGTATATGCGTATGTACAGGACTGCACCCCCCTATAGTGTCCCCTCCCTATAAGACATCATTCCTACTGCCTGGAATATGTGTATGTACAGGACTGCACCCCCCTATAGTGTCCTCCTCCCTATAAGACACATTCCTACTGCCTGGAATATGTGTATGTACAGGACTGCACACCCCCTATAGTGTCCCCTCCCTATAAGACATCATTCCTACTGCCTGCAATATGTGTATGTACAGGACTGCACCCCCCTATAGTGTCCCCCTCCCTATAAGACATCATTACTACTGCCTGGAATATGTGTATGTACAGGACTGCACCCCCCCCCTCCAGAGTCCCCTCCCTATAAGACACATTCCTACTGCCTGGAATATGTGTATGTACAGGACTGCACCCCCCTCCAGTGTCCCCTCCCTATAAGACACATTCCTACTGCCTGGAATATGTGTATGTACAGGACTGCACCCCCCCGCTATAGTGTCCCCTCCCTATAAGACACATTACTACTGCCTGGAATATGTGTATGTACAGGACTGCACCCCCGCGCTATAGTGTCCCCCTCCCTATAAGACATCATTCCTACTGCCTGCAATATGTGTATGTACAGGACTGCACCCCCTATAGTGTCCCCCTCCCTATAAGACATCATTCCTACTGCCTGGAATATGTGTATGTACAGGACTGCACCCCCCCCTAAAGTGTCCCCCTCCCTATAAGACATCATTCCTACTGCCTGGAATATGTGTATGTACAGGACTGCACCCCCCCCTATAGTGTCCCCTCCCTATAAGACACATTACTACTGCCTGCAATATGTGTATGTACAGGACTGCACCCCCCCATAGTGTCCCCCTCCCTATAAGACATCATTACTACTGCCTGGAATATGTGTATGTACAGGACTGCACCCCCCCATAGTGTCCCCTCCCTATAAGACACATTCCTATTGCCTGGAATATGTGTATGTACAGGACTGCACCCCCTATAGTGTCCCCTCCCTATAAGACATCATTCCTACTGCCTGGTATATGTGTATGTACAGGACTGCACCCCCCCCCTATAGTGTCCCCCTCTCTATAAGACACATTCCTACTGCCTGCAATATGTGTATGTACAGGACTGCACCCCCCCTATAGTGTCCCCTCCCTATAAGACATCATTCCGACTGCCTGCAATATGTGTATGTACAGGACTGCACCCCCCCTATAGTGTCCCCTCCCTATAAGACACATTCCTACTGCCTGCAATATGTGTATGTACAGGACTGCACCCCCCTATAGTGTCCCCTCCCTATAAGACACATTCCTACTGCCTGGAATATGTGTATGTACAGGACTGCACCCCCCCTATAGTGTCCCCTCCCTATAAGACACATTCCTACTGCCTGCAATATGTGTATGTACAGGACTGCACCCCCCTATAGTGTCCCCTCCCTATAAGACACATTACTACTGCCTGGAATATGTGTATGTACAGGACTGCACCCCCCTATAGTGTCCCCTCCCTATAAGACATCATTCCTACTGCCTGGAATATGTGTATGTACAGGACTGCACCCCCCCGCTATAGTGTCCCCCTGCCTATAAGACATCATTACTACTGCCTGCAATATGTGTATGTACAGGACTGCACCCCCCCTATACTGTCCCCCTCCCTATAAGACATCATTCCTACTGCCTGGAATATGTGTATGTAGAGGACTGCACCCCCTATAGTGTCCCCCTCCCTATAAGACATCATTCCTACTGCCTGGAATATGTGTATGTACAGGACTGCACCCCCCTATAGTGTCCCCTCCCTATAAGACACATTCCTACTGCCTGCAATATGTGTATGTACAGGACTGCACCCCCTACAGTGTCCCCCTCTCTATAAGACACATTCCTACTGCCTGGAATATGCGTATGTACAGGACTGCACCCCCCCTATAGTGTCCCCTCCCTATAAGACATCATTACTACTGCCTGGAATATGTGTATGTACAGGAGGGCACCCCCCCTATAGTGTCCCCTCCCTATAAGACACATTCCTACTGCCTGCAATATGTGTATGTACAGGACTGCACCCCCCTATAGTGTCCCCTCCCTATAAGACACATTCCTACTGCCTGGAATATGTGTATGTACAGGACTGCACCCCCCCTATAGTGTCCCCTCCCTATAAGACATCATTCCTACTGCCTGGAATATGTGTATGTACAGGACTGCACCCCCCTATAGTGTCCCCCTCCCTATAAGACATCATTCCTACTGCCTGGAATATGTGTATGTACAGGACTGCACCCCCCCCCCTATAGTGTCCCCTCCCTATAACACACATTACTACTGCCTGCAATATGTGTATGTACAGGACTGCACCCCCCCCCCATAGTGTCCCCCTCCCTATAAGACATCATTACTGCTGCCTGGAATATGTGTATGTACAGGACTGCACCCCCCCCTATAGTGTCCCCTCCCTATAAGACACATTCCTATTGCCTGGAATATGTGTATGTACAGGACTGCACCCCCCCCTATAGTGTCCCCCTCTCTATAAGACACATTCCTACTGCCTGCAATATGTGTATGTACAGGACTGCACCCCCCCTATAGTGTCCCCTCCCTATAAGACATCATTCCTACTGCCTGCAATATGTGTATGTACAGGACTGCACCCCCCTATAGTGTCCCCCTCCCTATAAGACATCATTCCTACTGCCTGCAATATGTGTATGTACAGGACTGCACCCCCCCTATAGTGTCCCCTCCCTATAAGACACATTCCTACTGCCTGCAATATGTGTATGTACAGGACTGCACCCCCCCTATACTGTCCCCCTCCCTATAAGACATCATTCCTACTGCCTGGAATATGTGTATGTACAGGACTGCACCCCCTATAGTGTCCCCCTCCCTATAAGACACATTCCTACTGCCTGCAATATGTGTATGTACAGGACTGCACCCCCCCTATAGTGTCCCCTCCCTATAAGACACATTCCTACTGCCTGCAATATGTGTATGTACAGGACTGCACCCCCCCTATAGTGTCCCCTCCCTATAAGACATCATTCCTACTGTCTGCAATATGTGTATGTACAGGACTGCACCCCCCCTATAGTGTCCCCCTCTCTATAAGACACATTACTACTGCCTGGAATATGTGTATGTACAGGACTGCACCCCCCCCTATAGTGTCCCCTCCCTATAAGACATCATTACTACTGCCTGGAATATGTGTATGTACAGGACTGCACCCCCCCTATAGTGTCCCCTCCCTATAAGACACATTCCTACTGCCTGGAATATGCGTATGTACAGGACTGCACCCCCCCATAGTGTCCCCTCCCTATAAGACATCATTCCTACTGCCTGGAATATGCGTATGTACAGGACTGCACCCCCCCATAGTGTCCCCTCCCTATAAGACATCATTCCTAATGCCTGGAATATGTGTATGTACAGGACTGCACCCCCTATAGTGTCCCCTCCCTATAAGACATCATTCCTACTGCCTGCAATATGTGTATGTACAGGACTGCACCCCCCCTATAGTGTCCCCCTCCCTATAAGACACATTACTACTGCCTGGAATATGTGTATGTACAGGACTGCACCCCCCCATAGTGTCCCCTCCCTATAAGACACATTCCTATTGCCTGCAATATGTGTATGTACAGGACTGCACCCCCCCGCTATAGTGTCCCCCTCCCTATAAGACATCATTCCTACTGCCTGGAATATGTGTATGTACAGGACTGCACCCCCCCTATAGTGTCCCCCTCCCTATAAGACATCATTCCTACTGCCTGCAATATGTGTATGTACAGGACTGCACCCCCCTATAGTGTCCCCCTCCCTATAAGACACCATTACTACTGCCTGGAATATGTGTATGTACAGGACTGCACCCCCCCTATAGTGTCCCCCTCCCTATAAGACATCATTCCTACTGCCTGCAATATGTGTATGTACAGGACTGCACCCCCCTATAGTGTCCCCCTCCCTATAAGACACCATTACTACTGCCTGGAATATGTGTATGTACAGGTCTGCACCCCCCCTATAGTGTCCCCTCCCTATAAGACACATTCCTACTGCCTGCAATATGTGTATGTACAGGACTGCACCCCCCTATAGTGTCCCCTCCCTATAAGACACATTCCTACTGCCTGCAATATGTGTATGTACAGGACTGCACCCCCCCTATAGTGTCCCCTCCCTATAAGACACATTCCTACTGCCTGGAATATGTGTATGTACAGGACTGCACCCCCCCCCTATAGTGTCCCCTCCCTATAAGACACATTCCTACTGCCTGCAATATGTGTATGTACAGGACTGCACCCCCCCTATAGTGTCCCCTTCCTATAAGACATCATTCCTACTGCCTGGAATATGTGTATGTACAGGACTGCACCCCCCTATAGTGTCCCCCTCCCTATAAGACACATTCCTACTGCCTGCAATATGTGTATGTACAGGACTGCACCCCCTATAGTGTCCCCTCCCTATAAGACATCATTCCTACTGCCTGGAATATGTGTATGTACAGGACTGCACCCCCCTATAGTGTCCCCTCCCTATAAGACATCATTCCTACTGCCTGGAATATGTGTATGTACAGGACTGCACCCCCTATAGTGTCCCCTCCCTATAAGACATCATTCCTACTGCCTGGTATATGCGTATGTACAGGACTGCACCCCCCATAGTGTCCCCCTCCCTATAAGACATCATTCCTACTGCCTGGTATATGCGTATGTACAGGACTGCACCCCCCCCTATAGTGTCCCCTCCCTATAAGACATCATTACTACTGCCTGCAATATGTGTATGTACAGGACTGCACCCCCCCCCCTATAGTGTCCCCTCCCTATAAGACATCATTCCTACTGCCTGGAATATGTGTATGTACAGGACTGCACCCCCCCTATAGTGTCCCCTCCCTATAAGACATCATTCCTACTGCCTGGAATATGTGTATGTACAGGAGGGCACCCCCGCGCTATAGTGTCCCCCTCCCTATAAGACATCATTCCTACTGCCTGGAATATGTGTATGTACAGGACTGCACCCCCCCCCATAGTGTCCCCCTCCCTATAAGACATCATTCCTACTGCCTGGAATATGTGTATGTACAGGACTGCACCCCCCTATAGTGTCCCCTCCCTATAAGACATCATTCCTACTGCCTGGAATATGTGTATGTACAGGACTGCACCCCCCCTATAGTGTCCCCCTCCCTATAAGACATCATTCCTACTGCCTGGAATATGTGTATGTACAGGACTACACCCCCCCCATAGTGTCCCCCTCCCTATAAGACATCATTCCTACTGCCTGGAATATGTGTATGTACAGGACTGCACCCCCTATAGTGTCCCCTCCCTATAAGACACATTCCTACTGCCTGGAATATGTGTATGTACAGGACTGCACCCCCCTATAGTGTCCCCTCCCTATAAGACATCATTACTACTGCCTGGAATATGTGTATGTACAGGACTGCACCCCCCCTATAGTGTCCCCTCCCTATAAGACACATTACTACTGCCTGGAATATGTGTATGTACAGGACTGCACCCCCCTATAGTGTCCCCTCCCTATAAGACATCATTCCTACTGCCTGCAATATGTGTATGTACAGGACTGCACCCCCTATAGTGTCCCCTCCCTATAAGACATCATTCCTACTGCCTGCAATATGTGTATGTACAGGACTGCACCCCCCTATAGTGTCCCCTCCCTATAAGACACATTCCTACTGCCTGGAATATGTGTATGTACAGGACTGCACCCCCTATAGTGTCCCCTCCCTATAAGACACATTCCTACTGCCTGCAATATGTGTATGTACAGGACTGCACCCCCTATAGTGTCCCCCTCCCTATAAGACACATTACTACTGCCTGCAATATGTGTATGTACAGGACTGCACCCCCCGCCTATAGTGTCCCCTCCCTATAAGACACATTCCTACTGCCTGCAATATGTGTATGTACAGGACTGCACCCCCCCCTATAGTGTCCCCTCCCTATAAGACACATTCCTATTGCCTGCAATATGTGTATGTACAGGACTGCACCCCCCTATAGTGTCCCCTCCCTATAAGACATCATTCCTACTGCCTGCAATATGTGTATGTACAGGACTGCACCCCGCTATAGTGTCCCCTCCCTATAAGACACATTACTACTGCCTGCAATATGTGTATGTACAGGACTGCACCCCCCATAGTGTCCCCCTCCCTATAAGACATCATTACTACTGCCTGGAATATGTGTATGTACAGGACTGCACCCCCCCTATAGTGTCCCCTCCCTATAAGACATCATTCCTACTGCCTGCAATATGTGTATGTACAGGACTGCACCCCCCCATAGTGTCCCCCTCCCTATAAGACATCATTCCTCCTGTACTGTACTCATACTGCCTGCAATATGTGTATGTAGAGGACTGCACCCCCTATAGTGTCCCCCTCCCTATAAGACACATTACTACTGCCTGCAATATGTGTATGTACAGGACTGCACCCCCCCGCTATAGTGTCCCCTCCCTATAAGACACATTCCTACTGCCTGCAATATGTGTATGTACAGGACTGCACCCCCCCCCTATAGTGTCCCCTCCCTATAAGACACATTCCTATTGCCTGCAATATGTGTATGTACAGGACTGCACCCCCCTATAGTGTCCCCTCCCTATAAGACATCATTCCTACTGCCTGCAATATGTGTATGTACAGGACTGCACCCCCCCTATAGTGTCCCCTCCCTATAAGACATCATTCCTACTGCCTGGAATATGTGTATGTACAGGAGGGCACCCCCCCCATAGTGTCCCCTCCCTATAAGACACATTCCTACTGCCTGGAATATGTGTATGTACAGGACTGCACCCCCCTATAGTGTCCCCCTCCCTATAAGACATCATTCCTACTGCCTGCAATATGTGTATGTACAGGACTGCACCCCCCCTATAGTGTCCCCCTCTCTATAAGACATCATTCCTACTGCCTGCAATATGTGTATGTACAGGACTGCACCCCCCCTATAGTGTCCCCTCCCTATAAGACACATTCCTACTGCCTGCAATATGTGTATGTACAGGACTGCACCCCCCGCTATAGTGTCCCCTCCCTATAAGACACATTCCTACTGCCTGGAATATGTGTATGTACAGGACTGCACCCCCCTATAGTGTCCCCCTCCCTATAAGACACATTCCTACTGCCTGCAATATGTGTATGTACAGGAGGGCACCCCCCCTATAGTGTCCCCTCCCTATAAGACACATTACTACTGCCTGGAATATGTGTATGTACAGGACTGCACCCCCCTATAGTGTCCCCTCCCTATAAGACATCATTCCTACTGCCTGCAATATGTGTATGTACAGGACTGCACCCCCCTATAGTGTCCCCTCCCTATAAGACATCATTCCTACTGCCTGGAATATGTGTATGTACAGGACTGCACCCCCCCATAGTGTCCCCTCCCTATAAGACACATTACTACTGCCTGGAATATGTGTATGTACAGGACTGCACCCCCCTATAGTGTCCCCTCCCTATAAGACATCATTCCTACTGCCTGGAATATGTGTATGTACAGGACTGCACCCCCCCCCTATAGTGTCCCCTCCCTATAAGACACATTACTACTGCCTGGAATATGTGTATGTACAGGACTGCACCCCCCCTATAGTGTCCCCCTCCCTATAAGACACATTCCTACTGCCTGGAATATGTGTATGTACAGGACTGCACCCCCCGCTATAGTGTCCCCCTCCCTATAAGACACATTCCTAATGCCTGCAATATGTGTATGTACAGGACTGCACCCCCCTATAGTGTCCCCTCCCTATAAGACATCATTCCTACTGCCTGGAATATGTGTATGTACAGGACTGCACCCCCCCCCCCCGATAGTGTCCCCTCCCTATAAGACACATTCCTACTGCCTGGAATATGTGTATGTACAGGACTGCACCCCCCCTATAGTGTCCCCTCCCTATAAGACATCATTACTACTGCCTGGAATATGTGTATGTACAGGACTGCACCCCCCCATAGTGTCCCCTCCCTATAAGACACATTCCTATTGCCTGGAATATGTGTATGTACAGGAGGGCACCCCCCCCATAGTGTCCCCCTCCCTATAAGACATCATTACTACTGCCTGGAATATGTGTATGTACAGGACTGCACCCCCCCTATAGTGTCCCCTCCCTATAAGACATCATTCCTACTGCCTGGAATATGTGTATGTACAGGACTGCACCCCCCTATAGTGTCCCCTCCCTATAAGACATCATTCCTACTGCCTGGAATATGTGTATGTACAGGACTGCACCCCCCCATAGTGTCCCCTCCCTATAAGACACATTCCTACTGCCTGGAATATGTGTATGTACAGGACTGCACCCCCCTATAGTGTCCCCTCCCTATAAGACATCATTCCTACTGCCTGGAATATGTGTATGTACAGGACTGCACCCCCCTATAGTGTCCCCTCCCTATAAGACATCATTCCTACTGCCTGCAATATGTGTATGTACAGGACTGCACCCCCCCTATAGTGTCCCCTCCCTATAAGACATCATTACTACTGCCTGGAATATGTGTATGTACAGGACTGCACCCCCCCTATAGTGTCCCCTCCCTATAAGACACATTACTACTGCCTGCAATATGTGTATGTACAGGACTGCACCCCCGCCTATAGTGTCCCCCTCCCTATAAGACATCATTCCTACTGCCTGCAATATGTGTATGTACAGGACAACACCCCCCCTATAGTGTCCCCTCCCTATAAGACATCATTCCTACTGCCTGGAATATGTGTATGTACAGGACTGCACCCCCCTATAGTGTCCCCTCCCTATAAGACATCATTCCTACTGCCTGGTATATGTGTATGTACAGGACTGCACCCCCCCTATAGTGTCCCCCTCCCTATAAGACACATTCCTACTGCCTGGAATATGTGTATGTACAGGACTGCACCCCCCCTATAGTGTCCCCCTCCCTATAAGACACATTCCTACTGCCTGCAATATGTGTATGTACAGGACTGCACCCCCCCCCTATAGTGTCCCCTCCCTATAAGACATCATTCCTACTGCCTGCAATATGTGTATGTACAGGACTGCACCCCCCGCTATAGTGTCCCCCTCCCTATAAGACATCATTCCTACTGCCTGGAATATGTGTATGTACAGGACTGCACCCCCCTATAGTGTCCCCTCCCTATAAGACATCATTCCTACTGCCTGGAATATGTGTATGTACAGGACTGCACCCCCCTATAGTGTCCCCTCCCTATAAGACACATTCCTACTGCCTGCAATATGTGTATGTACAGGACTGCACCCCCCTATAGTGTCCCCTCCCTATAAGACATCATTCCTACTGCCTGGAATATGTGTATGTACAGGACTGCACCCCCCCATAGTGTCCCCCTCCCTATAAGACATCATTACTACTGCCTGGAATATGTGTATGTACAGGAGGGCACCCCCCATAGTGTCCCCTCCCTATAAGACATCATTCCTACTGCCTGCAATATGTGTATGTACAGGACTGCACCCCCCCTATAGTGTCCCCCTCCCTATAAGACACATTCCTACTGCCTGCAATATGTGTATGTACAGGAGGGCACCCCCCCTATAGTGTCCCCTCCCTATAAGACACATTACTACTGCCTGGAATATGTGTATGTACAGGACTGCACCCCCCCTATAGTGTCCCCCTCCCTATAAGACATCATTCCTACTGCCTGGAATATGTGTATGTACAGGAATGCACCCCCCCCCTATAGTGTCCCCTCCCTATAAGACATCATTCCTACTGCCTGGAATATGTGTATGTACAGGACTGCACCCCCCTATAGTGTCCCCTCCCTATAAGACATCATTACTACTGCCTGGAATATGTGTATGTACAGGACTGCACCCCCCTATAGTGTCCCCTCCCTATAAGACACATTACTACTGCCTGGAATATGTGTATGTACAGGACTGCACCCCCCTATAGTGTCCCCTCCCTATAAGACATCATTCCTACTGCCTGCAATATGTGTATGTACAGGACTGCACCCCCCTATAGTGTCCCCTCCCTATAAGACATCATTCCTACTGCCTGCAATATGTGTATGTACAGGACTGCACCCCCCCTATAGTGTCCCCCTCCCTATAAGACACATTACTACTGCCTGCAATATGTGTATGTACAGGACTGCACCCCCCCGCTATAGTGTCCCCTCCCTATAAGACACATTCCTACTGCCTGCAGTATGTGTATTTACAGGACTGCACCCCCCCTATAGTGTCCCCTCCCTATAAGACACATTCCTACTGCCTGCAATATGTGTATGTACAGGACTGCACCCCCCCTATAGTGTCCCCTCCCTATAAGACACATTCCTACTGCCTGGAATATGTGTATGTACAGGAGGGCACCCCCCCCATAGTGTCCCCTCCCTATAAGACACATTCCTACTGCCTGGAATATGTGTATGTACAGGACTGCACCCCCCTATAGTGTCCCCTCCCTATAAGACATCATTCCTACTGCCTGCAATATGTGTATGTACAGGACTGCACCCCCCTATAGTGTCCCCTCCCTATAAGACATCATTCCTACTGCCTGGAATATGTGTATGTACAGGACTGCACCCCCCTATAGTGTCCCCTCCCTATAAGACATCATTCCTACTGCCTGGAATATGTGTATGTACAGGACTGCACCCCCCCTATAGTGTCCCCTCCCTATAAGACATCATTCCTACTGCCTGGAATATGTGTATGTACAGGACTGCACCCCCCCTATAGTGTCCCCCTCCCTATAAGACACATTCCTACTGCCTGGAATATGTGTATGTACAGGAGGGCACCCCCCCCTATAGTGTCCCCTCCCTATAAGACATCATTCCTACTGCCTGGAATATGTGTATGTACAGGACTGCACCCCCGCCTATAGTGTCCCCTCCCTATAAGACACATTCCTACTGCCTGCAATATGTGTATGTACAGGACTGCACCCCCTATAGTGTCCCCTCCCTATAAGACATCATTCCTACTGCCTGGTATATGTGTATGTACAGGACTGCACCCCCCCTATAGTGTCCCCTCCCTATAAGACACATTCCTACTGCCTGCAATATGTGTATGTACAGGACTGCACCCCCCTATAGTGTCCCCCTCCCTATAAGACATCATTCCTACTGCCTGGAATATGTGTATGTACAGGAGGGCACCCCCCGCTATAGTGTCCCCTCCCTATAAGACATCATTCCTACTGCCTGCAATATGTGTATGTACAGGACTGCACCCCCCTAAAGTGTCCCCTCCCTATAAGACATCATTCCTACTGCCTGGAATATGTGTATGTACAGGAGGGCACCCCCCCTATAGTGTCCCCTCCCTATAAGACATCATTCCTACTGCCTGGAATATGTGTATGTACAGGACTGCACCCCCGCGCTATAGTGTCCCCTCCCTATAAGACATCATTCCTACTGCCTGCAATATGTGTATGTACAGGACTGCACCCCCCTATAGTGTCCCCTCCCTATAAGACACATTCCTACTGCCTGCAATATGTGTATGTACAGGACTGCACCCCCCCCCCTATAGTGTCCCCTCCCTATAAGACATCATTCCTACTGCCTGCAATATGTGTATGTACAGGACTGCACCCCCGCGCTATAGTGTCCCCTCCCTATAAGACACATTCCTACTGCCTGGAATATGTGTATGTACAGGACTGCACCCCCCCTATAGTGTCCCCTCCCTATAAGACATCATTCCTACTGCCTGTAATATGTGTATGTACAGGACTGCACCCCCCCTATAGTGTCCCCCTCCCTATAAGACACATTCCTACTGCCTGCAATATGTGTATGTACAGGAGGGCACCCCCCTATAGTGTCCCCTCCCTATAAGACACATTACTACTGCCTGGAATATGTGTATGTACAGGACTGCACCCCCCCTATAGTGTCCCCTCCCTATAAGACATCATTCCTACTGCCTGGTATATGTGTATGTACAGGACTGCACCCCCCTATAGTGTCCCCTCCCTATAAGACATCATTCCTACTGCCTGGAATATGTGTAGGTACAGGACTGCACCCGCCTATAGTGTCCCCCTCCCTATAAGACATCATTCCTACTGCCTGCAATATGTGTATGTACAGGACTGCACCCCCTATAGTGTCCCCTCCCTATAAGACATCATTCCTACTGCCTGCAATATGTGTATGTACAGGACTGCACCCCCCCTATAGTGTCCCCTCCCTATAAGACACATTCCTACTGCCTGGAATATGTGTATGTACAGGAGGGCACCCCCCCTATAGTGTCCCCTCCCTATAAGACATCATTCCTACTGCCTGGAATATGTGTATGTACAGGACTGCACCCCCCCATAGTGTCCCCTCCCTATAAGACATCATTCCTACTGCCTGGAATATGTGTATGTACAGGACTGCACCCCCCCCTATAGTGTCCCCTCCCTATAAGACATCATTCCTACTGCCTGCAATATGTGTATGTACAGGACTGCACCCCCCCTATAGTGTCCCCTACCTATAAGACATCATTCCTACTGCCTGGAATATGTGTATGTACAGGAGGGCACCCCCCCTATAGTGTCCCCTCCCTATAAGACATCATTCCTACTGCCTGGAATATGTGTATGTACAGGACTGCACCCCCCCATAGTGTCCCCTCCCTATAAGACATCATTCCTACTGCCTGCAATATGTGTATGTACAGGACTGCACCCCCCTATAGTGTCCCCTCCCTATAAGACATCATTACTACTGCCTGGAATATGCGTATGTACAGGACTGCACCCCCCCCCTATAGTGTCCCCTCCCTATAAGACATCATTCCTACTGCCTGCAATATGTGTATGTACAGGACTGCACCCCCCTATAGTGTCCCCTCCCTATAAGACATCATTACTACTGCCTGGAATATGTGTATGTACAGGACTGCACCCCCCCCTATAGTGTCCCCCTCCCTATAAGACATCATTCCTACTGCCTGGAATATGTGTATGTACAGGAGGGCACCCCCCTATAGTGTCCCCCTCCCTATAAGACATCATTCCTACTGCCTGGAATATGTGTATGTACAGGACTGCACCCCCCCTATAGTGTCCCCTCCCTATAAGACATCATTCCTACTGCCTGGAATATGTGTATGTACAGGACTGCACCCCCCCTATAGTGTCCCCTCCCTATAAGACATCATTCCTACTGCCTGCAATATGTGTATGTACAGGACTGCACCCCCCTATAGTGTCCCCTCCCTATAAGACATCATTCCTACTGCCTGGAATATGTGTATGTACAGGAGGGCACCCCCCTATAGTGTCCCCTCCCTATAAGACATCATTCCTACTGCCTGGAATATGTGTATGTACAGGAGGGCACCCCCCTATAGTGTCCCCTCCCTATAAGACATCATTCCTACTGCCTGCAATATGTGTATGTACAGGACTGCACCCCCCTATAGTGTCCCCTCCCTATAAGACATCATTACTACTGCCTGGAATATGTGTATGTACAGGACTGCACCCCCCCTATAGTGTCCCCTCCCTATAAGACATCATTACTACTGCCTGGAATATGTGTATGTACAGGACTGCACCCCCCTATAGTGTCCCCTCCCTATAAGACATCATTACTACTGCCTGGAATATGTGTATGTACAGGACTGCACCCCCCCCCCCCCCTATAGTGTCCCCTCCCTATAAGACATCATTCCTACTGCCTGGAATATGTGTATGTACAGGACTGCGCCCCCCTATAGTGTCCCCTCCCTATAAGACATCATTCCTACTGCCTGGAATATGTGTATGTACAGGACTGCACCCCCCTATAGTGTCCCCTCCCTATAAGACATCATTCCTACTGCCTGGAATATGTGTATGTACAAGACTGCACCCCCCCCTATAGTGTCCCCTCCCTATAAGACACATTCCTACTGCCTGCAATATGTGTATGTACAGGACTGCACCCCCCCTATAGTGTCCACTCCCTATAAGACATCATTCCTACTGCCTGGAATATGTGTATGTACAGGACTGCGCCCCCTATAGTGTCCCCTCCCTATAAGACATCATTCCTACTGCCTGGAATATGTGTATGTACAGGACTGCACCCCCCTATAGTGTCCCCTCCCTAAAAGACATCATTCCTACTGCCTGGAATATGTGTATGTACAAGACTGCACCCCCCCCTATAGTGTCCCCTCCCTATAAGACACATTCCTACTGCCTGCAATATGTGTATGTACAGGACTGCACCCCCCCTATAGTGTCCACTCCCTATAAGACATCATTCCTACTGCCTGGAATATGTGTATGTACAGGACTGCACCCCCCCCCTATAGTGTCCCCTCCCTATAAGACATCATTCCTACTGCCTGGAATATGTGTATGTACAGGACTGCACCCCCCCTATAGTGTCCCCTCCCTATAAGACATCATTACTACTGCCTGGAATATGTGTATGTACAGGAGGGCACCCCCCTATAGTGTCCCCCTCCCTATAAGACATCATTACTACTGCCTGCAATATGTGTATGTACAGGACTGCACCCCCCCGCTATAGTGTCCCCCTCCCTATAAGACATCATTCCTACTGCCTGGAATATGTGTATGTACAGGACTGCACCCCCCTATAGTGTCCCCTCCCTATAAGACATCATTCCTACTGCCTGGAATATTTGTATGTACAGGAGGGCACCCCCCCCTATAGTGTCCCCTCCCTATAAGACATCATTCCTATTGCCTGGAATATGTGTATGTACAGGACTGCACCCCCCTATAGTGTCCCCTCCCTATAAGACATCATTCCTACTGCCTGGAATATTTGTATGTACAGGAGGGCACCCCCCCCCCTATAGTGTCCCCTCCCTATAAGACATCATTCCTATTGCCTGGAATATGTGTATGTACAGGACTGCACCCCCCTATAGTGTCCCCTCCCTATAAGACATCATTCCTACTGCCTGGAATATGTGTATGTACAGGAGGGCACCCCCCCTATAGTGTCCCCTCCCTATAAGACATCATTCCTACTGCCTGGAATATGTGTATGTACAGGACTGCACCCCCCTATAGTGTCCCCTCCCTATAAGACATCATTCCTACTGCCTGCAATATGTGTATGTACAGGACTGCACCCCCCTATAGTGTCCCCTCCCTATAAGACATCATTACTACTGCCTGGAATATGTGTATGTACAGGACTGCACCCCCCCCTATAGTGTCCCCTCCCTATAAGACATCATTACTACTGCCTGGAATATGTGTATGTACAGGACTGCACCCCCCCTATAGTGTCCCCTCCCTATAAGACATCATTACTACTGCCTGGAATATGTGTATGTACAGGACTGCACCCCCCCCCTATAGTGTCCCCTCCCTATAAGACACATTCCTACTGCCTGCAATATGTGTATGTACAGGACTGCACCCCCGTGTGCCCCTCCCTATAAGACATCATTCCTACTGCCTGGAATATGTGTATGTACAGGACTGCACCCCCTATAGTGTCCCCTCCCTATAAGACATCATTCCTACTGCCTGGAATATGTGTATGTACAGGACTGCACCCCCCCCTATAGTGTCCCCTCCCTATAAGACATCATTACTACTGCCTGGAATATGTGTATGTACAGGACTGCACCCCCCCCTATAGTGTCCCCTCCCTATAAGACATCATTCCTACTGCCTGGAATATGTGTATGTACAGGACTGCACCCCCCCATAGTGTCCCCTCCCTATAAGACATCATTCCTACTGCCTGGAATATGAGTATGTACAGGACTGCACCCCCCTATAGTGTCCCCTCCCTATAAGACATCATTACTACTGCCTGGAATATGTGTATGTACAGGACTGCACCCCCCTATAGTGTCCCCCTCCCTATAAGACATCATTACTACTGCCTGCAATATGTGTATGTACAGGACTGCACCCCCCCATAGTGTCCCCCTCCCTATAAGACATCATTCCTACTGCCTGCAATATGTGTATGTACAGGACTGCACCCCCCCTATAGTGTCCCCTCCCTATAAGACATCATTCCTACTGCCTGGAATATGTGTATGTACAGGACTGCACCCCCCTATAGTGTCCCCTCCCTATAAGACATCATTCCTACTGCCTGCAATATGTGTATGTACAGGACTGCACCCCCCTATAGTGTCCCCTCCCTATAAGACATCATTACTACTGCCTGGAATATGTGTATGTACAGGACTGCACCCCCCCTATAGTGTCCCCTCCCTATAAGACATCATTACTACTGCCTGCAATATGTGTATGTACAGGACTGCACCCCCCTATAGTGTCCCCCTCCCTATAAGACATCATTACTACTGCCTGGAATATGCGTATGTACAGGACTGCACCCCCCTATAGTGTCCCCCTCCCTATAAGACATCATTACTACTGCCTGGAATATGTGTATGTACAGGACTGCACCCCCCCTATAGTGTCCCCTCCCTATAAGACATCATTACTACTGCCTGCAATATGTGTATGTACAGGACTGCACCCCCCTATAGTGTCCCCCTCCCTATAAGACATCATTACTACTGCCTGGAATATGCGTATGTACAGGACTGCACCCCCCTATAGTGTCCCCTCCCTATAAGACATCATTACTACTGCCTGGAATATGTGTATGTACAGGACTGCACCCCCCTATAGTGTCCCCTCCCTATAAGACATCATTCCTACTGCCTGGAATATGTGTATGTACAGGACTGCACCCCCCTATAGTGTCCCCTCCCTATAAGACATCATTCCTACTGCCTGGAATATGTGTATGTACAGGACTGCACCCCCCTATAGTGTCCCCTCCCTATAAGACACATTCCTACTGCCTGCAATATGTGTATGTACAGGACTGCACCCCCGCCTATAGTGTCCCCTCCCTATAAGACATCATTCCTACTGCCTGGAATATGTGTATGTACAGGACTGCACCCCCCCTATAGTGTCCCCTCCCTATAAGACATCATTACTACTGCCTGGAATATGTGTATGTACAGGACTGCACCCCCCCTATAGTGTCCCCTCCCTATAAGACATCATTCCTACTGCCTGGAATATGTGTATGTACAGGACTGCACCCCCCCTATAGTGTCCCCTCCCTATAAGACATCATTCCTACTGCCTGCAATATGTGTATGTACAGGACTGCACCCCCCCTATAGTGTCCCCTCCCTATAAGACATCATTCCTACTGCCTGGAATATGTGTATGTACAGGACTGCACCCCCCTATAGTGTCCCCTCCCTATAAGACATCATTCCTACTGCCTGGAATATGTGTATGTACAGGAGGGCACCCCCCTATAGTGTCCCCCTCCCTATAAGACATCATTCCTACTGCCTGGAATATGTGTATGTACAGGAGGGCACCCCCCCTATAGTGTCCCCCTCCCTATAAGACATCATTCCTACTGCCTGCAATATGTGTATGTACAGGACTGCACCCCCCTATAGTGTCCCCTCCCTATAAGACATCATTCCTACTGCCTGCAATATGTGTATGTACAGGACTGCACCCCCCCCTATAGTGTCCCCTCCCTATAAGACATCATTCCTACTGCCTGGAATATGTGTATGTACAGGAGGGCACCCCCCTATAGTGTCCCCTCCCTATAAGACATCATTCCTACTGCCTGGAATATGTGTATGTACAGGACTGCACCCCCCCCTATAGTGTCCCCTCCCTATAAGACATCATTCCTACTGCCTGGAATATGTGTATGTACAGGACTGCACCCCCCCATAGTGTCCCCTCCCTATAAGACATCATTCCTACTGCCTGGAATATGTGTATGTACAGGACTGCACCCCCCCTATAGTGTCCCCTCCCTATAAGACATCATTCCTACTGCCTGGAATATGTGTATGTACAGGACTGCACCCCCCCCATAGTGTCCCCTCCCTATAAGACATCATTACTACTGCCTGGAATATGCGTATGTACAGGACTGCACCCCCCCTATAGTGTCCCCTCCCTATAAGACATCATTCCTACTGCCTGGAATATGTGTATGTACAGGACTGCACCCCCCTATAGTGTCCCCTCCCTATAAGACATCATTCCTACTGCCTGGAATATGTGTATGTACAGGAGGGCACCCCCCTATAGTGTCCCCCTCCCTATAAGACATCATTCCTACTGCCTGGAATATGTGTATGTACAGGACTGCACCCCCCCTATAGTGTCCCCTCCCTATAAGACATCATTACTACTGCCTGGAATATGTGTATGTACAGGACTGCACCCCCGCCGCTATAGTGTCCCCTCCCTATAAGACATCATTCCTACTGCCTGCAATATGTGTATGTACAGGACTGCACCCCCCTATAGTGTCCCCTCCCTATAAGACATCATTCCTACTGCCTGGAATATGTGTATGTACAGGACTGCACCCCCCTATAGTGTCCCCCTCCCTATAAGACATCATTCCTACTGCCTGGAATATGTGTATGTACAGGAGGGCACCCCCCCCTATAGTGTCCCCTCCCTATAAGACATCATTCCTACTGCCTGGAATATGTGTATGTACAGGACTGCACCCCCCTATAGTGTCCCCTCCCTATAAGACATCATTCCTACTGCCTGCAATATGTGTATGTACAGGACTGCACCCCCCCTATAGTGTCCCCTCCCTATAAGACATCATTCCTACTGCCTGGAATATGTGTATGTACAGGACTGCACCCCCCCTATAGTGTCCCCGTCCCTATAAGACATCATTACTACTGCCTGGAATATGTGTATGTACAGGACTGCACCCCCCCTATAGTGTCCCCTCCCTATAAGACATCATTACTACTGCCTGGAATATGTGTATGTACAGGACTGCACCCCCCCTATAGTGTCCCATCCCTATAAGACATCATTACTACTGCCTGGAATATGTGTATGTACAGGACTGCACCCCCTATAGTGTCCCCTCCCTATAAGACATCATTACTACTGCCTGGAATATGTGTATGTACAGGACTGCACCCCCCCCCCCCCTATAGTGTCCCCTCCCTATAAGACATCATTCCTACTGCCTGGAATATGTGTATGTACAGGACTGCGCCCCCCTATAGTGTCCCCTCCCTATAAGACATCATTCCTACTGCCTGGAATATGTGTATGTACAGGACTGCACCCCCCCCTATAGTGTCCCCTCCCTATAAGACATCATTCCTACTGCCTGGAATATGTGTATGTACAGGACTGCACCCCCCCCTATAGTGTCCCCTCCCTATAAGACACATTCCTACTGCCTGCAATATGTGTATGTACAGGACTGCACCCCCCCTATAGTGTCCCCTCCCTATAAGACATCATTCCTACTGCCTGGAATATGAGTATGTACAGGACTGCACCCCCCCTATAGTGTCCCCTCCCTATAAGACATCATTACTACTGCCTGGAATATGTGTATGTACAGGACTGCACCCCCCTATAGTGTCCCCTCCCTATAAGACATCATTCCTACTGCCTGGAATATGTGTATGTACAGGAGGGCACCCCCCCTATAGTGTCCCCTCCCTATAAGACATCATTCCTACTGCCTGGAATATGTGTATGTACAGGACTGCACCCCACCATAGTGTCCCCTCCCTATAAGACATCATTCCTACTGCCTGCAATATGTGTATGTACAGGACTGCACCCCCCTATAGTGTCCCCTCCCTATAAGACATCATTCCTACTGCCTGGAATATGTGTATGTACAGGACTGCACCCCCCCTATAGTGTCCCCTCCCTATAAGACATCATTCCTACTGCCTGCAATATGTGTATGTACAGGACTGCACCCCCCTATAGTGTCCCCTCCCTATAAGACATCATTCCTACTGCCTGCAATATGTGTATGTACAGGACTGCACCCCCCTATAGTGTCCCCTCCCTATAAGACATCATTCCTACTGCCTGGAATATGTGTATGTACAGGAGGGCACCCCCCCTATAGTGTCCCCTCCCTATAAGACATCATTCCTACTGCCTGGAATATGTGTATGTACAGGAGGGCACCCCCCTATAGTGTCCCCTCCCTATAAGACATCATTCCTACTGCCTGCAATATGTGTATGTACAGGACTGCACCCCCCCTATAGTGTCCCCTCCCTATAAGACATCATTACTACTGCCTGGAATATGTGTATGTACAGGACTGCACCCCCCTATAGTGTCCCCTCCCTATAAGACATCATTACTACTGCCTGGAATATGTGTATGTACAGGACTGCACCCCCCTATAGTGTCCCCTCCCTATAAGACATCATTACTACTGCCTGGAATATGTGTATGTACAGGACTGCACCCCCCCCCCCCCTATAGTGTCCCCTCCCTATAAGACATCATTCCTACTGCCTGGAATATGTGTATGTACAGGACTGCGCCCCCCATAGTGTCCCCTCCCTATAAGACATCATTCCTACTGCCTGGAATATGTGTATGTACAGGACTGCACCCCCCCTATAGTGTCCCCTCCCTATAAGACATCATTCCTACTGCCTGGAATATGAGTATGTACAGGACTGCACCCCCCTATAGTGTCCCCTCCCTATAAGACATCATTCCTACTGCCTGGAATATGTGTATGTACAGGAGGGCACCCCCCTATAGTGTCCCCCTCCCTATAAGACATCATTACTACTGCCTGCAATATGTGTATGTACAGGACTGCACCCCCCCGCTATAGTGTCCCCCTCCCTATAAGACACATTCCTACTGCCTGCAATATGTGTATGTACAGGAGGGCACCCCCCCTATAGTGTCCCCTCCCTATAAGACATCATTCCTACTGCCTGGAATATGTGTATGTACAGGACTGCACCCCCCTATAGTGTCCCCTCCCTATAAGACATCATTCCTACTGCCTGGAATATTTGTATGTACAGGAGGGCACCCCCCCTATAGTGTCCCCTCCCTATAAGACATCATTCCTACTGCCTGGAATATGTGTATGTACAGGACTGCACCCCCCTATAGTGTCCCCTCCCTATAAGACATCATTCCTACTGCCTGGAATATGTGTATGTACAGGAGGGCACCCCCCCTATAGTGTCCCCTCCCTATAAGACATCATTCCTACTGCCTGGAATATGTGTATGTACAGGACTGCACCCCCCTATAGTGTCCCCTCCCTATAAGACATCATTCCTACTGCCTGCAATATGTGTATGTACAGGACTGCACCCCCCCTATAGTGTCCCCTCCCTATAAGACATCATTACTACTGCCTGGAATATGTGTATGTACAGGACTGCACCCCCCTATAGTGTCCCCTCCCTATAAGACATCATTACTACTGCCTGCAATATGTGTATGTACAGGACTGCACCCCCTATAGTGTCCCCCTCCCTATAAGACATCATTACTACTGCCTGGAATATGTGTATGTACAGGACTGCACCCCCCTATAGTGTCCCCTCCCTATAAGACATCATTCCTACTGCCTGGAATATGTGTATGTACAGGACTGCACCCCCCCCTATAGTGTCCCCTCCCTATAAGACATCATTCCTACTGCCTGCAATATGTGTATGTACAGGACTGCACCCCCCTATAGTGTCCCCTCCCTATAAGACATCATTCCTACTGCCTGGAATATGTGTATGTACAGGACTGCACCCCCCCTATAGTGTCCCCTCCCTATAAGACATCATTCCTACTGCCTGCAATATGTGTATGTACAGGACTGCACCCCCCCCATAGTGTCCCCTCCCTATAAGACATCATTCCTACTGCCTGGAATATGTGTATGTACAGGACTGCACCCCCCCTATAGTGTCCCCTCCCTATAAGACATCATTCCTACTGCCTGGAATATGTGTATGTACAGGACTGCACCCCCCTATAGTGTCCCCTCCCTATAAGACATCATTACTACTGCCTGGAATATGTGTATGTACAGGACTGCACCCCCCTATAGTGTCCCCCTCCCTATAAGACATCATTCCTACTGCCTGCAATATGTGTATGTACAGGACTGCACCCCCCCTATAGTGTCCCCTCCCTATAAGACATCATTCCTACTGCCTGCAATATGTGTATGTACAGGACTGCACCCCCCTATAGTGTCCCCTCCCTATAAGACATCATTCCTACTGCCTGGAATATGTGTATGTACAGGACTGCACCCCCCTATAGTGTCCCCTCCCTATAAGACATCATTACTACTGCCTGGAATATGTGTATGTACAGGACTGCACCCCCCTATAGTGTCCCCCTCCCTATAAGACATCATTACTACTGCCTGGAATATGTGTATGTACAGGACTGCACCCCCCTATAGTGTCCCCCTCCCTATAAGACATCATTACTACTGCCTGCAATATGTGTATGTACAGGACTGCACCCCCCTATAGTGTCCCCCTCCCTATAAGACATCATTACTACTGCCTGGAATATGTGTATGTACAGGACTGCACCCCCCCTATAGTGTCCCCTCCCTATAAGACATCATTACTACTGCCTGCAATATGTGTATGTACAGGACTGCACCCCCCTATAGTGTCCCCCTCCCTATAAGACATCATTACTACTGCCTGGAATATGTGTATGTACAGGACTGCACCCCCCTATAGTGTCCCCCTCCCTATAAGACATCATTACTACTGCCTGGAATATGTGTATGTACAGGACTGCACCCCCCTATAGTGTCCCCTCCCTATAAGACATCATTCCTACTGCCTGGAATATGTGTATGTACAGGACTGCACCCCCCTATAGTGTCCCCTCCCTATAAGACATCATTCCTACTGCCTGGAATATGTGTATGTACAGGACTGCACCCCCCTATAGTGTCCCCTCCCCTATAAGACATCATTCCTACTGCCTGGAATATGTGTATGTACAGGACTGCACCCCCCGCTATAGTGTCCCCTCCCTATAAGACATCATTCCTACTGCCTGGAATATGTGTATGTACAGGACTGCACCCCCCCTATAGTGTCCCCTCCCTATAAGACATCATTCCTACTGCCTGGAATATGTGTATGTACAGGACTGCACCCCCCTATAGTGTCCCCTCCCTATAAGACATCATTCCTACTGCCTGGAATATGTGTATGTACAGGACTGCACCCCCCCTATAGTGTCCCCTCCCTATAAGACATCATTCCTACTGCCTGGAATATGTGTATGTACAGGACTGCACCCCCCCATAGTGTCCCCTCCCTATAAGACATCATTCCTACTGCCTGGAATATGTGTATGTACAGGACTGCACCCCCCTATAGTGTCCCCTCCCTATAAGACATCATTCCTACTGCCTGGAATATGTGTATGTACAGGACTGCACCCCCCTATAGTGTCCCCTCCCTATAAGACATCATTCCTACTGCCTGGAATATGTGTATGTACAGGAGGGCACCCCCCTATAGTGTCCCCCTCCCTATAAGACATCATTCCTACTGCCTGGAATATGTGTATGTACAGGACTGCACCCCCCTATAGTGTCCCCCTCCCTATAAGACATCATTCCTACTGCCTGCAATATGTGTATGTACAGGACTGCACCCCCCTATAGTGTCCCCTCCCTATAAGACATCATTCCTACTGCCTGGAATATGTGTATGTACAGGAGGGCACCCCCCTATAGTGTCCCCTCCCTATAAGACATCATTCCTACTGCCTGGAATATGTGTATGTACAGGACTGCACCCCCCTATAGTGTCCCCTCCCTATAAGACATCATTCCTACTGCCTGGAATATGTGTATGTACAGGACTGCACCCCCCTATAGTGTCCCCTCCCTATAAGACATCATTCCTACTGCCTGGAATATGTGTATGTACAGGACTGCACCCCCCATAGTGTCCCCTCCCTATAAGACATCATTACTACTGCCTGGAATATGCGTATGTACAGGACTGCACCCCCCCTATAGTGTCCCCTCCCTATAAGACATCATTCCTACTGCCTGCAATATGTGTATGTACAGGACTGCACCCCCCTATAGTGTCCCCTCCCTATAAGACATCATTACTACTGCCTGGAATATGTGTATGTACAGGACTGCACCCCCCTATAGTGTCCCCCTCCCTATAAGACATCATTCCTACTGCCTGGAATATGTGTATGTACAGGAGTGCACCCCCCCTATAGTGTCCCCCTCCCTATAAGACATCATTCCTACTGCCTGGAATATGTGTATGTACAGGACTGCACCCCCCCTATAGTGTCCCCTCCCTATAAGACATCATTACTACTGCCTGGAATATGTGTATGTACAGGACTGCACCCCCCCGCTATAGTGTCCCCCTCCCTATAAGACATCATTCCTACTGCCTGCAATATGTGTATGTACAGGACTGCACCCCCCCTATAGTGTCCCCCTCCCTATAAGACATCATTACTACTGCCTGGAATATGTGTATGTACAGGACTGCACCCCCCCATAGTGTCCCCTCCCTATAAGACATCATTCCTACTGCCTGGAATATGTGTATGTACAGGAGGGCACCCCCCCCTATAGTGTCCCCTCCCTATAAGACATCATTCCTACTGCCTGGAATATGTGTATGTACAGGACTGCACCCCCCTATAGTGTCCCCCTCCCTATAAGACATCATTCCTACTGCCTGCAATATGTGTATGTACAGGACTGCACCCCCCTATAGTGTCCCCTCCCTATAAGACATCATTCCTACTGCCTGGAATATGTGTATGTACAGGACTGCACCCCCCCTATAGTGTCCCCGTCCCTATAAGACATCATTACTACTGCCTGGAATATGTGTATGTACAGGACTGCACCCCCCCTATAGTGTCCCCTCCCTATAAGACATCATTACTACTGCCTGGAATATGTGTATGTACAGGACTGCACCCCCCCTATAGTGTCCCCTCCCTATAAGACATCATTACTACTGCCTGGAATATGTGTATGTACAGGACTGCACCCCCCATAGTGTCCCCTCCCTATAAGACATCATTACTACTGCCTGGAATATGTGTATGTACAGGACTGCGCCCCCCTATAGTGTCCCCTCCCTATAAGACATCATTCCTACTGCCTGGAATATGTGTATGTACAGGACTGCACCCCCCCTATAGTGTCCCCTCCCTATAAGACATCATTCCTACTGCCTGCAATATGTGTATGTACAGGACTGCACCCCCCCCTATAGTGTCCCCTCCCTATAAGACATCATTCCTACTGCCTGGAATATGAGTATGTACAGGACTGCACCCCCCTATAGTGTCCCCTCCCTATAAGACATCATTACTACTGCCTGGAATATGTGTATGTACAGGAGTGCACCCCCCTATAGTGTCCCCTCCCTATAAGACATCATTCCTACTGCCTGCAATATGTGTATGTACAGGACTGCACCCCCCCCTATAGTGTCCCCCTCCCTATAAGACATCATTCCTACTGCCTGGAATATGTGTATGTACAGGACTGCACCCCCCTATAGTGTCCCCTCCCTATAAGACATCATTCCTACTGCCTGGAATATGTGTATGTACAGGAGGGCACCCCCCTATAGTGTCCCCTCCCTATAAGACATCATTCCTACTGCCTGGAATATGTGTATGTACAGGACTGCACCCCCCTATAGTGTCCCCTCCCTATAAGACATCATTCCTACTGCCTGGAATATGTGTATGTACAGGAGGGCACCCCCCCTATAGTGTCCCCCTCCCTATAAGACATCATTCCTACTGCCTGGAATATGTGTATGTACAGGACTGCACCCCCCCTATAGTGTCCCCTCCCTATAAGACATCATTCCTACTGCCTGGAATATGTGTATGTACAGGACTGCACCCCCATAGTGTCGTGTCCCTCCCTATAAGACATCATTACTACTGCCTGGAATATGTGTATGTACAGGACTGCACCCCCCTATAGTGTCCCCTCCCTATAAGACATCATTACTACTGCCTGGAATATGTGTATGTACAGGACTGCACCCCCCTATAGTGTCCCCTCCCTATAAGACATCATTACTACTGCCTGCAATATGTGTATGTACAGGACTGCACCCCCCTATAGTGTCCCCTCCCTATAAGACATCATTCCTACTGCCTGGAATATGTGTATGTACAGGACTGCACCCCCCCATAGTGTCCCCTCCCTATAAGACATCATTACTACTGCCTGGAATATGTGTATGTACAGGACTGCACCCCCCTATAGTGTCCCCTCCCTATAAGACATCATTACTACTGCCTGGAATATGTGTATGTACAGGACTGCACCCCCCATAGTGTCCCCTCCCTATAAGACATCATTACTACTGCCTGGAATATGTGTATGTACAGGACTGCACCCCCTATAGTGTCCCCTCCCTATAAGACATCATTACTACTGCCTGGAATATGTGTATGTACAGGACTGCACCCCCCCCCTATAGTGTCCCCTCCCTATAAGACATCATTCCTACTGCCTGGAATATGTGTATGTACAGGACTGCGCCCCCTATAGTGTCCCCTCCCTATAAGACATCATTCCTACTGCCTGGAATATGTGTATGTACAGGACTGCACCCCCCCTATAGTGTCCCCTCCCTATAAGACATCATTCCTACTGCCTGGAATATGTGTATGTACAGGACTGCACCCCCCCTATAGTGTCCCCTCCCTATAAGACATCATTCCTACTGCCTGCAATATGTGTATGTACAGGACTGCACCCCCCTATAGTGTCCCCTCCCTATAAGACATCATTCCTACTGCCTGGAATATGTGTATGTACAGGACTGCACCCCCCCTATAGTGTCCCCTCCCTATAAGACATCATTCCTACTGCCTGGAATATGTGTATGTACAGGACTGCACCCCCCCTATAGTGTCCCCCTCCCTATAAGACATCATTCCTACTGCCTGGAATATGTGTATGTACAGGACTGCACCCCCCTATAGTGTCCCCTCCCTATAAGACATCATTCCTACTGCCTGGAATATGTGTATGTACAGGACTGCACCCCCCTATAGTGTCCCCTCCCTATAAGACATCATTCCTACTGCCTGGAATATGTGTATGTACAGGACTGCACCCCCTATAGTGTCCCCTCCCTATAAGACATCATTCCTACTGCCTGGAATATGTGTATGTACAGGAGGGCACCCCCCCATAGTGTCCCCTCCCTATAAGACATCATTCCTACTGCCTGGAATATGTGTATGTACAGGACTGCACCCCCCCTATAGTGTCCCCTCCCTATAAGACATCATTCCTACTGCCTGCAATATGTGTATGTACAGGACTGCACCCCCCTATAGTGTCCCCTCCCTATAAGACATCATTACTACTGCCTGGAATATGTGTATGTACAGGACTGCACCCCCCTATAGTGTCCCCTCCCTATAAGACATCATTACTACTGCCTGGAATATGTGTATGTACAGGACTGCACCCCCCTATAGTGTCCCCTCCCTATAAGACATCATTACTACTGCCTGCAATATGTGTATGTACAGGACTGCACCCCCCTATAGTGTCCCCCTCCCTATAAGACATCATTCCTACTGCCTGGAATATGTGTATGTACAGGACTGCACCCCCCCTATAGTGTCCCCTCCCTATAAGACATCATTACTACTGCCTGCAATATGTGTATGTACAGGACTGCACCCCCCTATAGTGTCCCCTCCCTATAAGACATCATTCCTACTGCCTGGAATATGTGTATGTACAGGACTGCACCCCCCCTATAGTGTCCCCTCCCTATAAGACATCATTCCTACTGCCTGCAATATGTGTATGTACAGGACTGCACCCCCCCTATAGTGTCCCCCTCCCTATAAGACATCATTCCTACTGCCTGCAATATGTGTATGTACAGGACTGCACCCCCCCTATAGTGTCCCCCTCCCTATAAGACACATTACTACTGCCTGGAATATGTGTATGTACAGGACTGCACCCCCCCTATAGTGTCCCCTCCCTATAAGACATCATTCCTACTGCCTGGAATATGTGTATGTACAGGACTGCACCCCCCCCTATAGTGTCCCCTCCCTATAAGACATCATTCCTACTGCCTGGAATATGTGTATGTACAGGACTGCACCCCCCCTATAGTGTCCCCTCCCTATAAGACATCATTCCTACTGCCTGCAATATGTGTATGTACAGGACTGCACCCCCCCTATAGTGTCCCCTCCCTATAAGACATCATTACTACTGCCTGGAATATGTGTATGTACAGGACTGCACCCCCCCTATAGTGTCCCCTCCCTATAAGACATCATTCCTACTGCCTGGAATATGTGTATGTACAGGACTGCGCCCCCTATAGTGTCCCCTCCCTATAAGACATCATTCCTACTGCCTGGAATATGTGTATGTACAGGACTGCACCCCCCTATAGTGTCCCCTCCCTATAAGACATCATTCCTACTGCCTGGAATATGTGTATGTACAGGACTGCACCCCCCTATAGTGTCCCCTCCCTATAAGACATCATTCCTACTGCCTGGAATATGTGTATGTACAGGAGTGCACCCCCCCTATAGTGTCCCCTCCCTATAAGACATCATTCCTACTGCCTGGAATATGTGTATGTACAGGACTGCACCCCCCTATAGTGTCCCCTCCCTATAAGACATCATTCCTACTGCCTGGAATATGTGTATGTACAGGACTGCACCCCCCCTATAGTGTCCCCTCCCTATAAGACATCATTCCTACTGCCTGGAATATGTGTATGTACAGGACGGCACCCCCCTATAGTGTCCCCCTCCCTATAAGACATCATTCCTACTGCCTGGAATATGTGTATGTACAGGACTGCACCCCCCCTATAGTGTCCCCTCCCTATAAGACATCATTCCTACTGCCTGCAATATGTGTATGTACAGGACTGCACCCCCCCCCTATAGTGTCCCCTCCCTATAAGACATCATTCCTACTGCCTGGAATATGTGTATGTACAGGACTGCACCCCCCTATAGTGTCCCCTCCCTATAAGACATCATTCCTACTGCCTGCAATATGTGTATGTACAGGACTGCACCCCCCTATAGTGTCCCCTCCCTATAAGACATCATTCCTACTGCCTGGAATATGTGTATGTACAGGACTGCACCCCCCCTATAGTGTCCCCTCCCTATAAGACATCATTCCTACTGCCTGCAATATGTGTATGTACAGGACTGCACCCCCCTATAGTGTCCCCCTCCCTATAAGACATCATTCCTACTGCCTGGAATATGTGTATGTACAGGAGGGCACCCCCCTATAGTGTCCCCTCCCTATAAGACATCATTCCTACTGCCTGGAATATGTGTATGTACAGGACTGCACCCCCCCTATAGTGTCCCCTCCCTATAAGACATCATTCCTACTGCCTGGAATATGTGTATGTACAGGACTGCACCCCCCTATAGTGTCCCCCTCCCTATAAGACATCATTCCTACTGCCTGGAATATGTGTATGTACAGGACTGCACCCCCCTATAGTGTCCCCCTCCCTATAAGACATCATTACTACTGCCTGGAATATGTGTATGTACAGGACTGCACCCCCCTATAGTGTCCCCTCCCTATAAGACATCATTCCTACTGCCTGGAATATGTGTATGTACAGGACTGCACCCCCCCTATAGTGTCCCCTCCCTATAAGACATCATTCCTACTGCCTGCAATATGTGTATGTACAGGACTGCACCCCCCCTATAGTGTCCCCTCCCTATAAGACATCATTCCTACTGCCTGGAATATGTGTATGTACAGGACTGCACCCCCCTATAGTGTCCCCTCCCTATAAGACACATTCCTACTGCCTGCAATATGTGTATGTACAGGACTGCACCCCCCTATAGTGTCCCCTCCCTATAAGACATCATTCCTACTGCCTGGAATATGTGTATGTACAGGACTGCACCCCCCCCTATAGTGTCCCCTCCCTATAAGACATCATTCCTACTGCCTGGAATATGTGTATGTACAGGACTGCACCCCCCTATAGTGTCCCCCTCCCTATAAGACATCATTCCTACTGCCTGCAATATGTGTATGTACAGGACTGCACCCCCCCCATAGTGTCCCCCTCCCTATAAGACATCATTCCTACTGCCTGCAATATGTGTATGTACAGGACTGCACCCCCCCTATAGTGTCCCCTCCCTATAAGACATCATTCCTACTGCCTGGAATATGTGTATGTACAGGACTGCACCCCCCCTATAGTGTCCCCCTCCCTATAAGACATCATTCCTACTGCCTGGAATATGTGTATGTACAGGACTGCACCCCCCCCTATAGTGTCCCCCTCCCTATAAGACATCATTCCTACTGCCTGCAATATGTGTATGTACAGGACTGCACCCCCCTATAGTGTCCCCTCCCTATAAGACATCATTCCTACTGCCTGGAATATGTGTATGTACAGGACTGCACCCCCCCTATAGTGTCCCCCTCCCTATAAGACATCATTCCTACTGCCTGGAATATGTGTATGTACAGGACTGCACCCCCCTATAGTGTCCCCTCCCTATAAGACATCATTCCTACTGCCTGGAATATGTGTATGTACAGGACTGCACCCCCCCTATAGTGTCCCCCTCCCTATAAGACATCATTACTACTGCCTGGAATATGTGTATGTACAGGACTGCACCCCCCCCTATAGTGTCCCCTCCCTATAAGACATCATTCCTACTGCCTGCAATATGTGTATGTACAGGACTGCACCCCCCCTATAGTGTCCCCTCCCTATAAGACATCATTACTACTGCCTGGAATATGTGTATGTACAGGACTGCACCCCCCCCTATAGTGTCCCCCCCCCTATAAGACATCATTACTACTGCCTGGAATATGTGTATGTACAGGACTGCACCCCCCCTATAGTGTCCCCTCCCTATAAGACATCATTACTACTGCCTGGAATATGTGTATGTACAGGACTGCACCCCCCTATAGTGTCCCCCTCCCTATAAGACATCATTACTACTGCCTGGAATATGTGTATGTACAGGACTGCACCCCCCTATAGTGTCCCCTCCCTATAAGACATCATTACTACTGCCTGGAATATGTGTATGTACAGGACTGCACCCCCCTATAGTGTCCCCTCCCTATAAGACATCATTCCTACTGCCTGGAATATGTGTATGTACAGGACTGCACCCCCTATAGTGTCCCCTCCCTATAAGACATCATTCCTACTGCCTGGAATATGTGTATGTACAGGACTGCACCCCCCTATAGTGTCCCCTCCCTATAAGACATCATTCCTACTGCCTGGAATATGTGTATGTACAGGACTGCACCCCCCCTATAGTGTCCCCTCCCTATAAGACATCATTCCTACTGCCTGGAATATGTGTATGTACAGGACTGCACCCCCCTATAGTGTCCCCTCCCTATAAGACATCATTCCTACTGCCTGGAATATGTGTATGTACAGGACTGCACCCCCCCTATAGTGTCCCCTCCCTATAAGACATCATTCCTACTGCCTGCAATATGTGTATGTACAGGACTGCACCCCCCCTATAGTGTCCCCTCCCTATAAGACACATTCCTACTGCCTGCAATATGTGTATGTACAGGACTGCACCCCCCTATAGTGTCCCCTCCCTATAAGACATCATTCCTACTGCCTGGAATATGTGTATGTACAGGACTGCACCCCCCTATAGTGTCCCCCTCCCTATAAGACATCATTCCTACTGCCTGGAATATGTGTATGTACAGGAGGGCACCCCCCTATAGTGTCCCCCTCCCTATAAGACATCATTCCTACTGCCTGCAATATGTGTATGTACAGGACTGCACCCCCCTATAGTGTCCCCTCCCTATAAGACATCATTCCTACTGCCTGCAATATGTGTATGTACAGGACTGCACCCCCCCTATAGTGTCCCCTCCCTATAAGACATCATTCCTACTGCCTGGAATATGTGTATGTACAGGAGGGCACCCCCCCTATAGTGTCCCCTCCCTATAAGACATCATTCCTACTGCCTGGAATATGTGTATGTACAGGACTGCACCCCCCATAGTGTCCCCTCCCTATAAGACATCATTCCTACTGCCTGGAATATGTGTATGTACAGGACTGCACCCCCCTATAGTGTCCCCTCCCTATAAGACACATTCCTACTGCCTGGAATATGTGTATGTACAGGACTGCACCCCCCTATAGTGTCCCCTCCCTATAAGACATCATTACTACTGCCTGGAATATGCGTATGTACAGGACTGCACCCCCCCCTATAGTGTCCCCTCCCTATAAGACATCATTCCTACTGCCTGCAATATGTGTATGTACAGGACTGCACCCCCCCCTATAGTGTCCCCTCCCTATAAGACATCATTCCTACTGCCTGGAATATGTGTATGTACAGGACTGCACCCCCCTATAGTGTCCCCCTCCCTATAAGACATCATTCCTACTGCCTGGAATATGTGTATGTACAGGAGGGCACCCCCCTATAGTGTCCCCCTCCCTATAAGACATCATTCCTACTGCCTGGAATATGTGTATGTACAGGACTGCACCCCCCCATAGTGTCCCCTCCCTATAAGACATCATTACTACTGCCTGGAATATGTGTATGTACAGGACTGCACCCCCCCGCTATAGTGTCCCCTCCCTATAAGACATCATTCCTACTGCCTGCAATATGTGTATGTACAGGACTGCACCCCCCTATAGTGTCCCCTCCCTATAAGACATCATTCCTACTGCCTGGAATATGTGTATGTACAGGACTGCACCCCCCCCTATAGTGTCCCCCTCCCTATAAGACATCATTCCTACTGCCTGGAATATGTGTATGTACAGGACTGCACCCCCCCCTATAGTGTCCCCTCCCTATAAGACATCATTCCTACTGCCTGGAATATGTGTATGTACAGGACTGCACCCCCCCCCTATAGTGTCCCCTCCCTATAAGACATCATTCCTACTGCCTGGAATATGTGTATGTACAGGACTGCACCCCCCCTATAGTGTCCCCTCCCTATAAGACATCATTCCTACTGCCTGCAATATGTGTATGTACAGGACTGCACCCCCCTATAGTGTCCCCTCCCTATAAGACATCATTCCTACTGCCTGGAATATGTGTATGTACAGGACTGCACCCCCCCATAGTGTCCCCTCCCTATAAGACATCATTCCTACTGCCTGGAATATGTGTATGTACAGGACTGCACCCCCCCTATAGTGTCCCCTCCCTATAAGACATCATTACTACTGCCTGGAATATGTGTATGTACAGGACTGCACCCCCCTATAGTGTCCCCTCCCTATAAGACATCATTACTACTGCCTGGAATATGTGTATGTACAGGACTGCACCCCCCTATAGTGTCCCCTCCCTATAAGACATCATTACTACTGCCTGGAATATGTGTATGTACAGGACTGCACCCCCGCCCCCCTATGGGCCTCATACTCTGCCTGGAATTGTGTATGTACAGGATGCGCCCCCTATAGTGTCCCCTCCCTATAAGACATCATTCCTACTGCCTGGAATATGTGTATGTACAGGACTGCACCCCCCCTATAGTGTCCCCTCCCTATAAGACATCATTCCTACTGCCTGGAATATGTGTATGTACAGGACTGCACCCCCCTATAGTGTCCCCTCCCTATAAGACATCATTCCTACTGCCTGGAATATGTGTATGTACAGGACTGCACCCCCCTATAGTGTCCCCTCCCTATAAGACATCATTCCTACTGCCTGGAATATGTGTATGTACAGGACTGCACCCCCCTATAGTGTCCCCTCCCTATAAGACATCATTCCTACTGCCTGCAATATGTGTATGTACAGGACTGCACCCCCCCATAGTGTCCCCTCCCTATAAGACATCATTCCTACTGCCTGGAATATGTGTATGTACAGGACTGCACCCCCCTATAGTGTCCCCCTCCCTATAAGACATCATTCCTACTGCCTGGAATATGTGTATGTACAGGACTGCACCCCCCCTATAGTGTCCCCTCCCTATAAGACATCATTCCTACTGCCTGGAATATGTGTATGTACAGGACTGCACCCCCCCTATAGTGTCCCCTCCCTATAAGACATCATTCCTACTGCCTGGAATATGTGTATGTACAGGACTGCACCCCCCTATAGTGTCCCCTCCCTATAAGACATCATTCCTACTGCCTGGAATATGTGTATGTACAGGACTGCACCCCCCTATAGTGTCCCCTCCCTATAAGACATCATTCCTACTGCCTGGAATATGTGTATGTACAGGACTGCACCCCCCCTATAGTGTCCCCTCCCTATAAGACATCATTCCTACTGCCTGGAATATGTGTATGTACAGGACTGCACCCCCCTATAGTGTCCCCTCCCTATAAGACATCATTCCTACTGCCTGGAATATGTGTATGTACAGGACTGCACCCCCCTATAGTGTCCCCTCCCTATAAGACATCATTCCTACTGCCTGCAATATGTGTATGTACAGGACTGCACCCCCCTATAGTGTCCCCTCCCTATAAGACATCATTCCTACTGCCTGGAATATGTGTATGTACAGGACTGCACCCCCCTATAGTGTCCCCTCCCTATAAGACATCATTCCTACTGCCTGGAATATGTGTATGTACAGGACTGCACCCCCCCTATAGTGTCCCCTCCCTATAAGACATCATTACTACTGCCTGGAATATGTGTATGTACAGGACTGCACCCCCCCTATAGTGTCCCCTCCCTATAAGACATCATTCCTACTGCCTGGAATATGTGTATGTACAGGACTGCACCCCCTATAGTGTCCCCTCCCTATAAGACATCATTACTACTGCCTGGAATATGTGTATGTACAGGACTGCACCCCCCCCCTATAGTGTCCCCTCCCTATAAGACATCATTCCTACTGCCTGGAATATGTGTATGTACAGGACTGCACCCCCCTATAGTGTCCCCCTCCCTATAAGACATCATTCCTACTGCCTGGAATATGTGTATGTACAGGACTGCACCCCCCCTATAGTGTCCCCTCCCTATAAGACATCATTCCTACTGCCTGGAATATGTGTATGTACAGGACTGCACCCCCCCTATAGTGTCCCCTCCCTATAAGACATCATTCCTACTGCCTGGAATATGTGTATGTACAGGACTGCACCCCCCCTATAGTGTCCCCTCCCTATAAGACATCATTCCTACTGCCTGGAATATGTGTATGTACAGGACTGCACCCCCCCTATAGTGTCCCCCTCCCTATAAGACATCATTCCTACTGCCTGGAATATGTGTATGTACAGGACTGCACCCCCCCTATAGTGTCCCCTCCCTATAAGACATCATTCCTACTGCCTGGAATATGTGTATGTACAGGACTGCACCCCCCTATAGTGTCCCCTCCCTATAAGACATCATTCCTACTGCCTGGAATATGTGTATGTACAGGACTGCACCCCCCTATAGTGTCCCCTCCCTATAAGACATCATTCCTACTGCCTGGAATATGTGTATGTACAGGACTGCACCCCCCCTATAGTGTCCCCCTCCCTATAAGACATCATTCCTACTGCCTGGAATATGTGTATGTACAGGACTGCACCCCCCCTATAGTGTCCCCTCCCTATAAGACATCATTCCTACTGCCTGGAATATGTGTATGTACAGGACTGCACCCCCCTATAGTGTCCCCTCCCTATAAGACATCATTCCTACTGCCTGCAATATGTGTATGTACAGGACTGCACCCCCCCTATAGTGTCCCCTCCCTATAAGACATCATTCCTACTGCCTGGAATATGTGTATGTACAGGACTGCACCCCCCCCTATAGTGTCCCCCTCCCTATAAGACATCATTACTACTGCCTGGAATATGTGTATGTACAGGACTGCACCCCCCCCATAGTGTCCCCTCCCTATAAGACATCATTCCTACTGCCTGGAATATGTGTATGTACAGGACTGCACCCCCCTATAGTGTCCCCTCCCTATAAGACATCATTCCTACTGCCTGCAATATGTGTATGTACAGGACTGCACCCCCCCCTATAGTGTCCCCTCCCTATAAGACATCATTACTACTGCCTGGAATATGTGTATGTACAGGACTGCACCCCCCTATAGTGTCCCCCTCCCTATAAGACATCATTACTACTGCCTGGAATATGTGTATGTACAGGACTGCACCCCCCTATAGTGTCCCCTCCCTATAAGACATCATTCCTACTGCCTGGAATATGTGTATGTACAGGACTGCACCCCCCTATAGTGTCCCCTCCCTATAAGACATCATTCCTACTGCCTGCAATATGTGTATGTACAGGACTGCACCCCCCCTATAGTGTCCCCTCCCTATAAGACATCATTCCTACTGCCTGCAATATGTGTATGTACAGGACTGCACCCCCCCTATAGTGTCCCCTCCCTATAAGACATCATTACTACTGCCTGGAATATGTGTATGTACAGGACTGCACCCCCCCTATAGTGTCCCCTCCCTATAAGACATCATTCCTACTGCCTGGAATATGTGTATGTACAGGACTGCACCCCCCCTATAGTGTCCCCCTCCCTATAAGACATCATTCCTACTGCCTGGAATATGTGTATGTACAGGACTGCACCCCCCTATAGTGTCCCCTCCCTATAAGACATCATTCCTACTGCCTGCAATATGTGTATGTACAGGACTGCACCCCCCTATAGTGTCCCCTCCCTATAAGACATCATTCCTACTGCCTGGAATATGTGTATGTACAGGACTGCACCCCCCCTATAGTGTCCCCTCCCTATAAGACATCATTCCTACTGCCTGGAATATGTGTATGTACAGGACTGCACCCCCCTATAGTGTCCCCCTCCCTATAAGACATCATTCCTACTGCCTGGAATATGTGTATGTACAGGACTGCACCCCCCCTATAGTGTCCCCTCCCTATAAGACATCATTCCTACTGCCTGGAATATGTGTATGTACAGGACTGCACCCCCCCTATAGTGTCCCCCTCCCTATAAGACATCATTCCTACTGCCTGCAATATGTGTATGTACAGGACTGCACCCCCCTATAGTGTCCCCTCCCTATAAGACATCATTCCTACTGCCTGGAATATGTGTATGTACAGGACTGCACCCCCCCTATAGTGTCCCCTCCCTATAAGACATCATTCCTACTGCCTGGAATATGTGTATGTACAGGACTGCACCCCCCTATAGTGTCCCCTCCCTATAAGACATCATTCCTACTGCCTGGAATATGTGTATGTACAGGACTGCACCCCCCTATAGTGTCCCCTCCCTATAAGACATCATTCCTACTGCCTGGAATATGTGTATGTACAGGACTGCACCCCCCTATAGTGTCCCCCTCCCTATAAGACATCATTCCTACTGCCTGGAATATGTGTATGTACAGGACTGCACCCCCCCTATAGTGTCCCCCTCCCTATAAGACATCATTCCTACTGCCTGGAATATGTGTATGTACAGGACTGCACCCCCCCTATAGTGTCCCCCTCCCTATAAGACATCATTCCTACTGCCTGGAATATGTGTATGTACAGGACTGCACCCCCCCTATAGTGTCCCCTCCCTATAAGACATCATTCCTACTGCCTGGAATATGTGTATGTACAGGACTGCACCCCCTATAGTGTCCCCTCCCTATAAGACACATTCCTACTGCCTGGAATATGTGTATGTACAGGACTGCACCCCCTATAGTGTCCCCTCCCTATAAGACATCATTCCTACTGCCTGCAATATGTGTATGTACAGGACTGCACCCCCCTATAGTGTCCCCTCCCTATAAGACATCATTCCTACTGCCTGGAATATGTGTATGTACAGGACTGCACCCCCCCTATAGTGTCCCCCTCCCTATAAGACATCATTCCTACTGCCTGGAATATGTGTATGTACAGGACTGCACCCCCCTATAGTGTCCCCTCCCTATAAGACATCATTCCTACTGCCTGGAATATGTGTATGTACAGGACTGCACCCCCCTATAGTGTCCCCTCCCTATAAGACATCATTCCTACTGCCTGGAATATGTGTATGTACAGGACTGCACCCCCCCTATAGTGTCCCCTCCCTATAAGACATCATTCCTACTGCCTGGAATATGTGTATGTACAGGACTGCACCCCCCTATAGTGTCCCCTCCCTATAAGACATCATTCCTACTGCCTGCAATATGTGTATGTACAGGACTGCACCCCCGCTATAGTGTCCCCCTCCCTATAAGACATCATTCCTACTGCCTGGAATATGTGTATGTACAGGACTGCACCCCCCCTATAGTGTCCCCTCCCTATAAGACATCATTCCTACTGCCTGGAATATGTGTATGTACAGGACTGCACCCCCCGCTATAGTGTCCCCCTCCCTATAAGACATCATTCCTACTGCCTGGAATATGTGTATGTACAGGACTGCACCCCCCTATAGTGTCCCCTCCCTATAAGACATCATTCCTACTGCCTGGAATATGTGTATGTACAGGACTGCACCCCCCCTATAGTGTCCCCTCCCTATAAGACATCATTCCTACTGCCTGGAATATGTGTATGTACAGGACTGCACCCCCCCCTATAGTGTCCCCCTCCCTATAAGACATCATTCCTACTGCCTGGAATATGTGTATGTACAGGACTGCACCCCCCCCTATAGTGTCCCCTCCCTATAAGACATCATTCCTACTGCCTGGAATATGTGTATGTACAGGACTGCACCCCCCCCTATAGTGTCCCCCTCCCTATAAGACATCATTCCTACTGCCTGGAATATGTGTATGTACAGGACTGCACCCCCCCTATAGTGTCCCCTCCCTATAAGACACATTACCTACTGCCTGCAATATGTGTATGTACAGGACTGCACCCCCCTATAGTGTCCCCCTCCCTATAAGACATCATTCCTACTGCCTGCAATATGTGTATGTACAGGACTGCACCCCCCTATAGTGTCCCCCTCCCTATAAGACATCATTCCTACTGCCTGGAATATGTGTATGTACAGGACTGCACCCCCCCCTATAGTGTCCCCCTCCCTATAAGACATCATTCCTACTGCCTGGAATATGTGTATGTACAGGACTGCACCCCCCCTATAGTGTCCCCCTCCCTATAAGACATCATTCCTACTGCCTGCAATATGTGTATGTACAGGACTGCACCCCCCCCTATAGTGTCCCCCTCCCTATAAGACATCATTCCTACTGCCTGCAATATGTGTATGTACAGGACTGCACCCCCCCATAGTGTCCCCCTCCCTATAAGACATCATTCCTACTGCCTGGAATATGTGTATGTACAGGACTGCACCCCCCCTATAGTGTCCCCTCCCTATAAGACATCATTCCTACTGCCTGGAATATGTGTATGTACAGGACTGCACCCCCCTATAGTGTCCCCCTCCCTATAAGACATCATTCCTACTGCCTGGAATATGTGTATGTACAGGACTGCACCCCCCCCTATAGTGTCCCCCTCCCTATAAGACATCATTCCTACTGCCTGCAATATGTGTATGTACAGGACTGCACCCCCCTATAGTGTCCCCCTCCCTATAAGACATCATTCCTACTGCCTGGAATATGTGTATGTACAGGACTGCACCCCCCCTATAGTGTCCCCCTCCCTATAAGACATCATTCCTACTGCCTGCAATATGTGTATGTACAGGACTGCACCCCCCCTATAGTGTCCCCCTCCCTATAAGACACATTCCTACTGCCTGGAATATGTGTATGTACAGGACTGCACCCCCCTATAGTGTCCCCTCCCTATAAGACATCATTCCTACTGCCTGGAATATGTGTATGTACAGGACTGCACCCCCCCTATAGTGTCCCCTCCCTATAAGACATCATTCCTACTGCCTGCAATATGTGTATGTACAGGACTGCACCCCCCCTATAGTGTCCCCTCCCTATAAGACATCATTCCTACTGCCTGGAATATGTGTATGTACAGGACTGCACCCCCCTATAGTGTCCCCTCCCTATAAGACATCATTCCTACTGCCTGGAATATGTGTATGTACAGGACTGCACCCCCCTATAGTGTCCCCTCCCTATAAGACATCATTCCTACTGCCTGGAATATGTGTATGTACAGGACTGCACCCCCCTATAGTGTCCCCTCCCTATAAGACATCATTCCTACTGCCTGGAATATGTGTATGTACAGGACTGCACCCCCCTATAGTGTCCCCTCCCTATAAGACATCATTCCTACTGCCTGGAATATGTGTATGTACAGGACTGCACCCCCCCTATAGTGTCCCCTCCCCTCCCTATAAGACATCATTCCTACTGCCTGGAATATGTGTATGTACAGGACTGCACCCCCCTATAGTGTCCCCTCCCTATAAGACACATTCCTACTGCCTGGAATATGTGTATGTACAGGACTGCACCCCCCCTATAGTGTCCCCCTCCCTATAAGACATCATTCCTACTGCCTGGAATATGTGTATGTACAGGACTGCACCCCCCTATAGTGTCCCCTCCCTATAAGACATCATTCCTACTGCCTGGAATATGTGTATGTACAGGACTGCACCCCCCCTATAGTGTCCCCTCCCTATAAGACATCATTCCTACTGCCTGGAATATGTGTATGTACAGGACTGCACCCCCCCTATAGTGTCCCCCTCCCTATAAGACATCATTCCTACTGCCTGGAATATGTGTATGTACAGGACTGCACCCCCCCTATAGTGTCCCCCTCCCTATAAGACACATTCCTACTGCCTGCAATATGTGTATGTACAGGACTGCACCCCCCCATAGTGTCCCCCTCCCTATAAGACACATTCCTACTGCCTGCAATATGTGTATGTACAGGACTGCACCCCCCCTATAGTGTCCCCCTCCCTATAAGACATCATTCCTACTGCCTGGAATATGTGTATGTACAGGACTGCACCCCCCTATAGTGTCCCCCTCCCTATAAGACATCATTCCTACTGCCTGGAATATGTGTATGTACAGGACTGCACCCCCCTATAGTGTCCCCTCCCTATAAGACACATTCCTACTGCCTGCAATATGTGTATGTACAGGACTGCACCCCCCCTATAGTGTCCCCCTCCCTATAAGACACATTCCTACTGCCTGGAATATGTGTATGTACAGGACTGCACCCCCCTATAGTGTCCCCTCCCTATAAGACATCATTCCTACTGCCTGCAATATGTGTATGTACAGGACTGCACCCCCCTATAGTGTCCCCCTCCCTATAAGACATCATTCCTACTGCCTGGAATATGTGTATGTACAGGACTGCACCCCCCCCCTATAGTGTCCCCTCCCTATAAGACATCATTCCTACTGCCTGGAATATGTGTATGTACAGGACTGCACCCCCCCCTATAGTGTCCCCCTCCCTATAAGACACATTCCTACTGCCTGGAATATGTGTATGTACAGGACTGCACCCCCCTATAGTGTCCCCTCCCTATAAGACATCATTCCTACTGCCTGGAATATGTGTATGTACAGGACTGCACCCCCCCTATAGTGTCCCCTCCCTATAAGACATCATTCCTACTGCCTGGAATATGTGTATGTACAGGACTGCACCCCCCTATAGTGTCCCCCTCCCTATAAGACACATTCCTACTGCCTGCAATATGTGTATGTACAGGACTGCACCCCCCTATAGTGTCCCCTCCCTATAAGACATCATTCCTACTGCCTGGAATATGTGTATGTACAGGACTGCACCCCCCTATAGTGTCCCCCTCCCTATAAGACATCATTCCTACTGCCTGGAATATGTGTATGTACAGGACTGCACCCCCCCCTATAGTGTCCCCTCCCTATAAGACATCATTCCTACTGCCTGGAATATGTGTATGTACAGGACTGCACCCCCCTATAGTGTCCCCCTCCCTATAAGACATCATTCCTACTGCCTGGAATATGTGTATGTACAGGACTGCACCCCCCTATAGTGTCCCCCTCCCTATAAGACATCATTCCTACTGCCTGGAATATGTGTATGTACAGGACTGCACCCCCCCCTATAGTGTCCCCTCCCTATAAGACATCATTCCTACTGCCTGGAATATGTGTATGTACAGGACTGCACCCCCCCTATAGTGTCCCCCTCCCTATAAGACATCATTCCTACTGCCTGGAATATGTGTATGTACAGGACTGCACCCCCCCTATAGTGTCCCCCTCCCTATAAGACATCATTCCTACTGCCTGGAATATGTGTATGTACAGGACTGCACCCCCCGCTATAGTGTCCCCCTCCCTATAAGACATCATTCCTACTGCCTGGAATATGTGTATGTACAGGACTGCACCCCCCCCCTATAGTGTCCCCCTCCCTATAAGACATCATTCCTACTGCCTGGAATATGTGTATGTACAGGACTGCACCCCCCGCTATAGTGTCCCCCTCCCTATAAGACATCATTACTACTGCCTGGAATATGTGTATGTACAGGACTGCACCCCCCCCCCTATAGTGTCCCCTCCCTATAAGACATCATTCCTACTGCCTGCAATATGTGTATGTACAGGACTGCACCCCCCCTATAGTGTCCCCCTCCCTATAAGACATCATTCCTACTGCCTGGAATATGTGTATGTACAGGACTGCACCCCCCCTATAGTGTCCCCCTCCCTATAAGACATCATTCCTACTGCCTGGAATATGTGTATGTACAGGACTGCACCCCCCCTATAGTGTCCCCCTCCCTATAAGACATCATTCCTACTGCCTGGAATATGTGTATGTACAGGACTGCACCCCCCTATAGTGTCCCCCTCCCTATAAGACATCATTCCTACTGCCTGCAATATGTGTATGTACAGGACTGCACCCCCCTATAGTGTCCCCTCCCTATAAGACATCATTCCTACTGCCTGGAATATGTGTATGTACAGGACTGCACCCCCCCCTATAGTGTCCCCTCCCTATAAGACATCATTCCTACTGCCTGGAATATGTGTATGTACAGGACTGCACCCCCCCTATAGTGTCCCCCTCCCTATAAGACATCATTCCTACTGCCTGGAATATGTGTATGTACAGGACTGCACCCCCCCTATAGTGTCCCCTCCCTATAAGACATCATTCCTACTGCCTGCAATATGTGTATGTACAGGACTGCACCCCCCCTATAGTGTCCCCTCCTATAGACCTTCCTCTGCCTGTGGGGCCCCCTTGTCCCCCTATAAGACATCATTCCTACTGCCTGGAATATGTGTATGTACAGGACTGCACCCCCCTATAGTGTCCCCCTCCCTATAAGACATCATTCCTACTGCCTGGAATATGTGTATGTACAGGACTGCACCCCCCCCTATAGTGTCCCCTCCCTATAAGACATCATTCCTACTGCCTGGAATATGTGTATGTACAGGACTGCACCCCCCTATAGTGTCCCCTCCCTATAAGACATCATTCCTACTGCCTGGAATATGTGTATGTACAGGACTGCACCCCCCCTATAGTGTCCCCCTCCCTATAAGACATCATTCCTACTGCCTGGAATATGTGTATGTACAGGACTGCACCCCCCCCTATAGTGTCCCCCTCCCTATAAGACATCATTCCTACTGCCTGGAATATGTGTATGTACAGGACTGCACCCCCCCCTATAGTGTCCCCTCCCTATAAGACATCATTCCTACTGCCTGCAATATGTGTATGTACAGGACTGCACCCCCCCTATAGTGTCCCCTCCCTATAAGACATCATTCCTACTGCCTGCAATATGTGTATGTACAGGACTGCACCCCCCTATAGTGTCCCCCTCCCTATAAGACATCATTCCTACTGCCTGCAATATGTGTATGTACAGGACTGCACCCCCCTATAGTGTCCCCCTCCCTATAAGACATCATTCCTACTGCCTGGAATATGTGTATGTACAGGACTGCACCCCCCCTATAGTGTCCCCTCCCTATAAGACATCATTCCTACTGCCTGGAATATGTGTATGTACAGGACTGCACCCCCCCCCTATAGTGTCCCCTCCCTATAAGACATCATTCCTACTGCCTGGAATATGTGTATGTACAGGACTGCACCCCCCCTATAGTGTCCCCTCCCTATAAGACATCATTCCTACTGCCTGCAATATGTGTATGTACAGGACTGCACCCCCCCTATAGTGTCCCCTCCCTATAAGACATCATTCCTACTGCCTGGAATATGTGTATGTACAGGACTGCACCCCCCTATAGTGTCCCCCTCCCTATAAGACATCATTCCTACTGCCTGGAATATGTGTATGTACAGGACTGCACCCCCCCTATAGTGTCCCCTCCCTATAAGACATCATTCCTACTGCCTGCAATATGTGTATGTACAGGACTGCACCCCCCCTATAGTGTCCCCTCCCTATAAGACATCATTCCTACTGCCTGGAATATGTGTATGTACAGGACTGCACCCCCCTATAGTGTCCCCTCCCTATAAGACATCATTCCTACTGCCTGGAATATGTGTATGTACAGGACTGCACCCCCCTATAGTGTCCCCTCCCTATAAGACATCATTCCTACTGCCTGGAATATGTGTATGTACAGGACTGCACCCCCCCTATAGTGTCCCCCTCCCTATAAGACATCATTCCTACTGCCTGGAATATGTGTATGTACAGGACTGCACCCCCCCTATAGTGTCCCCCTCCCTATAAGACATCATTCCTACTGCCTGGAATATGTGTATGTACAGGACTGCACCCCCCCTATAGTGTCCCCCTCCCTATAAGACATCATTCCTACTGCCTGGAATATGTGTATGTACAGGACTGCACCCCCCCCCTATAGTGTCCCCTCCCTATAAGACACATTACTACTGCCTGGAATATGTGTATGTACAGGACTGCACCCCCCCTATAGTGTCCCCTCCCTATAAGACATCATTCCTACTGCCTGGAATATGTGTATGTACAGGACTGCACCCCCGCCTATAGTGTCCCCTCCCTATAAGACATCATTCCTACTGCCTGGAATATGTGTATGTACAGGACTGCACCCCCCGCTATAGTGTCCCCCTCCCTATAAGACATCATTACTACTGCCTGCAATATGTGTATGTACAGGACTGCACCCCCGCCTATAGTGTCCCCCTCCCTATAAGACATCATTCCTACTGCCTGGAATATGTGTATGTACAGGACTGCACCCCCCCTATAGTGTCCCCCTCCCTATAAGACATCATTCCTACTGCCTGGAATATGTGTATGTACAGGACTGCACCCCCCTATAGTGTCCCCTCCCTATAAGACATCATTCCTACTGCCTGCAATATGTGTATGTACAGGACTGCACCCCCCCTATAGTGTCCCCCTCCCTATAAGACATCATTCCTACTGCCTGGAATATGTGTATGTACAGGACTGCACCCCCCCTATAGTGTCCCCCTCCCTATAAGACATCATTCCTACTGCCTGCAATATGTGTATGTACAGGACTGCACCCCCCCCTATAGTGTCCCCCTCCCTATAAGACATCATTCCTACTGCCTGCAATATGTGTATGTACAGGACTGCACCCCCCCTATAGTGTCCCCCTCCCTATAAGACACATTCCTACTGCCTGGAATATGTGTATGTACAGGACTGCACCCCCCCTATAGTGTCCCCTCCCTATAAGACATCATTCCTACTGCCTGGAATATGTGTATGTACAGGACTGCACCCCCCTATAGTGTCCCCCTCCCTATAAGACACATTCCTACTGCCTGCAATATGTGTATGTACAGGACTGCACCCCCCCCTATAGTGTCCCCCTCCCTATAAGACACATTCCTACTGCCTGGAATATGTGTATGTACAGGACTGCACCCCCCTATAGTGTCCCCTCCCTATAAGACATCATTCCTACTGCCTGCAATATGTGTATGTACAGGACTGCACCCCCCCTATAGTGTCCCCTCCCTATAAGACATCATTCCTACTGCCTGGAATATGTGTATGTACAGGACTGCACCCCCCGCTATAGTGTCCCCCTCCCTATAAGACATCATTCCTACTGCCTGGAATATGTGTATGTACAGGACTGCACCCCCCCCTATAGTGTCCCCTCCCTATAAGACATCATTCCTACTGCCTGGAATATGTGTATGTACAGGACTGCACCCCCCCTATAGTGTCCCCCTCCCTATAAGACATCATTCCTACTGCCTGGAATATGTGTATGTACAGGACTGCACCCCCCCCCTATAGTGTCCCCTCCCTATAAGACATCATTCCTACTGCCTGGAATATGTGTATGTACAGGACTGCACCCCCCCTATAGTGTCCCCTCCCTATAAGACATCATTCCTACTGCCTGGAATATGTGTATGTACAGGACTGCACCCCCCCCTATAGTGTCCCCTCCCTATAAGACATCATTCCTACTGCCTGGAATATGTGTATGTACAGGACTGCACCCCCCCTATAGTGTCCCCTCCCTATAAGACATCATTCCTACTGCCTGGAATATGTGTATGTACAGGACTGCACCCCCCCTATAGTGTCCCCCTCCCTATAAGACACATTCCTACTGCCTGGTGTGTATGTCGGCTGCCCCCCTATAGTGTCCCCTCCCTATAAGACACATTCCTACTGCCTGGAATATGTGTATGTACAGGACTGCACCCCCCTATAGTGTCCCCCTCCCTATAAGACATCATTCCTACTGCCTGCAATATGTGTATGTACAGGAGGGCACCCCCCTATAGTGTCCCCTCCCTATAAGACACATTACTACTGCCTGGAATATGTGTATGTACAGGACTGCACCCCCCTATAGTGTCCCCTCCCTATAAGACATCATTCCTACTGCCTGGAATATGTGTATGTACAGGACTGCACCCCCCTATAGTGTCCCCTCCCTATAAGACATCATTCCTACTGCCTGGAATATGTGTATGTACAGGACTGCACCCCCCTATAGTGTCCCCTCCCTATAAGACATCATTCCTACTGCCTGCAATATGTGTATGTACAGGACTGCACCCCCCCCTATAGTGTCCCCTCCCTATAAGACATCATTCCTACTGCCTGCAATATGTGTATGTACAGGACTGCACCCCCCTATAGTGTCCCCTCCCTATAAGACATCATTCCTACTGCCTGCAATATGTGTATGTACAGGACTGCACCCCCCCCTATAGTGTCCCCTCCCTATAAGACATCATTCCTACTGCCTGGAATATGTGTATGTACAGGACTGCACCCCCCATAGTGTCCCCCTCCCTATAAGACATCATTCCTACTGCCTGGAATATGTGTATGTACAGGACTGCACCCCCCCCTATAGTGTCCCCTCCCTATAAGACATCATTCCTACTGCCTGCAATATGTGTATGTACAGGACTGCACCCCCCCTATAGTGTCCCCTCCCTATAAGACATCATTCCTACTGCCTGCAATATGTGTATGTACAGGACTGCACCCCCGCCTATAGTGTCCCCTCCCTATAAGACATCATTCCTACTGCCTGGAATATGTGTATGTACAGGACTGCACCCCCCCCTATAGTGTCCCCTCCCCTATAAGACATCATTCCTACTGCCTGCAATATGTGTATGTACAGGACTGCACCCCCCTATAGTGTCCCCCTCCCTATAAGACATCATTCCTACTGCCTGGAATATGTGTATGTACAGGACTGCACCCCCCCTATAGTGTCCCCTCCCTATAAGACACATTCCTACTGCCTGCAATATGTGTATGTACAGGACTGCACCCCCCTATAGTGTCCCCTCCCTATAAGACACATTCCTACTGCCTGGAATATGTGTATGTACAGGACTGCACCCCCCCCTATAGTGTCCCCCTCCCTATAAGACATCATTCCTACTGCCTGGAATATGTGTATGTACAGGACTGCACCCCCCCTATAGTGTCCCCCTCCCTATAAGACATCATTCCTACTGCCTGGAATATGTGTATGTACAGGACTGCACCCCCCCATAGTGTCCCCTCCCTATAAGACATCATTCCTACTGCCTGCAATATGTGTATGTACAGGACTGCACCCCCCGCTATAGTGTCCCCCTCCCTATAAGACATCATTCCTACTGCCTGGAATATGTGTATGTACAGGACTGCACCCCCCGCTATAGTGTCCCCCTCCCTATAAGACATCATTCCTACTGCCTGCAATATGTGTATGTACAGGACTGCACCCCCCTATAGTGTCCCCCTCCCTATAAGACATCATTCCTACTGCCTGGAATATGTGTATGTACAGGACTGCACCCCCCCTATAGTGTCCCCCTCCCTATAAGACATCATTCCTACTGCCTGCAATATGTGTATGTACAGGACTGCACCCCCCCCATAGGCCCCCCCTATAAGACATCATTCCTACTGCCTGGAATATGTGTATGTACAGGACTGCACCCCCCCTATAGTGTCCCCCTCCCTATAAGACATCATTCCTACTGCCTGCAATATGTGTATGTACAGGACTGCACCCCCCCCCTATAGTGTCCCCTCCCTATAAGACATCATTCCTACTGCCTGGAATATGTGTATGTACAGGACTGCACCCCCCTATAGTGTCCCCTCCCTATAAGACATCATTCCTACTGCCTGCAATATGTGTATGTACAGGACTGCACCCCCCTATAGTGTCCCCTCCCTATAAGACATCATTCCTACTGCCTGCAATATGTGTATGTACAGGACTGCACCCCCCTATAGTGTCCCCTCCCTATAAGACATCATTCCTACTGCCTGCAATATGTGTATGTACAGGACTGCACCCCCCTATAGTGTCCCCTCCCTATAAGACATCATTCCTACTGCCTGGAATATGTGTATGTACAGGACTGCACCCCCCCTATAGTGTCCCCTCCCTATAAGACATCATTCCTACTGCCTGCAATATGTGTATGTACAGGACTGCACCCCCCCTATAGTGTCCCCCTCCCTATAAGACACATTCCTACTGCCTGGAATATGTGTATGTACAGGACTGCACCCCCCCTATAGTGTCCCCTCCCTATAAGACATCATTCCTACTGCCTGGAATATGTGTATGTACAGGACTGCACCCCCCCTCATAGTGTCCCCCTCCCTATAAGACACATTCCTACTGCCTGGAATATGTGTATGTACAGGACTGCACCCCCCTATAGTGTCCCCTCCCTATAAGACACATTCCTACTGCCTGCAATATGTGTATGTACAGGACTGCACCCCCCGCTATAGTGTCCCCCTCCCTATAAGACATCATTCCTACTGCCTGGAATATGTGTATGTACAGGACTGCACCCCCCCTATAGTGTCCCCCTCCCTATAAGACATCATTCCTACTGCCTGCAATATGTGTATGTACAGGACTGCACCCCCCTATAGTGTCCCCCTCCCTATAAGACACATTCCTACTGCCTGCAATATGTGTATGTACAGGACTGCACCCCCCCTATAGTGTCCCCTCCCTATAAGACACATTCCTACTGCCTGCAATATGTGTATGTACAGGACTGCACCCCCCTATAGTGTCCCCCTCCCTATAAGACATCATTCCTACTGCCTGCAATATGTGTATGTACAGGACTGCACCCCCCCTATAGTGTCCCCTCCCTATAAGACATCATTCCTACTGCCTGCAATATGTGTATGTACAGGACTGCACCCCCCCTATAGTGTCCCCCTCCCTATAAGACACATTCCTACTGCCTGGAATATGTGTATGTACAGGACTGCACCCCCCCTATAGTGTCCCCTCCCTATAAGACATCATTCCTACTGCCTGGAATATGTGTATGTACAGGACTGCACCCCCCCTATAGTGTCCCCCTCCCTATAAGACACATTCCTACTGCCTGGAATATGTGTATGTACAGGACTGCACCCCCCCTATAGTGTCCCCCTCCCTATAAGACACATTCCTACTGCCTGGAATATGTGTATGTACAGGACTGCACCCCCCCTATAGTGTCCCCCTCCCTATAAGACACATTACTACTGCCTGGAATATGTGTATGTACAGGACTGCACCCCCCCTATAGTGTCCCCCTCCCTATAAGACATCATTCCTACTGCCTGGAATATGTGTATGTACAGGACTGCACCCCCCCTATAGTGTCCCCTCCCTATAAGACATCATTCCTACTGCCTGGAATATGTGTATGTACAGGACTGCACCCCCCCTATAGTGTCCCCCTCCCTATAAGACACATTCCTACTGCCTGGAATATGTGTATGTACAGGACTGCACCCCCCCCTATAGTGTCCCCCTCCCTATAAGACATCATTCCTACTGCCTGGAATATGTGTATGTACAGGACTGCACCCCCCCTATAGTGTCCCCCTCCCTATAAGACATCATTCCTACTGCCTGGAATATGTGTATGTACAGGACTGCACCCCCCTATAGTGTCCCCCTCCCTATAAGACATCATTCCTACTGCCTGGAATATGTGTATGTACAGGACTGCACCCCCCCCTATAGTGTCCCCTCCCTATAAGACATCATTCCTACTGCCTGGAATATGTGTATGTACAGGACTGCACCCCCCTCATAGTGTCCCCCTCCCTATAAGACATCATTCCTACTGCCTGGAATATGTGTATGTACAGGACTGCACCCCCCTATAGTGTCCCCTCCCTATAAGACATCATTCCTACTGCCTGCAATATGTGTATGTACAGGACTGCACCCCCCGCCTATAGTGTCCCCTCCCTATAAGACATCATTCCTACTGCCTGGAATATGTGTATGTACAGGACTGCACCCCCCCTATAGTGTCCCCCTCCCTATAAGACATCATTCCTACTGCCTGGAATATGTGTATGTACAGGACTGCACCCCCCCTATAGTGTCCCCCTCCCTATAAGACATCATTCCTACTGCCTGGAATATGTGTATGTACAGGACTGCACCCCCCCTATAGTGTCCCCTCCCTATAAGACATCATTCCTACTGCCTGGAATATGTGTATGTACAGGACTGCACCCCCCCTATAGTGTCCCCCTCCCTATAAGACATCATTCCTACTGCCTGGAATATGTGTATGTACAGGACTGCACCCCCCTATAGTGTCCCCTCCCTATAAGACACATTCCTACTGCCTGGAATATGTGTATGTACAGGACTGCACCCCCCCTATAGTGTCCCCTCCCTATAAGACACATTCCTACTGCCTGGAATATGTGTATGTACAGGACTGCACCCCCCTATAGTGTCCCCCTCCCTATAAGACATCATTCCTACTGCCTGGAATATGTGTATGTACAGGACTGCACCCCCCCTATAGTGTCCCCCTCCCTATAAGACATCATTCCTACTGCCTGGAATATGTGTATGTACAGGACTGCACCCCCCCTATAGTGTCCCCTCCCTATAAGACACATTCCTACTGCCTGCAATATGTGTATGTACAGGACTGCACCCCCGCTATAGTGTCCCCTCCCTATAAGACATCATTCCTACTGCCTGGAATATGTGTATGTACAGGACTGCACCCCCCCTATAGTGTCCCCTCCCTATAAGACATCATTCCTACTGCCTGGAATATGTGTATGTACAGGACTGCACCCCCCTATAGTGTCCCCCTCCCTATAAGACATCATTCCTACTGCCTGGAATATGTGTATGTACAGGACTGCACCCCCCCTATAGTGTCCCCTCCCTATAAGACATCATTCCTACTGCCTGGAATATGTGTATGTACAGGACTGCACCCCCCTATAGTGTCCCCTCCCTATAAGACATCATTCCTACTGCCTGCAATATGTGTATGTACAGGACTGCACCCCCCCTATAGTGTCCCCCTCCCTATAAGACATCATTCCTACTGCCTGGAATATGTGTATGTACAGGACTGCACCCCCCTATAGTGTCCCCCTCCCTATAAGACATCATTACTACTGCCTGGAATATGTGTATGTACAGGACTGCACCCCCCCTATAGTGTCCCCTCCCTATAAGACATCATTCCTACTGCCTGGAATATGTGTATGTACAGGACTGCACCCCCCCCTATAGTGTCCCCTCCCTATAAGACATCATTCCTACTGCCTGGAATATGTGTATGTACAGGACTGCACCCCCCCATAGTGTCCCCCTCCCTATAAGACACATTCCTACTGCCTGGAATATGTGTATGTACAGGACTGCACCCCCCCCTATAGTGTCCCCCTCCCTATAAGACATCATTCCTACTGCCTGGAATATGTGTATGTACAGGACTGCACCCCCCCTATAGTGTCCCCTCCCTATAAGACATCATTCCTACTGCCTGCAATATGTGTATGTACAGGAGGGCACCCCCCTATAGTGTCCCCTCCCTATAAGACACATTACTACTGCCTGGAATATGTGTATGTACAGGACTGCACCCCCCCTATAGTGTCCCCTCCCTATAAGACATCATTCCTACTGCCTGCAATATGTGTATGTACAGGACTGCACCCCCCGCTATAGTGTCCCCTCCCTATAAGACATCATTCCTACTGCCTGGAATATGTGTATGTACAGGACTGCACCCCCCTATAGTGTCCCCTCCCTATAAGACATCATTCCTACTGCCTGGAATATGTGTATGTACAGGACTGCACCCCCCCTATAGTGTCCCCTCCCTATAAGACATCATTCCTACTGCCTGGAATATGTGTATGTACAGGACTGCACCCCCCTATAGTGTCCCCCTCCCTATAAGACATCATTCCTACTGCCTGGAATATGTGTATGTACAGGACTGCACCCCCCCAGGCTATAGTGTCCCCTCCCTATAAGACATCATTCCTACTGCCTGGAATATGTGTATGTACAGGACTGCACCCCCCCCTATAGTGTCCCCTCCCTATAAGACACATTCCTACTGCCTGCAATATGTGTATGTACAGGACTGCACCCCCCCTATAGTGTCCCCTCCCTATAAGACATCATTCCTACTGCCTGGAATATGTGTATGTACAGGACTGCACCCCCCTATAGTGTCCCCTCCCTATAAGACATCATTCCTACTGCCTGGAATATGTGTATGTACAGGACTGCACCCCCCGCCTATAGTGTCCCCTCCCTATAAGACATCATTCCTACTGCCTGCAATATGTGTATGTACAGGACTGCACCCCCCCCATAGTGTCCCCTCCCTATAAGACACATTCCTACTGCCTGGAATATGTGTATGTACAGGACTGCACCCCCCTATAGTGTCCCCTCCCTATAAGACATCATTCCTACTGCCTGGAATATGTGTATGTACAGGACTGCACCCCCCCCCTATAGTGTCCCCTCCCTATAAGACATCATTCCTACTGCCTGCAATATGTGTATGTACAGGACTGCACCCCCCTATAGTGTCCCCCTCCCTATAAGACATCATTCCTACTGCCTGGAATATGTGTATGTACAGGACTGCACCCCCCCTATAGTGTCCCCTCCCTATAAGACACATTCCTACTGCCTGGAATATGTGTATGTACAGGACTGCACCCCCCCTATAGTGTCCCCTCCCTATAAGACACATTCCTACTGCCTGCAATATGTGTATGTACAGGACTGCCCCCCCCTATAGTGTCCCCTCCCTATAAGACATCATTCCTACTGCCTGGAATATGTGTATGTACAGGACTGCACCCCCCCCTATAGTGTCCCCTCCCTATAAGACATCATTCCTACTGCCTGCAATATGTGTATGTACAGGACTGCACCCCCCTATAGTGTCCCCTCCCTATAAGACATCATTCCTACTGCCTGGAATATGTGTATGTACAGGACTGCACCCCCCTATAGTGTCCCCTCCCTATAAGACACATTCCTACTGCCTGGAATATGTGTATGTACAGGACTGCACCCCCCCTATAGTGTCCCCTCCCTATAAGACATCATTCCTACTGCCTGGAATATGTGTATGTACAGGACTGCACCCCCGCCTATAGTGTCCCCTCCCTATAAGACATCATTCCTACTGCCTGGAATATGTGTATGTACAGGACTGCACCCCCCCTATAGTGTCCCCTCCCTATAAGACATCATTCCTACTGCCTGCAATATGTGTATGTACAGGACTGCACCCCCCCTATAGTGTCCCCTCCCTATAAGACATCATTCCTACTGCCTGGAATATGTGTATGTACAGGACTGCACCCCCCTATAGTGTCCCCTCCCTATAAGACACATTCCTACTGCCTGGAATATGTGTATGTACAGGACTGCACCCCCCCTATAGTGTCCCCTCCCTATAAGACATCATTCCTACTGCCTGGAATATGTGTATGTACAGGACTGCACCCCCTATAGTGTCCCCCTCCCTATAAGACATCATTCCTACTGCCTGGAATATGTGTATGTACAGGACTGCACCCCCCTATAGTGTCCCCTCCCTATAAGACATCATTCCTACTGCCTGCAATATGTGTATGTACAGGACTGCACCCCCCCTATAGTGTCCCCTCCCTATAAGACATCATTCCTACTGCCTGGAATATGTGTATGTACAGGACTGCACCCCCCCCTATAGTGTCCCCTCCCTATAAGACATCATTACTACTGCCTGGAATATGTGTATGTACAGGACTGCACCCCCCCTATAGTGTCCCCTCCCTATAAGACACATTCCTACTGCCTGCAATATGTGTATGTACAGGACTGCACCCCCCTATAGTGTCCCCCTCCCTATAAGACATCATTCCTACTGCCTGGAATATGTGTATGTACAGGACTGCACCCCCCCTATAGTGTCCCCCTCCCTATAAGACATCATTACTACTGCCTGCAATATGTGTATGTACAGGACTGCACCCCCCGCTATAGTGTCCCCCTCCCTATAAGACATCATTCCTACTGCCTGGAATATGTGTATGTACAGGACTGCACCCCCCCTATAGTGTCCCCCTCCCTATAAGACATCATTCCTACTGCCTGGAATATGTGTATGTACAGGACTGCACCCCCCCTATAGTGTCCCCCTCCCTATAAGACATCATTCCTACTGCCTGCAATATGTGTATGTACAGGACTGCACCCCCCTATAGTGTCCCCTCCCTATAAGACATCATTCCTACTGCCTGCAATATGTGTATGTACAGGACTGCACCCCCCCTATAGTGTCCCCTCCCTATAAGACATCATTCCTACTGCCTGGAATATGTGTATGTACAGGACTGCACCCCCCCTATAGTGTCCCCTCCCTATAAGACATCATTCCTACTGCCTGCAATATGTGTATGTACAGGACTGCACCCCCCTATAGTGTCCCCTCCCTATAAGACATCATTACTACTGCCTGGAATATGTGTATGTACAGGACTGCACCCCCTATAGTGTCCCCTCCCTATAAGACATCATTACTACTGCCTGGAATATGTGTATGTACAGGACTGCACCCCCCGCTATAGTGTCCCCTCCCTATAAGACATCATTCCTACTGCCTGGAATATGTGTATGTACAGGACTGCACCCCCCCCTATAGTGTCCCCTCCCTATAAGACACATTACTACTGCCTGCAATATGTGTATGTACAGGACTGCACCCCCCCTATAGTGTCCCCCTCCCTATAAGACACATTCCTACTGCCTGGAATATGTGTATGTACAGGACTGCACCCCCCCTATAGTGTCCCCTCCCTATAAGACATCATTACTACTGCCTGGAATATGTGTATGTACAGGACTGCACCCCCCTATAGTGTCCCCTCCCTATAAGACATCATTACTACTGCCTGGAATATGTGTATGTACAGGACTGCACCCCGCTATAGTGTCCCCCTCCCTATAAGACATCATTACTACTGCCTGCAATATGTGTATGTACAGGACTGCACCCCGCGCTATAGTGTCCCCCTCCCTATAAGACATCATTACTACTGCCTGCAATATGTGTATGTACAGGACTGCACCCCCCGCTATAGTGTCCCCCTCCCTATAAGACATCATTCCTACTGCCTGGAATATGTGTATGTACAGGACTGCACCCCCCCTATAGTGTCCCCTCCCTATAAGACATCATTCCTACTGCCTGGAATATGTGTATGTACAGGACTGCACCCCCCCCCCATAGTGTCCCCCTCCCTATAAGACATCATTCCTACTGCCTGGAATATGTGTATGTACAGGACTGCACCCCCCTATAGTGTCCCCTCCCTATAAGACACATTCCTACTGCCTGCAATATGTGTATGTACAGGACTGCACCCCCCTATAGTGTCCCCTCCCTATAAGACACATTACTACTGCCTGGAATATGTGTATGTACAGGACTGCACCCCCTATAGTGTCCCCTCCCTATAAGACATCATTCCTACTGCCTGCAATATGTGTATGTACAGGACTGCACCCCCCCTATAGTGTCCCCTCCCTATAAGACATCATTACTACTGCCTGGAATATGTGTATGTACAGGACTGCACCCCCCCTATAGTGTCCCCTCCCTATAAGACACATTACTACTGCCTGGAATATGTGTATGTACAGGACTGCACCCCCCCTATAGTGTCCCCTCCCTATAAGACACATTACTACTGCCTGGAATATGTGTATGTACAGGACTGCACCCCCCTATAGTGTCCCCTCCCTATAAGACACATTACTACTGCCTGCAATATGTGTATGTACAGGACTGCACCCCCCCCATAGTGTCCCCTCCCTATAAGACATCATTCCTACTGCCTGGAATATGTGTATGTACAGGACTGCACCCCCCCCGCTATAGTGTCCCCCTCCCTATAAGACACATTCCTACTGCCTGCAATAAGGTGTATGTACAGGACTGCACCCCCCCTATAGTGTCCCCTCCCTATAAGACATCATTCCTACTGCCTGGAATATGTGTATGTACAGGACTGCACCCCCCGCCTATAGTGTCCCCCTCCCTATAAGACATCATTCCTACTGCCTGCAATATGTGTATGTACAGGACTGCACCCCCCCTATAGTGTCCCCTCCCTATAAGACATCATTCCTACTGCCTGGAATATGTGTATGTACAGGACTGCACCCCGCTATAGTGTCCCCCTCCCTATAAGACACATTCCTACTGCCTGCAATATGTGTATGTACAGGAGGGCACCCCCCCTATAGTGTCCCCTCCCTATAAGACACATTACTACTGCCTGGAATATGTGTATGTACAGGACTGCACCCCCCCTATAGTGTCCCCTCCCTATAAGACACATTACTACTGCCTGGAATATGTGTATGTACAGGACTGCACCCCCCTATAGTGTCCCCTCCCTATAAGACATCATTCCTACTGCCTGGAATATGTGTATGTACAGGACTGCACCCCCCCTATAGTGTCCCCTCCCTATAAGACATCATTCCTACTGCCTGGAATATGTGTATGTACAGGACTGCACCCCCCCTATAGTGTCCCCCTCCCTATAAGACACATTACTACTGCCTGCAATATGTGTATGTACAGGACTGCACCCCCCCCCTATAGTGTCCCCCTCCCTATAAGACACATTACTACTGCCTGCAATATGTGTATGTACAGGACTGCACCCCCGCCGCTATAGTGTCCCCCTCCCTATAAGACACATTCCTACTGCCTGCAATATGTGTATGTACAGGACTGCACCCCCCTATAGTGTCCCCTCCCTATAAGACATCATTACTACTGCCTGGAATATGTGTATGTACAGGACTGCACCCCCCCCTATAGTGTCCCCTCCCTATAAGACATCATTCCTACTGCCTGGAATATGTGTATGTACAGGACTGCACCCCCCCTATAGTGTCCCCCTCCCTATAAGACATCATTCCTACTGCCTGCAATATGTGTATGTACAGGACTGCACCCCCCCCTATAGTGTCCCCTCCCTATAAGACATCATTCCTACTGCCTGGAATATGTGTATGTACAGGACTGCACCCCCCCCTATAGTGTCCCCCTCCCTATAAGACATCATTCCTACTGCCTGCAATATGTGTATGTACAGGACTGCACCCCCGCGCTATAGTGTCCCCTCCCTATAAGACATCATTCCTACTGCCTGCAATATGTGTATGTACAGGAGGGCACCCCCCTATAGTGTCCCCTCCCTATAAGACACATTCCTACTGCCTGCAATATGTGTATGTACAGGACTGCACCCCCCCATAGTGTCCCCTCCCTATAAGACATCATTCCTACTGCCTGGAATATGTGTATGTACAGGACTGCACCCCGCTATAGTGTCCCCCTCCCTATAAGACACATTCCTACTGCCTGGAATATGTGTATGTACAGGACTGCACCCCCCTATAGTGTCCCCTCCCTATAAGACACATTCCTACTGCCTGCAATATGTGTATGTACAGGACTGCACCCCCCCATAGTGTCCCCCTCCCTATAAGACATCATTCCTACTGCCTGGAATATGTGTATGTACAGGACTGCACACCCCCCTATAGTGTCCCCTCCCTATAAGACATCATTCCTACTGCCTGGAATATGTGTATGTACAGGACTGCACCCCCCCCTATAGTGTCCCCTCCCTATAAGACACATTCCTACTGCCTGGAATATGTGTATGTACAGGACTGCACCCCCCCTATAGTGTCCCCTCCCTATAAGACACATTACTACTGCCTGCAATATGTGTATGTACAGGACTGCACCCCCCCCTATAGTGTCCCCCTCCCTATAAGACACATTACTACTGCCTGGAATATGTGTATGTACAGGACTGCACCCCCCTATAGTGTCCCCTCCCTATAAGACATCATTCCTACTGCCTGGAATATGTGTATGTACAGGACTGCACCCCCCTATAGTGTCCCCCTCCCTATAAGACATCATTACTACTGCCTGGAATATGTGTATGTACAGGACTGCACCCCCCTATAGTGTCCCCTCCCTATAAGACATCATTCCTACTGCCTGCAATATGTGTATGTACAGGACTGCACCCCCCCCTATAGTGTCCCCCTCCCTATAAGACACATTACTACTGCCTGGAATATGTGTATGTACAGGACTGCACCCCCCCTATAGTGTCCCCTCCCTATAAGACACATTCCTACTGCCTGGAATATGTGTATGTACAGGACTGCACCCCCCCCCATAGTGTCCCCCTCCCTATAAGACATCATTCCTACTGCCTGGAATATGTGTATGTACAGGACTGCACCCCCCCCCTATAGTGTCCCCTCCCTATAAGACACATTACTACTGCCTGGAATATGTGTATGTACAGGACTGCACCCCCCTATAGTGTCCCCCTCCCTATAAGACACATTCCTACTGCCTGCAATATGTGTATGTACAGGACTGCACCCCCCCGCTATAGTGTCCCCTCCCTATAAGACATCATTCCTACTGCCTGGAATATGTGTATGTACGGGACTGCACCCCCCTATAGTGTCCCCTCCCTATAAGACATCATTCCTACTGTCTGGAATATGTGTATGTACAGGACTGCACCCCCCCTATAGTGTCCCCTCCCTATAAGACATCATTCCTACTGCCTGGAATATGTGTATGTACAGGACTGCACCCCCTATAGTGTCCCCTCCCTATAAGACATCATTCCTACTGCCTGGAATATGTGTATGTACAGGACTGCACCCCCCCGCTATAGTGTCCCCTCCCTATAAGACACATTACTACTGCCTGCAATATGTGTATGTACAGGACTGCACCCCCCTATAGTGTCCCCTCCCTATAAGACATCATTACTACTGCCTGGAATATGTGTATGTACAGGACTGCACCCCCCCTATAGTGTCCCCTCCCTATAAGACACATTCCTATTGCCTGCAATATGTGTATGTACAGGACTGCACCCCCCCCATAGTGTCCCCTCCCTATAAGACACATTCCTATTGCCTGGTATATGCGTATGTACAGGACTGCACCCCCCCTATAGTGTCCCCTCCCTATAAGACACATTCCTATTGCCTGGTATATGCGTATGTACAGGACTGCACCCCCCCTATAGTGTCCCCTCCCTATAAGACACATTCCTATTGCCTGGTATATGCGTATGTACAGGACTGCACCCCCCTATAGTGTCCCCCTCCCTATAAGACATCATTCCTACTGCCTGGAATATGTGTATGTACAGGACTGCACCCCCCTATAGTGTCCCCTCCCTATAAGACATCATTCCTACTGCCTGGAATATGTGTATGTACAGGACTGCACCCCCCCATAGTGTCCCCTCCCTATAAGACATCATTCCTACTGCCTGGAATATGTGTATGTAGAGGACTGCACCCCCTATAGTGTCCCCCTCCCTATAAGACATCATTACTACTGCCTGGAATATGTGTATGTACAGGACTGCACCCCCCTATAGTGTCCCCTCCCTATAAGACACATTCCTACTGCCTGCAATATGTGTATGTACAGGACTGCACCCCCTATAGTGTCCCCTCCCTATAAGACATCATTCCTACTGCCTGGAATATGTGTATGTACAGGAGGGCACCCCCCTATAGTGTCCCCTCCCTATAAGACACATTCCTACTGCCTGGAATATGTGTATGTACAGGACTGCACCCCCCCGCTATAGTGTCCCCTCCCTATAAGACATCATTCCTACTGCCTGCAATATGTGTATGTACAGGACTGCACCCCCCCTATAGTGTCCCCTCCCTATAAGACACATTCCTACTGCCTGCAATATGTGTATGTACAGGACTGCACCCCCGCTATAGTGTCCCCTCCCTATAAGACATCATTCCTACTGCCTGCAATATGTGTATGTACAGGACTGCACCCCCTATAGTGTCCCCTCCCTATAAGACATCATTCCTACTGCCTGGAATATGTGTATGTACAGGACTGCACCCCCCCGCTATAGTGTCCCCCTCCCTATAAGACACAATACTACTGCCTGCAATATGTGTATGTACAGGACTGCACCCCCCCCTATAGTGTCCCCTCCCTATAAGACATCATTCCTACTGCCTGCAATATGTGTATGTACAGGACTGCACCCCCCCTATAGTGTCCCCTCCCTATAAGACATCATTCCTACTGCCTGGAATATGTGTATGTACAGGACTGCACCCCCCTATAGTGTCCCCCTCTCTATAAGACATCATTCCTACTGCCTGCAATATGTGTATGTACAGGACTGCACCCCCCTATAGTGTCCCCCTCCCTATAAGACATCATTCCTACTGCCTGCAATATGTGTATGTACAGGACTGCACCCCCCCTATAGTGTCCCCTCCCTATAAGACATCATTCCTACTGCCTGGAATATGTGTATGTACAGGACTGCACCCCCCCTATAGTGTCCCCTCCCTATAAGACACATTCCTACTGCCTGCAATATGTGTATGTACAGGACTGCACCCCCCGCTATAGTGTCCCCTCCCTATAAGACATCATTCCTACTGCCTGGAATATGTGTATGTACAGGACTGCACCCCCCCTATAGTGTCCCCCTCCCTATAAGACACATTCCTACTGCCTGGAATATGTGTATGTACAGGACTGCACCCCCCCTATAGTGTCCCCTCCCTATAAGACATCATTCCTACTGCCTGCAATATGTGTATGTACAGGAGGGCACCCCCCTATAGTGTCCCCTCCCTATAAGACATCATTCCTACTGCCTGCAATATGTGTATGTACAGGACTGCACCCCCCCATAGTGTCCCCTCCCTATAAGACATCATTCCTACTGCCTGGAATATGTGTATGTACAGGACTGCACCCCCCCTATAGTGTCCCCTCCCTATAAGACACATTCCTACTGCCTGCAATATGTGTATGTACAGGACTGCACCCCCCTATAGTGTCCCCTCCCTATAAGACATCATTCCTACTGCCTGGAATATGTGTATGTACAGGAGGGCACCCCCCCTATAGTGTCCCCTCCCTATAAGACACATTCCTACTGCCTGGAATATGTGTATGTACAGGACTGCACCCCCCGCGCTATAGTGTCCCCTCCCTATAAGACATCATTCCTACTGCCTGCAATATGTGTATGTACAGGACTGCACCCCCCCTATAGTGTCCCCTCCCTATAAGACACATTCCTACTGCCTGCAATATGTGTATGTACAGGACTGCACCCCCGCTATAGTGTCCCCTCCCTATAAGACATCATTCCTACTGCCTGCAATATGTGTATGTACAGGACTGCACCCCCTATAGTGTCCCCTCCCTATAAGACATCATTCCTACTGCCTGGAATATGTGTATGTACAGGACTGCACCCCCCCGCTATAGTGTCCCCCTCCCTATAAGACACAATACTACTGCCTGCAATATGTGTATGTACAGGACTGCACCCCCCCTATAGTGTCCCCTCCCTATAAGACATCATTCCTACTGCCTGCAATATGTGTATGTACAGGACTGCACCCCCCCTATAGTGTCCCCTCCCTATAAGACATCATTCCTACTGCCTGGAATATGTGTATGTACAGGACTGCACCCCCCTATAGTGTCCCCCTCTCTATAAGACATCATTCCTACTGCCTGCAATATGTGTATGTACAGGACTGCACCCCCCAATAGTGTCCCCCTCCCTATAAGACATCATTCCTACTGCCTGCAATATGTGTATGTACAGGACTGCACCCCCCCTATAGTGTCCCCTCCCTATAAGACATCATTCCTACTGCCTGGAATATGTGTATGTACAGGACTGCACCCCCCTATAGTGTCCCCCTCTCTATAAGACATCATTCCTACTGCCTGCAATATGTGTATGTACAGGACTGCACCCCCCCTATAGTGTCCCCTCCCTATAAGACACATTCCTACTGCCTGCAATATGTGTATGTACAGGACTGCACCCCCCGCTATAGTGTCCCCTCCCTATAAGACATCATTCCTACTGCCTGGAATATGTGTATGTACAGGACTGCACCCCCCCTATAGTGTCCCCCTCCCTATAAGACACATTCCTACTGCCTGGAATATGTGTATGTACAGGACTGCACCCCCCCTATAGTGTCCCCTCCCTATAAGACATCATTCCTACTGCCTGCAATATGTGTATGTACAGGACTGCACCCCCCCCAGTGTGACCCCCTCCCTATAAGACATTAACAGACGCTGACTGATAGTAACTGATGTTAGGCTGTGTTCACACGGCAGAAAATTTTCCACCCCCGGAGTTTTTGCTGCGGACAGCTGCGACGGGATTCCGATGCCATGCATCAGCATTCCGTCGCAGCTAACCGCTCCTGATTAAGCCCGGATGAATCAGGAGTGCGGCTCGAGCCGTGGACACCGCGGGCGGAATCCGCAGCAAGATAGGTCATGTTGTTTTTTTTTTCCGCTAGTGGGGGATAACATATCAGACAATAACAGACAGTAATAACGAACAGTATAACAGACACCCTTTCGTTACTGTCCGTTACCCATAGACTTTAATGTTAAACAATAACGGACGCTTGAGGTCTGCCATGGAACAGTTTTTTTTCACGGACACAAAAGTCCTGCATGTAAGATTTTTTTTCCGCAAAAAATAACGCCCATATGATGGATTGAGTGTATAACGGACACTAAAGAAAATCCGCTGTCCACGATTGTAATGGACAAAGCACGGACACTACTGACAGTCACCAGCGGTAGTGTGAACAACCCCTAAAAGTTCTTGGGGTTTTTTGGGTGTATTTTTGGAGCACATTGTGGGAGGTCACACCCCTTTACTGTGAGTCCAAAAGTCATAAAAGTATTTAAAACACTTGTTGAATGTGGCGCACGACATGTTAGAGAGGTTATTTGGTGAAAATGATACCAGAATTATGAAGCATTTTACTTGATAAATTTCCACCATAGAGGACAAAGAGGGACAAAATGTGCGGTGCTCTATGTGCGCCATGTCTAAACTGACTCCGCCCATTTCCATCCATTCTTCTTTGTGCTCCCCACACAGTATAATGCTCTTACAGTCACCCTAATATTATATGCCCAGACGCAGAGGAGTTGAATCTGGGACATACCTTCCGCCGAGCGGGACAGTGGAACATGACCCACAATCCAGTAATGTCCCGCAGAATTCAGGACGGTTGGGAGATATGCTTGTATGTGATTCCTGACTCTCATCTCTGACTGAGTCAGAAGTCAGGTATCGCACCACATGTATCAGACCTCAGGTATCAGACCTCAGGTATCGCACCTCAGGTATCAGACATCAGGTATCAGACCTCAGGTATCAGACCTCAGGTATCAGACCTTAGGTATCGCACCTCATGTATCAGACCTCAGGTATCGCACCTCAGGTATCAGACGTCAGGTATCAGACCTTAGGTATCGCACCTCATGTATCAGACATCAGGTATAAGACCTCAGGTATCAGACCTCAGGTATCAGACCTTAGGTATCGCACCTCATGTATCAGACCTCAGGTATCGCACCTCAGGTATCAGACGTCAGGTATCAGACCTTAGGTATCGCACCTCATGTATCAGACATCAGGTATCAGACCTTAGGTATCGCACCTCATGTATCAGACCTCAGGTATAAGACGTCAGGTATCGCACCTCAGGTATCAGACCTCAGGTATCAGACATCAGGTATCAGACCTCAGGTATCAGACCTCAGGTATCACACCTCAGGTATCAGACCTTAGGTATCGCACCTCATGTATCAGACCTTAGGTATCGCACCTCATGTATCAGACATCAGGTATCAGACCTCAGGTATCAGACCTCAGGTATCGCACCTCAGGTATCAGACCTCAGGTATCGCACCTCATGTATCAGACCTCAGGTATCGCACCTCAGGTATCAGACGTCAGGTATCAGACCTTAGGTATCGCACCTCATGTATCAGACATCAGGTATAAGACCTCAGGTATCAGACCTCAGGTATCGCACCTCAGGTATCAGACCTCAGGTATCGCACCTCATGTATCAGACATCAGGTATCAGACCTTAGGTATCGCACCTCATGTATCAGACCTCAGGTATAAGACGTCAGGTATCGCACCTCAGGTATCAGACCTCAGGTATCGGACATCAGGTATCAGACCTCAGGTATCAGACCTCAGGTATCACACCTCAGGTATCAGACCTTAGGTATCGCACCTCATGTATCAGACCTTAGGTATCGCACCTCATGTATCAGACATCAGGTATCAGACCTCAGGTATCAGACCTCAGGTATCGCACCTCAGGTATCAGACCTCAGGTATCGCACCTAATGTATCAGACCTCAGGTATAAGACGTCAGGTATCGCACCTCAGGTATCAGACCTCAGGTATCGGACATCAGGTATCAGACCTCAGGTATCAGACCTCAGGTATCACACCTCAGGTATCAGACCTTAGGTATCGCACCTCATGTATCAGACCTTAGGTATCAGACCTCAGGTATCAGACGTCAGGTATCAGACCTTAGGTATCGCACCTCATGTATCAGACATCAGGTATAAGACCTCAGGTATCAGACCTCAGGTATCGCACCTCAGGTATCAGACCTCAGGTATCGCACCTCATGTATCAGACATCAGGTATCAGACCTTAGGTATCGCACCTCATGTATCAGACCTCAGGTATAAGACGTCAGGTATCGCACCTCAGGTATCAGACCTCAGGTATCGGACATCAGGTATCAGACCTCAGGTATCAGACCTCAGGTATCACACCTCAGGTATCAGACCTTAGGTATCGCACCTCATGTATCAGACCTTAGGTATCGCACCTCATGTATCAGACATCAGGTATCAGACCTCAGGTATCAGACCTCAGGTATCGCACCTCAGGTATCAGACCTCAGGTATCGCACCTCATGTATCAGACATCAGGTATCAGACCTTAGGTATCGCACCTCATGTATCAGACATCAGGTATCAGACCTCAGGTATCGCACCTCAGGTATCGCACCTCAGGTATCGCACCTCATGTATCAGACCTCAGGTATCAGACCTCATGTATCAGACCTCAGGTATCAGACCTCAGGTATCGCACCTCATGTATCAGACCTCAGGTATCAGACCTCAGGTATCGCACATCAGGTATCAGACATCAGGTATCAGACCTTAGGTATCACACCTCATGTATCAGACATCAGGTATCAGACCTCAGGTATCACACCTCAGGTATCAGACATCAGGTATCAGACCTCAGGTATCGCACCTCAGGTATCAGACCTCAGGTATCGCACCTCAGGTATCAGACGTCAGGTATCAGACCTTAGGTATCGCACGTCATGTATCAGACATCAGGTATAAGACCTCAGGTATCAGACCTCAGGTATCGCACCTCAGGTATCAGACCTCAGGTATCGCACGTCATGTATCAGACATCAGGTATAAGACCTCAGGTATCAGACCTCAGGTATCAGACCTCAGGTATCAGACCTTAGGTATCGCACCTCATGTATCAGACCTCAGGTATCGCACCTCAGGTATCAGACGTCAGGTATCAGACCTTAGGTATCGCACCTCATGTATCAGACATCAGGTATCAGACCTTAGGTATCGCACCTCATGTATCAGACCTCAGGTATAAGACGTCAGGTATCGCACCTCAGGTATCAGACCTCAGGTATCAGACATCAGGTATCAGACCTCAGGTATCAGACCTCAGGTATCACACCTCAGGTATCAGACCTTAGGTATCGCACCTCATGTATCAGACCTTAGGTATCGCACCTCATGTATCAGACATCAGGTATCAGACCTTAGGTATCGCACCTCATGTATCAGACCTCAGGTATAAGACCTCAGGTATCGCACCTCAGGTATCAGACCTCAGGTATCAGACCTCAGGTATCAGACCTCAGGTATCAGACATCAGGTATCAGACCTCAGGTATCGCACCTCATGTATCAGACCTCAGGTATCAGACCTCAGGTATCGCACCTCAGGTATCAGACATCAGGTATCGCACCTCAGGTATCGCACCTCAGGTATTGCACCTCATGTATCAGACCTCAGGTATCAGACCTCATGTATCAGACCTCAGGTATCAGACCTCAGGTATCGCACCTCATGTATCAGACCTCAGGTATCAGACCTCAGGTATCGCACATCAGGTATCAGACATCAGGTATCAGACCTTAGGTATCACACCTCATGTATCAGACATCAGGTATCAGACCTCAGGTATCACACCTCAGGTATCGCACCTCAGGTATCGCACCTCAGGTATCAGACCTCAGGTATCAGACCTCAGGTATTGCACCTCAGGTATCGCACCTCAGGTATCAGACCTCAGGTATCAGACCTTAGGTATCGCACCTCATGTATCAGACCTCAGGTATCAGACCTCAGGTATCAGACATCAGGTATCAGACATCAGGTATCAGACCTCAGGTATCAGACCTCAGGTATCGCACCTCATGTATCAGACCTCAGGTATCAGACCTCAGGTATCGCACCTCAGGTATCAGACATCAGGTATCAGACCTCATGTATCATACCTCAGGTATCAGACCTCAGGTATCGCACCTCAGGTATCAGACATCAGGTATCAGACCTCAGTTATCAGACCTCAGGTATCGCACCTCATGTATCAGACCTCAGGTATCGCATCTCAGGTATCACACCTCAGGTATCATACCTCAGGTATCGCACATCAGGTATCAGACCTTAGGTATCGCACCTCATGTATCAGACCTCAGGTATCAGACGTCAGGTATCAGACCTTAGGTATCGCACCTCATGTATCAGACATCAGGTATCAGACCTCAGGTATCAGACCTCAGGTATCAGACCTCAGGTATCGCACGTCAGGTATCAGACCTCAGGTATCAGACCTCAGGTATCAGACCTCAGGTATCAGACATCAGGTATCAGACATCAGGTATCGCACCTCATGTATCAGACCTCAGGTATCAGACCTCAGGTATCGCACCTCAGGTATCAGACATCAGGTATCGCACCTCAGGTATCGTACCTCAGGTATCGCACCTCATGTATCAGACCTCAGGTATCAGACCTCATGTATCAGACCTCAGGTATCAGACCTCAGGTATCGCACCTCATGTATCAGACCTCAGGTATCAGACCTCAGGTATCGCACATCAGGTATCGCACCTCAGGTATCAGACCTCAGGTATCAGACCTCAGGTATTGCACCTCAGGTATCGCACCTCAGGTATCAGACTTCAGGTATCAGACCTTAGGTATCGCACCTCATGTATCAGACCTCAGGTATCAGACATCAGGTATCAGACATCAGGTATCAGACCTCAGGTATCAGACCTCAGGTATCGCACCTCAGGTATCAGACCTCAGGTATCAGACCTCATGTATCAGACCTCAGGTATCGCACCTCATGTATCAGACCTCAGGTATCAGACCTCAGGTATCGTACCTCAGGTATCAGACATCAGGTATCAGACCTCAGGTATCAGACCTCAGGTATCGCACCTCATGTATCAGACCTCAGGTATCGCATCTCAGGTATCACACCTCAGGTATCATACCTCAGGTATCGCACATCAGGTATCAGACATCAGGTATCAGACCTTAGGTATCGCACCTCATGTATCAGACCTCAGGTATCAGACGTCAGGTATCAGACCTTAGGTATCGCACCTCATGTATCAGACATCAGGTATCAGACCTCAGGTATCGCACGTCAGGTATCAGACCTTAGGTTTCGCACCTCATGTATCAGACCTCAGGTATCACACCTCAGGTATCAGACCTCAGGTATTGCACCTCAGGTATCGCACCTCAGGTATCAGACCTCAGGTATCAGACATCAGGTATCAGACCTCAGGTATCGCACCTCAGGTATCAGACCTCAGGTATCACACCTCAGGTATCAGACCTCAGGTATCAGACCTCAGGTATCGCACCTCAGGTATCAGACCTCAGGTATTGCACCTCAGGTATCGCACCTCAAGTATTAGACCTCAGGTATCAGACCTCAGCTATCGCACCTCAGGTATCAGACCTCAGGTATCGCACCTCAGGTATCGCACCTCAGGTATCGCACCTCATGTATCAGACCTCAGGTATCAGACCTCAGGTATCGCACCTCATGTATCAGACCTCAGGTATCAGACCTCAGGTATCGCACATCAGGTATCAGACATCAGGTATCAGACCTTAGGTATCACACCTCATGTATCAGACATCAGGTATCAGACCTCAGGTATCACACCTCAGGTATCGCACCTCAGGTATCAGACCTCAGGTATCGCACCTCAGGTATCAGACCTCAGGTATCGCACCTCATGTATCAGACATCAGGTATCAGACCTTAGGTATCGCACCTCATGTATCAGACATCAGGTATCAGACCTCAGGTATTGCACCTCAGGTATCGCACCTCAGGTATCAAACCTCAGGTATCAGACCTCAGCTATCGCACCTCAGGTATCAGACCTCAGGTATCAGACCTCAGGTATTGCACCTCAGGTATTGCACCTCGGGTATCAGACCTCAGGTATCGCACCTCATGTATCAGACCTCAGGTATCACACCTCAGGTATCAGACCTCAGGTATCGCACCTCAGGTATCAGACCTCAGGTATCAGACCTCAGGTATCGCACCTCAGGTATCAGACATTAGGTATCAGACCTCAGGTATCAGACCTCAGGTATCGCACCTCAGGTATCACACCTCAGGTATCACACCTTAGGTATCAGACCTCAGGTATTGCACCTCAGGTATCGCACCTCAGGTATCAGACCTCAGGTATCGCACCTCAGGTATCAGACCTCAGGTATCAGACCTCAGGTATCGCACCTCAGGTATCAGACATCAGGTATCAGACCTTAGGTATCGCACCTCATGTATCAGACCTCAGGTATCAGACCTCAGGTATCGCACCTCAGGTATCAGACCTCAGGTATCAGACCTCAGGTATCGCACCTCATGTATCAGACCTCAGGTATCAGACCTCAGGTATCAGACCTCAGGTATCGCACCTCAGGTATCAGACATCAGGTATCAGACCTCAGGTATCAGACCTCAGGTATCGCACCTCATGTATCAGACCTCAGGTATCACATCTCAGGTATCAGACATCAGGTATCAGACATCAGGTATCAGACCTTAGGTATCGCACCTCATGTATCAGACCTCAGGTATCAGACGTCAGGTATCAGACCTTAGGTATCGCACCTCATGTATCAGACATCAGGTATCAGACCTCAGGTATCGCACGTCAGGTATCAGACCTTAGGTTTCACACCTCATGTATCAGACATCAGGTATAAGACCTCAGGTATCAGACCTCAGGTATCGCACCTCAGGTATCAGACCTCAGGTATCGCACCTCATGTATCAGACATCAGGTATCAGACCTCAGGTATCACACCTCAGGTATCAGACCTCAGGTATTGCACCTCAGGTATCGCACCTCAGGTATCAGACCTTAGGTATCAGACCTCAGGTATTGCAACTCAGGTATCGCACCTCAGGTATTAGACCTCAGGTATCAGACCTCAGGTATCAGACCTCAGGTATCGCACCTCATGTATCAGACCTCAGGTATCAGACCTCAGGTATCGCACATCAGGTATCAGACATCAGGTATCAGACCTTAGGTATCACACCTCATGTATCAGACATCAGGTATCAGACCTCAGGTATCACACCTCAGGTATCGCACCTCAGGTATCAGACCTCAGGTATCAGACCTCAGGTATCGCACATCAGGTATCAGACATCAGGTATCAGACCTTAGGTATCACACCTCATGTATCAGACATCAGGTATCAGACCTCAGGTATCACACCTCAGGTATTGCACCTCAGGTATCAGACCTCAGGTATCGCACCTCAGGTATCAGACCTCAGATATCGCACCTCATGTATCAGACATCAGGTATCAGACCTTAGGTATCGCACCTCATGTATCAGACATCAGGTATCAGACCTCAGGTATCACACCTCAGGTATTGCACCTCAGGTATCGCACCTCAGGTATCAAACCTCAGGTATCAGACCTCAGGTATCGCACCTCAGGTATCAGACCTCAGGTATCAGACCTCATGTATCAGACCTCAGGTATCGCACCTCAGGTATCACACCTCATGTATCAGACCTCAGGTATCAGACCTCAGGTATCGCACCTCAGGTATCAGACCTCAGGTATCAGACCTCAGGTATTGCACCTCAGGTATCAGACCTCAGGTATCGCACCTCAGGTATCAGACCTCAGGTATCGCACCTCAGGTATCAGACCTCAGGTATCGCACCTCAGGTATTAGACCTCAGGTATCACACCTCAGGTATCAGACCTCAGGTATCACACCTCAGGTATCACAACTCAGGTATCAGACCTCAGGTATCGCACCTCAGGTATCAGACCTCAGGTATCAGACCTCAGGTATCAAGTTATTTAGACTGGTTGTTGCGACCTTTATTACAAGTTGTTCCATCTTATTTAAAAGATACAGCCGATTTTTTGGATGCATTACATTCAATTGTATGGAAAGAAGGGTTTCTTTTAGCATCAATTGACGTTGAGAGTTTATATACCCCTATACCACAGGATAGGGGTATTGAAGCTATCCGCCATATTTTGGACAGAACTAATAAAAGGGCTCTATTTAAGGATTTTGTATGTGAAGCACTTTCTTTTGTCCAGTGCATTTATGTTTAATGGTGCTTGGTATGTGCAGAAGACTGGAACTGCCATGGGCAGTTATTTTTGGCATTCTTAGAAGAATTTTTCGTGTTTCACATTAGTAATCCCTTTATCACTAAAATTAAGAGAGATCTATGTTTTGTGGATGATGTGTTTGGGAAGGATCATCAACAGAATTTGATGATTTTGTGAAATACTTGAATGACAAGAATGGTTTAAATATGTTCTTCACCAGTAAAGTTAGTTATGAGAAGTTGGAGTTTTTGGATGTCCTGGTGGAGCTTCAAGGAGATAGTTTGAAAACTTCATCATTTAGGAAATTAGCTGCAACGAATGCATATTTGCATTATGATAGTTACCACCCAGGGCATACAAAGACTTCTATTCCATATAGTCAGTTCTTAAGATTGGATAGGATTAACAATGATGAGGATCTTTTAAAAACAAGTTTCTGAAATGAAGGTGCGTTTTTTAGTAAGAGGCTATCCTGTTGGATTATTGGATCAGGCATGGGATAAGACAATAAGAAAGAAAAGTGAAAAGAAAGGACAGGTTAAAAATAAAAAAGTGAGAGAGAAACGGTTCATTTTTTCTTTTAAGTTTAATGCTATGGCTGAGAAAATTATGGAGATTATTAAAAGCAATTGGTATATGATAGAAAGAGATCCGGTGTTGAAAGAAATAGCAATACGTAAACCAGAAATCTCCGTCAGACGTAGTAAGTCACTAAAGGATATATTAGTTCAGACTCAATTTATAGACAATAGGGAAGACAATTGGCTTCATAAAAATGCTCCAAATGGAGATTTATTACAGAATAAATATTGGGACATTGGAGGAATCTCAAGGCCAATCAATCAGTTTATAAACTGCAAAACGCAATTTGTAGTTTATGCTCTTATTTGTCCCTGTAAAAAATGTTATATAGGAAAAACTATTTGATGTCTATATATAAGAATAAAAGAGCATTTTAGATCTATTTCTACTGGGATTGGTTGTCCGAGGTTGATTGGACATATTTGTGAAGTTCATAGAGGGGATTGTAGTGTTATTAGATTTTTTTGGATTGGAAAGAATAGACCCACTGAAAAATGGAGGAGATAGGAATAAAATTTTACTAAAGAAAGAAGCTAGGTGGATAATGTTGACTAATGCTATGGGACCTCTGGGCCTCAATGACCGAAATCATCTAAGTGTTTTCCTTTAATTTAAGATAGGAATTTTATATTCTTTATTTTGTACAAAAAAAACTATTTTATTATTTGTGCATAAGAATGGTTGGATGAGCACACCGTCTCCTGTTTGGACGTTGTTTTCATCCGATGTGATGCAATGTGTAGTGTGCGCATGCGCAGCCCTTTCCTAATGACATGGATCACGTCATTACGTTTATCTCGGAGGAGAGTAAAAGGAAGATGGCTGCGGCATGTGTTATACGACTGAGGGAAGGAAGAAGCGCGGCAGCACAAAACAGCCGTTGCCCAAACAGTTTGTGTCTATGACATACTGCTGTATATCGTTTATCCTGTGATAAGCTACTAAAAAAGCAAGAGAATATCTTAGAGAATCGTGAGTGCCGCTTCGCTTTTTTCTACTTTGTATACGCACCTCAGGTATCGCACCTCAGGTATCACAGCTCAGGTATCGCACCTCAGGTATCGCACCTCATGCAGCTTCTCAGCCAGAGTGTGAGCAGTGAGGTCAGAGGTCAGTCATCCTGGCCAGCAGATACAATCACTAGAAGATACATTGTATGTGCTTGATAGCTGACTTCAGTCAGAGATGGGTGTCAGTAGTCAGGTGTCAGAGTCAGGTGTCAGAGTTCTAAACTGCCATTAATCTGATGCTTGACTCTGATATCTGAGGATGTCCTAATATGGACACTGTACTCTAGAGCCTAGTCACAAGACTCTAACCAGGTTGTGGAAGGTCTGACCATCTATGCAGTGTAATGCGTAATCTCTTACCTCCAAAAGATTTCCATCAGAAGTCATCCCATGGTCAATAGGCTTGTCAGTCACCCCATCTTTTAAGAAAACAGGTCAGGAGAATGTTAGGTTCATAGCTTTATACAGCACCAAAAGCTCCTCTGACAAGTAACAGTACCTACAAGGGGGCCCAGACCAGGAGCTTATACATGAGAGGTGGAGGCATTGGAATACCAGTTGGGGGCGCCTTTCCTAGGTTCAAAGATTTATTCAGCACCAGAAGCTCCTGTAGCACTTAACACTCTGGGGTAACAAGTTCTAGTGACAGTGTTTAGACCTGAACAGTACCTACAAGATACAGCGGCCCACTCCACGAGTTTACACATGAGCTGAGGTGGCACTGGAATACCAGTTGGGGGAGTCTTTCATAGGTTCATAGCTTTATGAAGGACCAGAACCTCCTGCAACAAGTTCTAATGACCACAAGACTTTCATCAGACTCTACATGAATAAACATATGTACAAAGTAATTGGTCTGCAGAAGATGATGTACATATTACAAATACACAGTATCTCACAAAATTGGCACCCCACATTTTTGTAATGATTTTATTATATATTTTCATGGGACAACACTGCAGATCTCACACGTTAATACAATGTAAAGTCAGTGTACTGCTTGTATAAAAGACACTCAACACACAGCCATTAACCCCTAGCCGACGAGTGCCGTACCATTACATCGCAGCCGCCTGGGTCTTAAGGCAAACTCGCCAAATGGAGGAAGTCAGCTGTGTATTGCAGAGTATAGTACTGAACCAGCGATCAGACCATTGCTAGTTCAGGTCCTCTAGTCGGACATCAAGTATATGTAAAAAACAAGTTAACTAAAAAAAAAAAAATTACATGAATAAAGCCCCCAGATGCTCCTTTCCTATATAAAATGAATTATATATAAAAAACCCTAAAAATTAATAAAAAAAACAATGCATATTTGGTATCGCCGCATCTGTAACAACCTGTATAATAAAACTGAAATATTATTTCACCTGCACGGTGAACGTCAGAAAAAAAGAAAAGGAAAAAAAAACCCACTGGAAATAATGATTTTTTGCCATCTCGTCTTACAAAAAATGCTATAAAAAGTGATCAAAAAGTCATATGTACCCCAACACAGTACCAATAAAAGCCACTGAGTGTCCCGCAAAAAATAATGATACACATATCATTAAGGACTACACCTGTATGTACATATCACTAAGGACTACACCTGTATGTACATATCACTAAGGACTACACCTGTATGTACATATCACTAAGGACTACGCCTGTATGTACATATCACTAAGGACTACACCTGTATGTACATATCACTAAGGACTACACCTGTATGTACATATCACTAAGGACTACACCTGTATGTACATATCACTAAGGACTACACCTGTATGTACATATCGCTAAGGACTACACCTGTATGTACATATCACTAAGGACTACGCCTGTATGTACATATCACTAAGGACTACTACACCTGTATGTACATATCACTAAGGCCTACGCCTGTATGTACATATCACTAAGGACTACACCTGTATGTACATATCACTAAGGACTACACCTGTATGTACATATCACTAAGGACTACGCCTGTATATACTGTACATATCACTAAGGCCTACACCTGTATGTACATATCACTAAGGACAACACCTGTATGTACATATCACTAAGGACTACGCCTGTATGTACATATCACTAAGGACTACGCCTGTATGTACATATCACTAAGGACTACACCTGTATGTACATATCACTAAGGACTACTACGCCTGTATGTACATATCACTAAGGACTACGCCTGTATGTACATATCACTAAGGCCTACACCTGTATGTACATATCACTAAGGACTACACCTGTATGTACATATCACTAAGGACTACGCCTGTATGTACATATCACTAAGGACTACGCCTATATGTACATATCACTAAGGACTACACCTGTATGTACATATCACTAAGGACTACGCCTGTATGTACATATCACTAAGGCCTACGCCTGTATGTACATATCACTAAGGACTACGCCTGTATGTACATATCACTAAGGACTACGCCTGTATGTACATATCACTAAGGACTACACAAGTATGTACATATAACTAAGGACTACGCCTCTATGTACATATCACTAAGGACTACACCTGTATGTACATATCACTAAGGACTACGCCTGTATGTACATATCACTAAGGACTACACCTGTATGTACATATCACTAAGGCCTACACCTGTATGTACATATCACTAAGGACTACGCCTGTATGTACATATCACTAAGGACTATGCCTGTATGTACATATCACTAAGGCCTACGCCTGTATGTACATATCACTAAGGACTACGCCTGTATGTACATATCACTAAGGACTATGCCTGTATGTACATATCACTAAGGACTACTACACCTGTATGTACATATCACTAAGGACTACACCTGTATGTACATATCACTAAGGACTACACCTGTATGTACATATCACTAAGGACAACACCTGTATGTACATATCACTAAGGACTACGCCTGTATGTACATATCACTAAGGACTACGCCTGTATGTACATATCACTAAGGACTACACCTGTATGTACATATCACTAAGGACTACTACGCCTGTATGTACATATCACTAAGGACTACGCCTGAATGTACATATCACTAAGACCTATACCTGTATGTACATATCACTAAGGACTACGCCTGTATGTACATATCACTAAGGACTACGCCTGAATGTACATATCACTAAGGACTACACCTGTATACACATATCACTAAGGCCTACGCCTGTATGTACATATCACTAAGGACTACACCTGTATGTACATATCACTAAGGACTACGCCTGTATGTACATATCACTAAGGCCTACACCTGTATGTACATATCACTAAGGGCTACGCCTGTATGTACATATCACTAAGGACTACGCCTGTATGTACATATCACTAAGGCCTACGCCTGTATGTACATATCACTAAGGACTACACCTGTATGTACATATCACTAAGGACTACACCTGTATGTACATATCACTAAGGACTACGCCTGTATGTACATATCACTAAGGACTACACCTGTATGTACATATCACTAAGGACTACGCCTGTATGTACATATCACTAAGGACTACGCCTGTATGTACATATCACTAAGGACTACACCTGTATGTACATATCACTAAGGACTACGCCTGTATGTACATATCATTAAGGACTACACCTGTATGTACATATCACTAAGGACTACACCTGTATGTACATATCACTAAGGACTACTACACCTGTATGTACATATCACTAAGGCCTACGCCTGTATGTACATATCACTAAGGACTACACCTGTATGTACATATCACTAAGGACTACACCTGTATGTACATATCACTAAGGACTACGCCTGTATATACTGTACATATCACTAAGGCCTACACCTGTATGTACATATCACTAAGGACAACACCTGTATGTACATATCACTAAGGACTACGCCTGTATGTACATATCACTAAGGACTACGCCTGTATGTACATATCACTAAGGACTACACCTGTATGTACATATCACTAAGGCCTACACCTGTATATACTGTACATATCACTAAGGACTACGCCTGTATGTACATATCACTAAGGACTACGCCTGAATGTACATATCACTAAGGCCTATACCTGTATGTACATATCACTAAGGACTACGCCTGTATGTACATATCACTAAGGACTACGCCTGAATGTACATATCACTAAGGACTACACCTGTATACACATATCACTAAGGCCTACGCCTGTATGTACATATCACTAAGGACTACACCTGTATGTACATATCACTAAGGACTACGCCTGTATGTACATATCACTAAGGACTACGCCTGTATGTACATATCACTAAGGCCTACGCCTGTATGTACATATCACTAAGGACTACACCTGTATGTACATATCACTAAGGCCTACACCTGTATGTACATATCACTAAGGACTACGCCTGTATGTACATATCACTAAGGACTACCCCTGTATGTACATATCACTAAGGACTACCCCTGTATGTACATATCACTAAGGGCTACGCCTGTATGTACATATCACTAAGGACTACGCCTGTATGTACATATCACTAAGGACTACACCTGTATGTACATATCACTAAGGACTACACCTGTATGTACATATCACTAAGGGCTACACCTGTATGTACATATCACTAAGGACTACGCCTGTATGTACATATCACTAAGGACTACGCCTGTATGTACATATCACTAAGGCCTACTACACCTGTATGTACATATCACTAAGGGCTACACCTGTATGTACATATCACTAAGGACTACGCCTGTATATACTGTACATATCACTAAGGCCTACACCTGTATGTACATATCACTAAGGACAACACCTGTATGTACATATCACTAAGGACTACGCCTGTATGTACATATCACTAAGGAGAACACCTGTATGTACATATCACTAAGGACTACGTCTGTATGTACATATCACTAAGGACTACACCTGTATGTACATATCACTAAGGCCTACACCTGTATGTACATATCACTAAGGACTACACCTGTATGTACATATCACTAAGGCCTACACCTGTATGTACATATCACTAAGGACTACGCCTGTATGTACATATCACTAAGGCCTACACCTGTATGTACATATCACTAAGGACTACACCTGTATGTACATATCACTAAGGACTACTACACCTGTATGTACATATCACTAAGGACTACACCTGTATGTACATATCACTAAGGACTACACCTGTATGTACATATCACTAAGGCCTACTACACCTGTATGTACATATCGCTAAGGACTACACCTGTATGTACATATCACTAAGGACTACGCCTGTATGTACATATCACTAAGGACTACACCTGTATGTACATATCACTAAGGACTACACCTGTATGTACATATCACTAAGGACTACGCCTGTATGTACATATCACTAAGGACTACGCCTGTATGTACATATCACTAAGGACTACACCTGTATGTACATATCACTAAGGACTACGCCTGTATGTACATATCACTAAGGACTACGCCTGTATGTACATATCACTAAGGACTACACCTGTATGTACATATCACTAAGGACTACACCTGTATGTACATATCACTAAGGACTACGCCTGTATGTACATATCACTAAGGACTACGCCTGTATGTACATATCACTAAGGGCTATGCCTGTATGTACATATCACTAAGGACTACGCCTGTATGTACATATCACTAAGGACTACACCTGTATGTACATATCACTAAGGACTACGCCTGTATATACATATCACTAAGGACTACACCTGTATGTACATATCACTAAGGACTACGCCTGTATGTACATATCACTAAGGACAACACCTTTATGTACATATCACTAAGGCCTACACCTGTATGTACATATCACTAAGGACTACGCCTGTATGTACATATCACTAAGGCCTACACCTGTATGTACATATCACTAAGGACTACGCCTGTATGTACATATCACTAAGGACTACACCTGTATGTACATATCACTAAGGACTACACCTGTATGTACATATCACTAAGGACTACTACGCCTGTATGTACATATCACTAAGGCCTACACCTGTATGTACATATCACTAAGGACTACACCTGTATGTACATATCACTAAGGACTACACCTGTATGTACATATCACTAAGGACTACACCTGTATGTACATATCACTAAGGACTACACCTGTATGTACATATCACTAAGGACTACACCTGTATGGACATATCACTAAGGACTACACCTGTATGTACATATCACTAAGGACTACACCTGTATGTACATATCACTAAGGACTACGCCTGTATGTACATATCACTAAGGACTACACCTGTATATACATATCACTAAGGACTACGCCTGTATGTACATATCACTAAGGACTACACCTGTATGTACATATCACTAAGGCCTACGCCTGTATGTACATATCACTAAGGCCTACACCTGTATGTACATATCACTAAGGACTACGCCTGTATGTACATATCACTGAGGACTACGCCTGTATGTACATATCACTAAGGACAACACCTGTATGTACATATCACTAAGGACTACACCTGTATGTACATATCACTAAGGCCTACTACACCTGTATGTACATATCACTAAGGCCTACTACACCTGTATGTACATATCGCTAAGGACTACGCCTGTATGTACATATCACTAAGGACTACGCCTGTATGAACATATCACTAAGGACTACACCTGTATGTACATATCACTAAGGACTACGCCTGTATGTACATATCACTAAGGACTACACCTGTATGTACATATCACTAAGGACTACACCTGTATGTACATATCACTAAGGACTACGCCTGTATGTACATATCACTAAGGACTACACCTGTATGTACATATCACTAAGGACTACACCTGTATGTACATATCACTAAGGACTACGCCTGTATGTACATATCACTAAGGACTACACCTGTATGTACATATCACTAAGGACTACACCTGTATGTACATATCACTAAGGACTACGCCTGTATGTACATATCACTAAGGACTACGCCTGTATGTACATATCACTAAGGGCTACGCCTGTATGTACATATCACTAAGGACTACGCCTGTATGTACATATCACTAAGGACTACGCCTGTATGTACATATTACTAAGGACTACGCCTGTATGTACATATCACTAAGGCCTACACCTGTATGTACATATCACTAAGGACTATGCCTGTATGTACATATCACTAAGGCCTACACCTGTATGTACATATCACTAAGGTCTACACCTGTATGTACATATCACTAAGGTCTACACCTGTATGTACATATCACTAAGGCCTACACCTGTATGTACATATCACTAAGGACTACGCCTGTATGTACATATCACTAAGGACTACACCTGTATGTACATATCACTAAGGACTACGCCTGTATGTACATATCACTAAGGCCTACGCCTGTATGTACATATCACTAAGGACTACGCCTGTATTTACATATCACTGAGGACTACACCTGTATGTACATATCACTAAGGACTACGCCTGTATGTACATATCACTAAGGACTACACCTGTATGTACATATCACTAAGGACAACACCTGTATGTACATATCACTAAGGACTACACCTCTATGTACATATCACTAAGGACTACGCCTGTATGTACATATCACTAAGGGCTACACCTGTATATACTGTACATATCACTAAGGACTACGCCTGTATGTACATATCACTAAGGACAACACCTGTATGTACTTATCACTAAGGCCTACACCTGTATGTACATATCACTAAGGACTACACCTGTATGTACATATCACTAAGGACTACTACACCTGTATGTACATATCACTAAGGACTACACCTGTATGTACATATCACTAAGGACTACGCCTGTATGTACATATCACTAAGGACTACGCCTATATGTACATATCACTAAGGACTACACCTGTATGTACATATCACTAAGGACTACGCCTGTATGTACATATCACTAAGGCCTACGCCTGTATGTACATATCACTAAGGACTACGCCTGTATGTACATATCACTAAGGACTACACAAGTATGTACATATCACTAAGGACTACGCCTCTATGTACATATCACTAAGGACTACACCTGTATGTACATATCACTAAGGACTACGCCTGTATGTACATATCACTAAGGACTACACCTGTATGTACATATCACTAAGGCCTACACCTGTATGTACATATCACTAAGGACTACGCCTGTATGTACATATCACTAAGGACTATGCCTGTATGTACATATCACTAAGGCCTACGCCTGTATGTACATATCACTAAGGACTACGCCTGTATGTACATATCACTAAGGACTATGCCTGTATGTACATATCACTAAGGACTACTACACCTGTATGTACATATCACTAAGGACTACACCTGTATGTACATATCACTAAGGACTACACCTGTATGTACATATCACTAAGGCCTACACCTGTATGTACATATCACTAAGGCCTATGCCTGTATGTACATATCACTAAGGACTACCCCTGTATGTACATATCACTAAGGACTACGCCTGTATACACATATCACTAAGGACTACGCCTGTATGTACATATCACTAAGGACTACGCCTGTATGTACATATCACTAAGGCCTACACCTGTATGTACATATCACTAAGGACAACACCTGTATGTACATATCACTAAGGACTACACCTGTATGTACATATCACTAAGGACTACGCCTGTATGTACATATCACTAAGGCCTACGCCTGTATGTACATATCACTAAGGACTACGCCTGTATGTACATATCACTAAGGACTACGCCTGTATGTACATATCACTAAGGACTACGCCTGTATGTACATATCACTAAGGACTACGCCTGTATGTACATATCACTAAGGACTACGCCTGTATGTACATATCACTAAGGACTACGCCTGTATGTACATATCACTAAGGACTACACCTGTATGTACATATCACTAAGGACTACACCTGTATGTACATATCACTAAGGACTACACCTGTATGTACATATCACTAAGGACTACTACACCTGTATGTACATATCACTAAGGACTACGCCTGTATGTACATATCACTAAGGACTACGCCTGTATGTACATATCACTAAGGCCTACGCCTGTATGTACATATCACTAAGGCCTACACCTGTATGTACATATCACTAAGGACTACACCTGTATGTACATATCACTAAGGCCTACACCTGTATGTACATATCACTAAGGACTACGCCTGTATGTACATATCACTAAGGCCTACCCTGTATGTACATATCACTAAGGACTACTACACCTGTATGTACATATCACTAAGGACTACGCCTGTATGTACATATCACTGAGGACTACACCTGTATGTACATATCACTAAGGACAACACCTGTATGTACATATCACTAAGGACTACACCTGTATGTACATATCACTAAGGACTACACCTGTATGTACATATCACTAAGGACTACACCTGTATACACATATCACTAAGGACTACACCTGTATGTACATATCACTAAGGACTATGCCTGTATGTACTTATCACTAAGGACTACGCCTGTATGTACATATCACTAAGGGCTACGCCTGTATGTACATATCACTAAGGACTACGCCTGTATGTACATATCACTAAGGACTACGCCTGTATGTACATATCACTAAGGACTACGTCTGTATGTACATATCACTAAGGACTACACCTGTATGTACATATCACTAAGGACTACGCCTGAATGCACATATCACTAAGGCCTATACCTGTATGTACATATCACTAAGGCCTACACCTGTATGTACATATCACTAAGGACTACACCTGTATGTACATATCACTAAGGACTACTACACCTGTATGTACATATCACTAAGGACTACACCTGTATGTACATATCATTAAGGACTACACCTGTATGTACATATCACTAAGGACTACACCTGTATGTACATATCACTAAGGACTACACCTGTATGTACATATCACTAAGGACTACGTCTGTATGTACATATCACTAAGGACTACACCTGTATGTACATATCACTAAGGACTACGCCTGTATGTACATATCACTAAGGCCTACACCTGTATGTACATATCACTAAGGACTACACCTGTATGTACATATCACTAAGGACTACACCTGTATGTACATATCACTAAGGACTACACCTGTATGTACATATCACTAAGGACTACACCTGTATGTACATATCGCTAAGGACTACACCTGTATGTACATATCACTAAGGACTACGCCTGTATGTACATATCACTAAGGACTACACCTGTATGTACATATCACTAAGGACTACACCTGTATGTACATATCACTAAGGCCTACACCTGTATGTACATATCACTAAGGACTACACCTGTATGTACATATCACTAAGGACTACACCTGTATGTACATATCACTAAGGCCTACGCCTGTATGTACATATCACTAAGGACTACACCTGTATGTACATATCACTAAGGACTACACCTGTATGTACATATCACTAAGGACTACGCCTGTATATACTGTACATATCACTAAGGCCTACACCTGTATGTACATATCACTAAGGACAACACCTGTATGTACATATCACTAAGGACTACGCCTGTATGTACATATCACTAAGGACTACGCCTGTATGTACATATCACTAAGGACTACACCTGTATGTACATATCACTAAGGACTACTACACCTGTATGTACATATCACTAAGGCCTACGCCTGTATGTACATATCACTAAGGCCTACGCCTGTATGTACATATCACTAAGGCCTACACCTGTATGTACATATCACTAAGGACTACACCTGTATGTACATATCACTAAGGCCTACACCTGCATATACTGTACATATCACTAAGGACTACACCTGTATGTACATATCACTAAGGCCTACACCTGTATGTACATATCACTAAGGCCTACACCTGTATGTACATATCACTAAGGACTACACCTGTATGTACATATCACTAAGGCCTACACCTGCATATACTGTACATATCACTAAGGACTACACCTGTATGTACATATCACTAAGGCCTACACCTGTATGTACATATCACTAAGGACTACACCTGTATGTACATATCACTAAGGCCTATGCCTGTATGTACATATCACTAAGGACTACACCTGTATGTACATATCACTAAGGACTACACCTGTATGTACATATCACTAAGGCCTACACCTGTATGTACATATCACTAAGGACTACACCTGTATGTACATATCACTAAGGCCTACACCTGTATGTACATATCACTAAGGACTACGCCTGTATATACATATCACTAAGGCCTACACCTGTATGTACATATCACTAAGGCCTACACCTGTATGTACATATCACTAAGGACTACGCCTGTATGTACATATCACTAAGGACTACACCTGTATGTACATATCACTAAGGACTACACCTGTATGTACATATCACTAAGGACTACACCTGTATGTACATATCGCTAAGGACTACACCTGTATGTACATATCACTAAGGACTACGCCTGTATGTACATATCACTAAGGACTACTACACCTGTATGTACATATCACTAAGGCCTACGCCTGTATGTACATATCACTAAGGACTACACCTGTATGTACATATCACTAAGGACTACACCTGTATGTACATATCACTAAGGACTACGCCTGTATATACTGTACATATCACTAAGGCCTACACCTGTATGTACATATCACTAAGGACAACACCTGTATGTACATATCACTAAGGACTACGCCTGTATGTACATATCACTAAGGACTACGCCTGTATGTACATATCACTAAGGACTACACCTGTATGTACATATCACTAAGGACTACTACGCCTGTATGTACATATCACTAAGGACTACGCCTGTATGTACATATCACTAAGGCCTACACCTGTATGTACATATCACTAAGGACTACGCCTGAATGTACATATCACTAAGACCTATACCTGTATGTACATATCACTAAGGACTACGCCTGTATGTACATATCACTAAGGACTACGCCTGAATGTACATATCACTAAGGACTACACCTGTATACACATATCACTAAGGCCTACGCCTGTATGTACATATCACTAAGGACTACACCTGTATGTACATATCACTAAGGACTACGCCTGTATGTACATATCACTAAGGACTACGCCTGTATGTACATATCACTAAGGCCTACGCCTGTATGTACATATCACTAAGGACTACACCTGTATGTACATATCACTAAGGACTACACCTGTATGTACATATCACTAAGGACTACGCCTGTATGTACATATCACTAAGGACTACACCTGTATGTACATATCACTAAGGACTACGCCTGTATGTACATATCACTAAGGACTACGCCTGTATGTACATATCACTAAGGACTGCACCTGTATGTACATATCACTAAGGACTACGCCTGTATGTACATATCATTAAGGACTACACCTGTATGTACATATCACTAAGGACTACACCTGTATGTACATATCACTAAGGACTACTACACCTGTATGTACATATCACTAAGGCCTACGCCTGTATGTACATATCACTAAGGACTACACCTGTATGTACATATCACTAAGGACTACACCTGTATGTACATATCACTAAGGACTACGCCTGTATATACTGTACATATCACTAAGGCCTACACCTGTATGTACATATCACTAAGGACAACACCTGTATGTACATATCACTAAGGACTACGCCTGTATGTACATATCACTAAGGACTACGCCTGTATGTACATATCACTAAGGACTACACCTGTATGTACATATCACTAAGGCCTACACCTGTATATACTGTACATATCACTAAGGACTACGCCTGTATGTACATATCACTAAGGACTACGCCTGAATGTACATATCACTAAGGCCTATACCTGTATGTACATATCACTAAGGACTACGCCTGTATGTACATATCACTAAGGACTACGCCTGAATGTACATATCACTAAGGACTACACCTGTATACACATATCACTAAGGCCTACGCCTGTATGTACATATCACTAAGGACTACACCTGTATGTACATATCACTAAGGACTACGCCTGTATGTACATATCACTAAGGACTACGCCTGTATGTACATATCACTAAGGCCTACGCCTGTATGTACATATCACTAAGGACTACACCTGTATGTACATATCACTAAGGACTACACCTGTATGTACATATCACTAAGGACTACGCCTGTATGTACATATCACTAAGGACTACACCTGTATGTACATATCACTAAGGACTACGCCTGTATGTACATATCACTAAGGCCTACACCTGTATGTACATATCACTAAGGACTACACCTGTATGTACATATCACTAAGGACTACCCCTGTATGTACATATCACTAAGGACTACGCCTGTATGTACATATCACTAAGGACTACGTCTGTATGTACATATCACTAAGGACTACACCTGTATGTACATATCACTAAGGACTACGCCTGTATGTACATATCACTAAGGACTACCCCTGTATGTACATATCACTAAGGACTACACCTGTATGTACATATCACTAAGGCCTACGCCTGTATGTACATATCACTAAGGACTACACCTGTATGTACATATCACTAAGGCCTACACCTGTATGTACATATCACTAAGGACTACGCCTGTATGTACATATCACTAAGGACTACCCCTGTATGTACATATCACTAAGGACTACCCCTGTATGTACATATCACTAAGGGCTACACCTGTATGTACATATCACTAAGGACTACGCCTGTATGTACATATCACTAAGGACTACACCTGTATGTACATATCACTAAGGACTACACCTGTATGTACATATCACTAAGGACTACATCTGTATGTACATATCACTAAGGCCTACACCTGTATGTACATATCACTAAGGGCTACACCTGTATGTACATATCACTAAGGACTACTACACCTGTATGTACATATCACTAAGGGCTACACCTGTATGTACATATCACTAAGGACTACGCCTGTATATACTGTACATATCACTAAGGCCTACACCTGTATGTACATATCACTAAGGACAACACCTGTATGTACATATCACTAAGGACTACGCCTGTATGTACATATCACTAAGGAGAACACCTGTATGTACATATCACTAAGGACTACGCCTGTATGTACATATCACTAAGGACTACACCTGTATGTACATATCACTAAGGCCTACACCTGTATGTACATATCACTAAGGACTACACCTGTATGTACATATCACTAAGGCCTACACCTGTATGTACATATCACTAAGGACTACGCCTGTATGTACATATCACTAAGGCCTACACCTGTATGTACATATCACTAAGGACTACGCCTGTATGTACATATCACTAAGGACTACGCCTGTATGTACATATCACTAAGGACTACGCCTGTATGTACATATCACTAAGGAGAACACCTGTATGTACATATCACTAAGGACTACGCCTGTATGTACATATCACTAAGGACTACACCTGTATGTACATATCACTAAGGCCTACACCTGTATGTACATATCACTAAGGACTACACCTGTATGTACATATCACTAAGGCCTACACCTGTATGTACATATCACTAAGGACTACGCCTGTATGTACATATCACTAAGGCCTACACCTGTATGTACATATCACTAAGGACTACACCTGTATGTACATATCACTAAGGACTACTACACCTGTATGTACATATCACTAAGGACTACACCTGTATGTACATATCACTAAGGACTACACCTGTATGTACATATCACTAAGGCCTACTACACCTGTATGTACATATCGCTAAGGACTACACCTGTATGTACATATCACTAAGGACTACGCCTGTATGTACATATCACTAAGGACTACACCTGTATGTACATATCACTAAGGACTACACCTGTATGTACATATCACTAAGGACTACGCCTGTATGTACATATCACTAAGGACTACGCCTGTATGTACATATCACTAAGGGCTATGCCTGTATGTACATATCACTAAGGACTACGCCTGTATGTACATATCACTAAGGACTACACCTGTATGTACATATCACTAAGGACTACGCCTGTATATACATATCACTAAGGACTACACCTGTATGTACATATCACTAAGGACTACGCCTGTATGTACATATCACTAAGGACAACACCTTTATGTACATATCACTAAGGCCTACACCTGTATGTACATATCACTAAGGACTACGCCTGTATGTACATATCACTAAGGCCTACACCTGTATGGACATATCACTAAGGACTACACCTGTATGTACATATCACTAAGGACTACACCTGTATGTACATATCACTAAGGACTACGCCTGTATGTACATATCACTAAGGACTACACCTGTATATACATATCACTAAGGACTACGCCTGTATGTACATATCACTAAGGACTACACCTGTATGTACATATCACTAAGGCCTACGCCTGTATGTACATATCACTAAGGCCTACACCTGTATGTACATATCACTAAGGACTACGCCTGTATGTACATATCACTGAGGACTACGCCTGTATGTACATATCACTAAGGACAACACCTGTATGTACATATCACTAAGGACTACACCTGTATGTACATATCACTAAGGCCTACTACACCTGTATGTACATATCACTAAGGCCTACTACACCTGTATGTACATATCGCTAAGGACTACGCCTGTATGTACATATCACTAAGGACTACGCCTGTATGTACATATCACTAAGGACTACACCTGTATGTACATATCACTAAGGACTACGCCTGTATGTACATATCACTAAGGACTACACCTGTATGTACATATCACTAAGGACTACACCTGTATGTACATATCACTAAGGACTACGCCTGTATGTACATATCACTAAGGACTACACCTGTATGTACATATCACTAAGGACTACACCTGTATGTACATATCACTAAGGACTACGCCTGTATGTACATATCACTAAGGACTACACCTGTATGTACATATCACTAAGGACTACACCTGTATGTACATATCACTAAGGACTACGCCTGTATGTACATATCACTAAGGACTACGCCTGTATGTACATATCACTAAGGGCTACGCCTGTATGTACATATCACTAAGGACTACGCCTGTATGTACATATCACTAAGGACTACGCCTGTATGTACATATCACTAAGGACTACGCCTGTATGTACATATCACTAAGGCCTACACCTGTATGTACATATCACTAAGGACTATGCCTGTATGTACATATCACTAAGGCCTACACCTGTATGTACATATCACTAAGGTCTACACCTGTATGTACATATCACTAAGGACTACACCTGTATGTACATATCACTAAGGCCTACACCTGTATGTACATATCACTAAGGTCTACACCTGTATGTACATATCACTAAGGCCTACACCTGTATGTACATATCACTAAGGACTACGCCTGTATGTACATATCACTAAGGACTACACCTGTATGTACATATCACTAAGGACTACGCCTGTATGTACATATCACTAAGGCCTACGCCTGTATGTACATATCACTAAGGACTACGCCTGTATGTACATATCACTGAGGACTACACCTGTATGTACATATCACTAAGGACTACGCCTGTATGTACATATCACTAAGGACTACACCTGTATGTACATATCACTAAGGACAACACCTGTATGTACATATCACTAAGGACTACACCTCTATGTACATATCACTAAGGACTACGCCTGTATGTACATATCACTAAGGGCTACACCTGTATATACTGTACATATCACTAAGGACTACGCCTGTATGTACATATCACTAAGGACAACACCTGTATGTACTTATCACTAAGGCCTACACCTGTATGTACATATCACTAAGGACTACACCTGTATGTACATATCACTAAGGACTACTACACCTGTATGTACATATCACTAAGGACTACACCTGTATGTACATATCACTAAGGACTACGCCTGTATGTACATATCACTAAGGACTACGCCTATATGTACATATCACTAAGGACTACACCTGTATGTACATATCACTAAGGACTACGCCTGTATGTACATATCACTAAGGCCTACGCCTGTATGTACATATCACTAAGGACTACGCCTGTATGTACATATCACTAAGGACTACACAAGTATGTACATATAACTAAGGACTACGCCTCTATGTACATATCACTAAGGACTACACCTGTATGTACATATCACTAAGGACTACGCCTGTATGTACATATCACTAAGGACTACACCTGTATGTACATATCACTAAGGCCTACACCTGTATGTACATATCACTAAGGACTACGCCTGTATGTACATATCACTAAGGACTATGCCTGTATGTACATATCACTAAGGCCTACGCCTGTATGTACATATCACTAAGGACTACGCCTGTATGTACATATCACTAAGGACTATGCCTGTATGTACATATCACTAAGGACTACTACACCTGTATGTACATATCACTAAGGACTACACCTGTATGTACATATCACTAAGGACTACACCTGTATGTACATATCACTAAGGCCTACACCTGTATGTACATATCACTAAGGACTACGCCTGTATGTACATATCACTAAGGCCTACACCTGTATGTACATATCACTAAGGACTACGCCTGTATACACATATCACTAAGGACTACGCCTGTATGTACATATCACTAAGGACTACGCCTGTATGTACATATCACTAAGGCCTACACCTGTATGTACATATCACTAAGGACAACACCTGTATGTACATATCACTAAGGACTACACCTGTATGTACATATCACTAAGGACTACGCCTGTATGTACATATCACTAAGGCCTACGCCTGTATGTACATATCACTAAGGACTACGCCTGTATGTACATATCACTAAGGACTACGCCTGTATGTACATATCACTAAGGACTACGCCTGTATGTACATATCACTAAGGACTACGCCTGTATGTACATATCACTAAGGACTACGCCTGTATGTACATATCACTAAGGACTACGCCTGTATGTACATATCACTAAGGACTACACCTGTATGTACATATCACTAAGGACTACACCTGTATGTACATATCACTAAGGACTACACCTGTATGTACATATCACTAAGGACTACTACACCTGTATGTACATATCACTAAGGACTACGCCTGTATGTACATATCACTAAGGACTACGCCTGTATGTACATATCACTAAGGCCTACGCCTGTATGTACATATCACTAAGGACTACACCTGTATGTACATATCACTAAGGCCTACACCTGTATGTACATATCACTAAGGACTACACCTGTATGTACATATCACTAAGGCCTACACCTGTATGTACATATCACTAAGGACTACGCCTGTATGTACATATCACTAAGGCCTACCCTGTATGTACATATCACTAAGGACTACTACACCTGTATGTACATATCACTAAGGACTACGCCTGTATGTACATATCACTGAGGACTACACCTGTATGTACATATCACTAAGGACAACACCTGTATGTACATATCACTAAGGACTACACCTGTATGTACATATCACTAAGGCCTACTACACCTGTATGTACATATCGCTAAGGACTACACCTGTATGTACATATCACTAAGGACTACGCCTGTATGTACATATCACTAAGGACTACACCTGTATGTACATATCACTAAGGACTATGCCTGTATGTACTTATCACTAAGGACTACGCCTGTATGTACATATCACTAAGGGCTACGCCTGTATGTACATATCACTAAGGACTACGCCTGTATGTACATATCACTAAGGACTACGCCTGTATGTACATATCACTAAGGACTACGTCTGTATGTACATATCACTAAGGACTACACCTGTATGTACATATCACTAAGGACTACGCCTGAATGCACATATCACTAAGGCCTATACCTGTATGTACATATCACTAAGGCCTACACCTGTATGTACATATCACTAAGGACTACACCTGTATGTACATATCACTAAGGACTACTACACCTGTATGTACATATCACTAAGGACTACACCTGTATGTACATATCACTAAGGACTACACCTGTATGTACATATCACTAAGGACTACGCCTGTATGTACATATCACTAAGGACTACGCCTGTATGTACATATCACTAAGGACTATGCCAGTATATACATATCACTAAGGACTACACCTGTATGTACATATCACTAAGGACTACACCTGTATGTACATATCACTAAGGACTACGCCTGTATGTACATATCACTAAGGACTACGCCTGTATGTACATATCACTAAGGACTACGCCTGTATGTACATATCACTAAGGACTACGCCTGTATGTACATATCACTAAGGACTACGCCTGTATGTACATATCACTAAGGACTACGCCTGTATGAACATATCACTAAGGACTACGCCTGTATGTACATATCACTAAGGCCTACGCCTGTATGTACATATCACTAAGGACTACTACACCTGTATGTACATATCACTAAGGCCTACACCTGTATGTACATATCACTAAGGACTACACCTGTATGTACATATCACTAAGGACTACTACACCTGTATGTACATATCACTAAGGCCTATGCCTGTATGTACATATCACTAAGGACTACACCTGTATGTACATATCACTAAGGACTACACCTGTATGTACATATCACTAAGGACTACGCCTGTATGTACATATCACTAAGGACTACACCTGTATGTACATATCACTAAGGACTACGCCTGTATGTACATATCACTAAGGACTACGCCTGTATGTACATATCACTAAGGACTACGCCTGTATGTACATATCACTAAGGCCTATGCCTGTATGTACATATCACTAAGGCCTACACCTGTATGTACATATCACTAAGGCCTACACCTGTATGTACATATCACTAAGGACTACGCCTGTATGTACATATCACTAAGGACTACTACACCTGTATGTACATATCACTAAGGCCTATGCCTGTATGTACATATCACTAAGGACTATGCCAGTATGTACATATCACTAAGGCCTACGCCTGTATGTACATATCACTAAGGACTACTACACCTGTATGTACATATCACTAAGGCCTACACCTGTATGTACATATCACTAAGGCCTACACCTGTATGTACATATCACTAAGGCCTACACCTGTATGTACATATCACTAAGGCCTATGCCTGTATGTACATATCACTAAGGACTACACCTGTATGTACAAATCACTAAGGCCTACGCCTGTATGTACATATCACTAAGGACTACGCCTGTATGTACATATCACTATTGACTACACCTGTATGTACATATCACTAAGGACTACGCCTGTATGTACATATCACTAATGACTACACCTGTATGTACATATCACTAAGGACTACGCCTGTATGTACATATCACTAAGGACTACGCCTGTATGTACATATCACTAAGGCCTACGCCTGTATGTACATATCACTAAGGACTACTACACCTGTATGTACATATCACTAAGGACTACGCCTGTATGTACATATCACTAATGACTACACCTGTATGTACATATCACTAAGGACTACGCCTGTATGTACATATCACTAATGACTACACCTGTATGTACATATCACTAAGGACTACGCCTGTATGTACATATCACTAAGGACTACGCCTGTATGTACATATCACTAAGGCCTACGCCTGTATGTACATATCACTAAGGACTACTACACCTGTATGTACATATCACTAAGGACTACACCTGTATGTACATATCACTAAGGACTACACCTGTATGTACATATCACTAAGGACTACGCCTGTATGTACATATCGCTAAGGACTACACCTGTATGTACATATCACTAAGGACTACGCCTGTATGTACATATCACTAAGGACTACGCCTGTATATACTGTACATATCACTAAGGACTACACCTGTATGTACATATCACTAAGGACTACGCCTGTATGTACATATCACTAAGGACTACGCCTGTATGTACATATCACTAAGGCCTACACCTGTATGTACATATCACTAAGGACTACGCCTGTATGTACATATCACTAAGGACTATACCTGTATGTACATATCACTAAGGACTACGCCTGTATGTACATATCACTAAGGACTACGCCTGTATGTACATATCACTAAGGACTACGCCTGTATGTACATATCACTAAGGACTACACCTGTATGTACATATCACTAAGGACTACGCCTGTATGTACATATCACTAAGGACTACGCCTGTATGTACATATCACTAAGGCCTACGCCTGTATGTACATATCACTAAGGACTACTACACCTGTATGTACATATCACTAAGGACTACACCTGTATGTACATATCACTAAGGACTACACCTGTATGTACATATCACTAAGGACTACGCCTGTATGTACATATCGCTAAGGACTACACCTGTATGTACATATCGCTAAGGACTACGCCTGTATGTACATATCACTAAGGACTACACCTGTATGTACATATCACTAAGGACTACACCTGTATGTACATATCACTAAGGACTACTACACCTGTATGTACATATCACTAAGGCCTACACCTGTATGTACATATCACTAAGGACTACGCCTGTATGTACATATCACTAAGGACTACGCCTGTATATACTGTACATATCACTAAGGACTACACCTGTATGTACATATCACTAAGGACTACGCCTGTATGTACATATCACTAAGGACTACACCTGTATGTACATATCACTAAGGACTACGCCTGTATGTACATATCACTAAGGACTACACCTGTATGTACATATCACTAAGGACTACGCCTGTATGTACATATCACTAAGGACTACGCCTGTATGTACATATCACTAAGGACTACGCCTGTATGTACATATCACTAAGGACTACTACACCTGTATGTACATATCACTAAGGACTACACCTGTATGTACATATCACTAAGGCCTACACCTGTATGTACATATCACTAAGGACTACGCCTGTATATACTGTACATATCACTAAGGACTACACCTGTATGTACATATCACTAAGGACTACACCTGTATGTACATATCACTAAGGACTACACCTGTATGTACATATCACTAAGGACTACGCCTGTATGTCCATATCACTAAGGACTACACCTGTATGTACATATCACTAAGGACTACGCCTGTATGTACATATCACTAAGGACTACACCTGTATGTACATATCACTAAGGACTACGCCTGTATGTACATATCACTAAGGACTACGCCTGTATGTACATATCACTAAGGACTACGCCTGTATGTACATATCACTAAGGACTACTACACCTGTATGTACATATCACTAAGGACTACACCTGTATGTACATATCACTAAGGCCTACACCTGTATGTACATATCACTAAGGACTACGCCTGTATATACTGTACATATCACTAAGGACTACACCTGTATGTACATATCACTAAGGACTACACCTGTATGTACATATCACTAAGGACTACACCTGTATGTACATATCACTAAGGACTACAGCTGTATGTACATATCACTAAGGCCTACACCTGTATGTACATATCACTAAGGCCTACACCTGTATGTACATATCACTAAGGACTACGCCTGTATGTACATATCACTAAGGACTACACCTGTATGTACATATCACTAAGGACTACACAAGTATGTACATATCACTAAGGACTACACAAGTATGTACATATCACTAAGGACTACACCTGTATGTACATATCACTAAGGACTACACAAGTATGTACATATCACTAAGGACTACACAAGTATGTACATATCACTAAGGACTACACAAGTATGTACATATCACTAAGGCCTACGCCTGTATGTACATATCACTAAGGACTACGCCTGTATGTACATATCACTAAGGACTACGCCTGTATATACTGTACATATCACTAAGGACTACACCTGTATGTACATATCACTAAGGACTACGCCTGTATGTACATATCACTAAGGACTACGCCTGTATGTACATATCACTAAGGCCTACACCTGTATGTACATATCACTAAGGACTACGCCTGTATGTACATATCACTAAGGACTATACCTGTATGTACATATCACTAAGGACTACGCCTGTATGTACATATCACTAAGGACTACGCCTGTATGTACATATCACTAAGGACTACGCCTGTATGTACATATCACTAAGGACTACACCTGTATGTACATATCACTAAGGACTACGCCTGTATGTACATATCACTAAGGACTACGCCTGTATGTACATATCACTAAGGCCTACGCCTGTATGTACATATCACTAAGGACTACTACACCTGTATGTACATATCACTAAGGACTACACCTGTATGTACATATCACTAAGGACTACACCTGTATGTACATATCACTAAGGACTACGCCTGTATGTACATATCGCTAAGGACTACACCTGTATGTACATATCACTAAGGACTACGCCTGTATGTACATATCACTAAGGACTACGCCTGTATATACTGTACATATCACTAAGGACTACACCTGTATGTACATATCACTAAGGACTACACCTGTATGTACATATCACTAAGGACTACACCTGTATGTACATATCACTAAGGCCTACACCTGTATGTACATATCACTAAGGCCTATGCCTGTATGTACATATCACTAAGGACTACACCTGTATGTACATATCACTAAGGACTACACCTGTATGTACATATCACTAAGGACTACACCTGTATGTACATATCACTAAGGACTACACCTGTATGTACATATCACTAAGGCCTACACCTGTATATACATATCACTAAGGACTACACCTGTATGTATATATCACTAAGGACTACACCTGTATGTACATATCACTAAGGACTACACCTGTATGTATATATCACTAAGGACTACACCTGTATGTACATATCACTAAGGACTACACCTGTATGTACATATCACTAAGGCCTACACCTGTATGTACATATCACTAAGGCCTATGCCTGTATGTACATATCACTAAGGACTACACCTGTATGTACATATCACTAAGGACTACACCTGTATGTACATATCACTAAGGACTACACCTGTATGTACATATCACTAAGGACTACACCTGTATGTACATATCACTAAGGCCTACACCTGTATATACATATCACTAAGGACTACACCTGTATGTACATATCACTAAGGACTACACCTGTATGTACATATCACTAAGGACTACCCCTGTATGTACATATCACTAAGGACTACAACTGTATGTACATATCACTAAGGACTACACCTGTATGTACATATCACTAAGGCCTACACCTGTATGTACATATCACTAAGGACTACACCTGTATGTACATATCACTAAGGACTACGCCTGTATGTACATATCACTAAGGACTACACCTGTATGTACATATCACTAAGGACTACACAAGTATGTACACATCACTAAGGACTATGCCTGTATGTACATATCACTAAGGACTACACAAGTATGTACATATCACTATATACATGTCTTCATATAATCACCAGAACTGGAAGGAACAAAAACCTGCTTTGAAACTGGAAATGTTAAAAAAGTATTATATAAAATATAAAGGTTACACACCGGGAAAAGCATGTTTACCCTTAAACCCTATATATTTCTTGAAAGTAGATAACGTGCAGATTACATGTGTCTCAATGGGTTATCAATAGCCATGTCCACCTTCATGTAACTTTGTGACAAAAACAATTTTTTGAACAAATATGCACTAAAACATATATGGCACATACCAATCATATTCAATCGTACATTCACACACAAAACATATATAAAATAATAGCTCAAAGTGTACACAATTTATATACACATATACAGTACAGACCAAAAGTTTGGACACACCTTCTCATTCCAAGAGTTTTCTGTATTTTCATGACTATAAAAATTGTAGATTCGCACTGAAGGCATCAAAACTATGAATTACCACATGTGGAATTATATACTTAACAAAAAAGTGTGAAACAGCTGAAAATATGTCTTATATTCTAGGTTCTTCAAAGTAGCCACCTTTTGCTTTGATTACTGCTTTGCACACTCTTGGCATTCTCTTGATGAGCTTCAAGAGGTAGTCACCTGAAATGGTCTTCCAACAGTCTTGAAGGAGTTCCCAGAGATGCTTAGCACTTGTTGGCCCTTTTGCCTTCACTCTGCGGTCCAGCTCACCCCAAACCATCTGGATTGGGTTCAGGTCTGGTGACTGTGGAGGCCAGGTCATCTGGCGTAGCACCCCATCACTCTCCTTCTTGGTCAAATAGCCCTTACACAGTCTGGAGGTGTTTGGGGTCATTGTCCTGTTGGTCCAACTAAACGCAAACCGGATGGAATAGCATGCCGCTGCAAGATGCTGTGGTAACCATGCTGGTTCAGAATAAATCCCCAACAGTGTCCCCAGCAAAGCACCCCCACACCATCACACCTCCTCCTCCATGCGTCACGGTGGGAACCAGGCATGTAGAGTCCATTCCTTCACCTTTTCTGCGTCGCACAAAGACACGGTGGTTGGAACCAAAGATCTCAAATTTGGACTCATCAGACCAAAGCCCAGATTTCCACAGGTCTAATGTCCATTCCTTGTGTTCTTCTTGTGCTTGTTGCCTGTCCTTAGCAGTTGTTTCCTAGCAGCTATTTTACCATGAAGGCCTGCTGCACACAGTCTCCTCTTAACAGTTGTTGTAGAGATGTGTCTGCTGCTAGAACTCTGTGTGGCATTGACCTGGTCTCTAATCTGAGCTGCTGGTAACCTGCAATTTCTGAGGCTGGTGACTCAGAAGAACATATCCTCCGCAGCAGAGGTGACTCTTGCTCTTCCTTTCCTGGGGCGGTCCTCATGTGAGCCAGTTTCTTTGTAGCTCTTGATGGTTTTGGCCACTGCACTTGGGGACACTTTCAAAGTTTTCCCAATTTTTCAGACTGACTGACCTTCATTTCTTAAAGTAATGATGGCCACTCGTTTTTCTTTACTTAGCTGCTTTTTTCTTGCCATAATACAAATTCTAACACTCCATTCAGTAGGACTATCAGCTGTGTATCCACCTGACTTCTGAACAACACAACTGATGGTCCCAACCCCATTTATAAGGCAAGAAATCCCACTTATTAAACCTGACAGGGCACACCTGTGAAGTGAAAACCATTTCAGGTGACTACCTCTTGAAGCTCCTCAAGAGAATGCCAAGAGTGTGCAAAGCAGTAATCAAAGCAAAAGGTGGCTACTTTGAAGAACCTAGAATTGTAAGGCCTGGTTGTAATTGTAAGGCAGGTTGTAAGGCCTGCCCTTCTGACAGTGGGGAGATATCGGTGCCGAAATTAACGGCGCTAATATCTCCAGTACCAGGGCACATACCAGGAAAGCAGACAGTGTGCTGAACGTTTACTTTCTAGCAGTATTAATACTGCACAAGGATGAGGACATGATAGGTCCTCTTTAACAATTAAAGATAGATGCGTTATAGCAATGAAGACGATTTAAGAGTCAGGCTGATATATGGCACAATATAAGGTAAGACTCAAGGATTTATTGTTTATCTTGCACCATCACATTCTGCATTGCTTTTACAGATATCATCAACACTGTCCCATGTAGGGCTCACAATCAACATTCCCTCTAAATGTCTTTGGAGTGTGGTAAGAAACTGGAGGAAACCCATGCGAGCACAGGTAGGACATACAAATCCTAGCTGATATTGTCCTTAGCTGAATTCAAACCCAGAATCCCAGCGCTACAATGTAACAAGTACTAACCACTGAGCCACCGTGCCGCCTGTGCAGCTTTACAATCATAGACTCCCATATCTCTTATATATATATATATATAAACAGGTACATCAGGTGTCCGGGAATATTATAGACTGGGTCTCAGCTCTCTTGGATGTACCGTTCCTGAGATACAGTATTCCCAAAAAATGACCAGCATTAGTCTACACAAGCCTGCAAGTCTTTCACTCATATTCCAACTGCCATACACACGGTCACATGTCCCTTATCAGCCAATAGAAGCTCGCAGGCGCTTAGTCTCGTCAGGTACACAGCTTTACTCCAGGTTTCCATAGCAACCAAGCTATTTATGACCTGTATTCGTCAATAGCAGTTCGCAGGTCCTTAAATATTCAGTCATATCACGTGTATTAGCCAATATAAGTTCACATTTCATTTACCAGGTTTCCATAACAACAAAGCCATAAATAGACTGTACCTATACTGGACTGCCATACTGGATGTCAAGTGCAAAACTGGCCAATTCTTATGGGGCCACTCCATTACACAAACAAAAAATGAAATATACCCGTGCGAAGCCGGGTCCTTCTGCTAGTGGTATATAATACTGCATAAGTGTTACACAATATGTTAATACAAAACCCACATTGTTAAAAATATTGAATTAGAAGATAGAGAGGTAAAAGAAGAAGATAAAGAAGTAGATGGGATCAATAAGTGGAGAAAGGCAAAATAAGAGAATAAATAAATAAAAAGGAAAAGTGAAAAAAATTAAATGCCAGAAAATAAGGGGATAACTAAATTTAGAAAATTATACCAATAAAGGATACTGGAGGTATGTAGGTGGACCCCAAAGGTCAACGTGTCTGAAATACAAAAGAGTAGAATTAATAGCCGGAACTACCCATTATGGTAAATGTCACTGACTGTGACTGATCAGAGGAAATTTCATATTCTCTGTTTAGTCGATGTGGCTCCAATGTCTGTAATTTGTGTATCCAAAAGGCTTCCCGACATTTCAGTTGAATACCATAGATAGGTTCTATGGTTCCATAGGCTTCCCGACGTTTCAAAGTCTGAATCTAGTTTCCACCTCGGTGGGGTTTGGGAACTTGTTCCAACACTTGGAATCTCAATTGAGCAATAAATGTTTAAATCTTACAAAATGTGAGGGAATGGGGAGGGGAAGATTTTGACACCGAATATTGGACTTATGTTGTTGAATGAGGTCTCGCACATGTTGGGTAGTTTCCCCAACGTATACAAGACTGCAGGGACATTTAATAAGATAGACAACAAAGTTACTGGTATAAAAATCCTTCACAGAAAGGTCTGTCCCGTGTGGGTGATAAATCTTGTTCCTTTTCAAGACATTAGAGCACTGGTGGCATGTGCGGCATGGGAATGTACCTCGATTAAGGGTGCTCAAGAATTGTTGCCGTGGTCTTGTAACTGTACAGTCATGGCCAAAAGTTTTGAGAATGATACAAATATTAATTTTTACAAAGTCTACTGCTTCAGTTTTTCTAATGGCAATTTGCATATACTCCAGAATGTTATAAAGAGTGATCAGCTTAACAGCAATTACTTGCAAAGTCAATATTTGCCTAGAAAATGAACTTTATCCCCCAAAACACATTTCAACATCATTGCAGCCCTGCCTTAAAAGGACCACCTAACATGGTTTCAGTGATTGCTCCATTAACACAGGTGTGGGTGTTGATGAGGACAGGGCTGGAGATCAATCTGTCATGATTAAGTAAGAATGACACCACTGGACACTTTAAAAGGAGGCTGGTGCTTGCCATCATTGTTTCTCTTCTGTTAACCATGGTTATCTCTAAAGAAACACGTGCAGTCATCATTGCACTGCACAAAAATGGCCTAACTGGGAAGAGTATTGCAGCTAGAAAGATTGCACCTCAGTCAACAATCTATCGCATCATCAAGAACTTCAAGGAGAGAGGTTCCATTGGTGCCAAAAAGGCTCCAGGGCGCCCAAGAAAGACCAGCAAGCGGCAGGACCGTCTCTTAAAAGTGTTTCAGCTGCGGGATGGGGCTACCAGCAGTGCAGAGCTTGCTGAGGAATGGCAGCAGGCAGGTGTGAGTGCATCTGCACGCACTGTGAGGCGGAGACTCTTGGAGCAAGGCCTGGTCTCAAGGAGGGCAGCAAAGAAGCCACTTCTCTCCAGAAAAAACATCAGGGACAGACTGATATTCTGCAAAAGGTACAGGGAGTGGACTGCTGAGGACTGGGGGAAAGTCATTTTCTCTGATGAATCCCCTTTTCGATTGTTTGGAACATCTGGAAAACAGCTTATTCGGAGAAGAAAAGGTGAGCGCTACCACCAGTCTTGTCTCATGCCAACTGTAAAGCATCCTGAAACCATTCATGTGTGGGGTTGCTTCTCAGCCAAGGGAATCGGCTCTCTCACAGTCTTGCCTAAAAACACAGCCATGAATAAAGAATGGTACCAGAATGTCCTCCAAGAGCAACTTCTCCCAACCGTCCAAGAGCAGTTTGGCGCTCAACAATGCCTTTTCCAGCATGATGGAGCACCTTGCCATAAAGCAAAGGTGATAACTAAATGGCTCAGGGAACAAAACATAGAGATTTTGGGTCCATGGCCTGCAAACTCCCCAGATCTTAATCCCATTGAGAACTTGTGGTCAATCATCAAGAGACGGGTGGACAAACAAAAACCAACAAATTCAGACAAAATTAAAGCATTGATTCTGCAAGAATGGACTGCTATCAGTCAGGATTTGGTCCAGAAGTTGATTGAGAGCATGCCAGGGAGAATTGCAGAGGTCGTGAAGAAGAAGGGTCAACACTGCAAATATTGACTTGCTGCATTAACTCATTCTAACTGTCAATATAAGCTTCTGTTACTCATAATATGAATGCAATTCTATTTCTGTATGTGATAAAAACATCTGACAAACACACAGAAAAACCAGAGGGCAGCAGATCATGTGAAAATAGAATATTTGTGTCATTCTCAAAACTTTTGGCCATGACTGTAGAGCCTACAATCAGTCATCTCAGTAATTTGTCCAGGTATTTATGTATCTTTGGGAGAACACAGAAAACGGGGTTATGTGATTATGTTCAGTCAAATAATTTGCCACTTTACTATCTATGGTATTCAACTGAAATGTCGGGAAGCCTTTTGGATACAACATTGGAGCCACATCGACTAAACTGAGAATATGAAATTTCCTCTTTGATCAGTCACAGTCAGTGACGTTTACCATAATGGGTAGTTCCGGTTGTTAATTCTACTCTTTTATGTTTCAGACACGTTGACCTTTGGGGCCCACCTACCTTCCACCAGTATCCGTTATTGGTATATTTTTCGAAATTTAGTTATTCTCTAGTTCATTTTATTTTCAATTTTTATTTATTGGTATAATTTTCTAAATTTAGTTAGCCTATTTTTTTCTCTTATTTTGCCTTTCTCAACTTTAATTATTGATCCAATCTACTTCTTTATCTTCTTCCTTTACCTCTCTATCTTCTTATTCAATGTTTTTAACTATGTGGGTTTTGTATTAACATATTGCATAATGCTTATGTAGTATTACAGACATGGACAAAATTGTTGGTCCCCCTCGTTTAATGAAAGAAAAACCCACAAAGGTCACAGAAATAACTTGAATCTGACAAAACTGGAATTTGCCAAACTACATGCTGACAAGCCACAAAGCTTCTGGGAGAATGTCCTATGGACAGATGAGACAAAAATCGAAATTTTTGGCAAGGCACATCAGCTCTATGTTCACAGATGGAAAAATGAAGCATATCTTGAAAAGAACACTGTCCCTACTGTGACACATGGAGGAGGCTCTGTTATGTTCTGGGGCTGCTTTTCTGCATCTGGCACAGGGTGTCTTGAATCTGTGCAGGGTACAATGAAATTTCAAGACTATCAAGGGATTCTAGAGAGAAATGTGCTGCCCAGTGTCAGAAAGCTTGGTCTCAGTCGCAGGTCATGGGTCTTGTAACAGGATAATGACCCCAAACACACAGCTAAAAACCCCCAAGAATGGCTAAGAGGAAAACATTGGACTATTCTGAAGTGGCCTTCTATGAGCCCTGACCTAAATCCTATTGGAAGGAGCTGAAACATGCCGTCTGGAAAAGGCACCCTTCACACCCGAGACAACTGGAGCAGTTTGCTCATGAGGAGTGGCCAAAATCCCTGCTGAGAGGTGCAGAAATCTCATTGACAGTTACAGGAATTGTTTGATTGCAGAGATTGCCTCAAAAGGTTGTGCAACTAAATATTAAGGGAACCCTCATTTTTTTTTTTTTTTTTCCAAGATGGCGCCGCTGAAGTGGCTGCCTGTTAGGCAGCTCTGAGACTCTCTCTTATTTTTTCTTTCTCTGTCTATTTTTTTTATCTCTCTACTTAATGGACTTTACACTATGAAGAAATGAAGAAACAAAGACTTGGAATTGGACCTTTGTGATACTTTTTTTTTTGTTTTTAGCTGTCTTTTTGTCCTGCTGTAATGGGGACTCTTGTGTCTGCAGGCATTTCTTTTGTCTACACAAGAGAGAAATTACTGCAGCTTAGAGTCACAACAACAGGGCTGCATACCATTTGCCCACCCATCCCCCAAGAACTCTGGAGAAAGAAAAAGACGGGGAGGGGCTGCAGAGCAGGAACTCTTCAGAGGATTAAAAAGAGGCGTTACCAACCAACTGTTCCCTCCATCATTATGGGCAATGTGAGATCTCTTGCAAACAAGATGGATGAACTAACAGCGCTCACCAGGCATCATCAGGAGTTTCGGGTGTGCAGCATGATGCTACTTACAGAGACTTGGCTCACTGAAGTTACTCCTGACTCTCTGGTCTCCTTGGATGGTTTTAAACTCCTTCGGGCAGACAGGACAAGGGAGAGCGGTAAGAGGAAAGGAGGGGGGCTGGCAATGTTTGTGAATAATAGATGGTGCAATCCTAGGCACATTGTGATTAAGGAGCAAACTTGCTGTAAGGACATTGAACTATTAGCTGTGAGCATGAGACCTTTCTATCTACCAAGGGAACTATCACATGTTATCGTGATAGCTGCATATGTCCCCCCCTCTGCGAAAGCTGACGCTGCCTGCGAGGTCCTACAAGCCACGCTGAGCCAGTTACAGTCTCAGCACCCCCAGGCCCTCCTTCTTGTGTCTGGCGATTTCAACCACGCCTCTCCATCATCCACACTTCCCAGTTTCACACAGTATGTAACCTGCCACACAAGAGACAACACTGGACTTTTTATTTGCCAACGTGAGGGAGGCATATATATTCTCATCAGCCCTACCGCCCCTGGGAAGATCGGATCACAACCTAGTACATCTCCGACCTGTGTACAAGCCACTTGTACGTAGAGAACCAGCTGTCACCCGCACAGTGAGGATATGGTCCGAGGAGAGTGATGAGGCTCTGAGGGATTGTTTTGACACAACCGCATGGGAAGTTTTGCAGGATTCGTATGGAGAAGATATAGAAGGACTCACACACTGCATAACGGACTACATTAATTTTTGTGTGGACAACACAGTACCCACAAAAGTGGTGAGGTGCTTCTCCAACAACAAACCATGGATTAACTCTGATATAAAAACACTACTTAAGGAGAAAAAGATGGCATTCAGGACAAGAGATAAGGAGGGGTTGAGGGAAGTACAAAAGGAGCTGAGGCATCTAATCAGGCAAGGAAAAGCCAGTTATAAGGAAAAAATGGAAAAGCAAATGGAAAGAAAAGACATAAGGGGGGTCTGGGAGGGGCTTAAGTCAATTTCAGGTCATAAACAGTCTGTCTGCCAGATTGAGGCAGATGTTAATTGGCTTAATGAACTAAACCTATTCTTCAACAGATTTGATCACACACCAGCTCCTCCCACCCCAGCATGTCCTTCAGCTCCCCTCACCACAATGACTTCTCCCCATGCGGCCACTTCCCAACAGACCAGTAAATCCAGAAATCTGTCTTTATCTGACCACAGTCTGACCTTCACACGGGCCCAGGTGAGGAAGGAGATGAAAAAGATCAAGGCGAGGAAAGCTGCAGGGCCAGATGACATCAGTGCAAGGCTAATTAAGACTTGTGGCGACCAGCTGTGTGGTATAATTACATATATGTATAATATGAGCCTGAGGCAGGAAATAGTCCCTGAATTATGGAAATCTTCTTGTGTGGTACCAGTTCCAAAGAAACCTCACCCTATGGACCTCAACGACTACAGACCTGTAGCACTGACATCCCACTTGATGAAGATCTTAGAGAGATTGGTTCTCACACATCTTCGCCCTCTAGTGAGCCCCGCTATGGACCCTCTCCAGTTTGCTTATCGACCGGGCATTGGGGTAGATGATGCCATCATCCACCTTCTGCACATGGCTCTGTCTCACCTGGAAAAACCAGGGAACACGGTGAGAATAATGTTCTTTGATTTCTCCAGTGCTTTTAACACCATACAGCCCAGGTTACTGAGAGACAAGCTGGGCCTTGCTGGAGTGGACCACCACCTCTCCAACTGGATCCTAAACTACCTCACAAATCGACCTCAATACGTGAGAGCCCAAGACTGTGTGTCAGGTACCGTGATCTGTAATACGGGGGCACCTCAGGGTACGGTTCTCGCCCCTTTCCTCTTCACACTGTACACTGCTGATTTTAGGTGCAACTCATCCAGCTGCTACCTACAGAAGTATTCTGACGACTCTGCAATAGTAGGCCTCATCACAGACGATGATGACAGGGAGTACAGAGAACTGAACCGGTTTTTTGTGGACTGGTGCCACCAGAACCACCTGAAGATTAACGCGGGGAAGACGAAGGAGATGGTGGTGGACTTCCGTAAATGCAGATACCCTCCTAAACCAGTGGACATCCTGGGGACGGGCATCGAGATTGTGAACACCTATAAGTACCTGGGTCTGCTCCTTAAGAATAAGCTGGACTGGGCAGATCATATGGAGGCCCTGTACAGGAAGGGCCACAGCAGGCTCTACCTGCTTAGGAAGCTGAGAGCCTTTGGAATCCAGGGGGCACTTCTTAGGACTTTCTTCAACTCGGTAGTGGCATCAGCCATCTTCTTTGGAGTGGCCTGCTGGGGGAGCAGTATATCAACCAGGGACAGAAATAAACTTGACAAGCTGATTAGAAGGGCCAGCTCTGTCCTGGGGAGCCCACTGGACCCAGTGCAGGTGGTGGGTGACAGAAGGATACTGTCCGTGGTGAGCTCCATGCAGAAGAAGAAGTCCCATCCCATGCATGAGACTGTGATTGCGCTGGGCAGTACTGTCAGTGACCGACTGCTCCACCCTAGGTGTGAGAAGGAGCGCTATCGGAAGTCTTTCCTCCCCACCGCGGTTAGGCTGTACAACCAACACCGACCTAAGCGGAGATCATTACACACAGAGAACTGAAATATCTCTCTGCCTGTTAAATCCCCCCCCCCCCCTTTGCTACGTCCTATCTGTCTGTCTGCTATTAATGTAATGCCTCTCACCTTGGAACCAGGGCTGTGGAGTCGGAGTCGGAGTCGTGGAGTCGGAGTTGGTGCCTATTATTATTATTATTATATTATTATTATTTCTGTCCAGGTCTGTTTCATGTTGAAGCCTGGTTGGAAAGCAATGTCTGACTTTCATTTGTTCATTTTCATAGGATTTTTATATATTATTACTTTTGTCAGATTCCAGTTATTTCTGTGACCATTGTGGGGTTTTCTTTCATTAAACGAGGGAGGGACCACCAATTTTGTCCACATGTCTATACACCATATGTGAGTCTATGATTGTAAAGCTGTACACGCAGCATGGTGGCTCAGTGGTTAGTACTTGTTGTTTTGCAGCACTGGAGTCCTGGGTTTGAATTCAGCCAAGGGCAATATCTGCAAGGATTTTGTATGCTCTCCCCATGTTTGCATGGGTTTCCTGACACACTGATAGGAATGTATATTGTGAGCCCTAACTGGGACAGTGTTGACAATATCTGTAAAAGCACTGTGGAATATGATGGCGCTATATAAGTAAGCTAAGTAAATAATAAATCCTTGACCATTAACATACAATGTTCCATACATCATCCTGACTCTTATATTGCTATAATGCATCTATCTTTAGTTGCTAATACGTTAGTGCACTGCCGCTACCTATACTTACCATATGCATCCTACAGTGCTCCGTTACTACTTTATGTCTTTTGGAGTAATGACGCTTGAAGATCACGTGATGTCCATTACCTCTGTTTCCTCTGGGATACAAATTTACTAGTACTGACATAGATTTGTACATATTTGTTAGATCTACATCATTTTCTGCACACTAATAACTTTGTACAGATATTTATTTATGTAGAGTCTGATGAAAGTCCAGTGGACTGAAACGTCACCCTCGTTCTCTACTGTAAATACCTATGGAAGCATATTACTTCAAATAAAGCATTGGAAAATATTTATTCCTTCCAAGTGCAAAGTTCCTCTCTCTGTGATGCTACAGCTTGGGACCCTACTTCTGAACCTACGATCTCTAATATTGAATGCCACCTGCATATCTATCTATAAGTTCTAATGACCATGTTCAGACCTGAATAATGTCTACAATATTAGGAGCTCAGTCCATGAGCTTACACATGAGAGGTGAAGGAACTGGAATACCAGTTGAGGCATCTTTCGTATATATATATAGTTTATATAGCACCAGAATCTTTAGTAACAAGTACTAATGCTCATGTTCAGACCTGAGCAGTACCTACAAGATAAAAAGCTCATTCAAGAGCTTACACATGAGAGGTGGAGGCACTGGATTACCAACTAGGGGTGTCTTTTGTAGGTTTATAGCTTTATACAGCACCAGAACCTCCAGTAACAAGTACTAATGACCACGTTCAGATCTGAACACTACCTACAAGATAAGGAGCTCAGCACTTACACAAGAGGTGGAGGCGCTGGATTACCAACTGGAGGTGTCTTTTGTAGGTTTATAGCTTTATACAGCACCAGAACCTCCAGTAACAAGTACTAATGACCACGTTCAGATCTGAACACTACCTACAAGATAAGGAGCTCAGCACTTACACAAGAGGTGGAGGCGCTGGATTACCAACTGGAGGTGTCTTTTGTAGGTTTATAGCTTTATACAGCACCAGAACCTCCAGTAACAAGTACTAATGACCACGTTCAGATCTGAACACTACCTACAAGATAAGGAGCTCAGCACTTACACAAGAGGTGGGGGCGCTGGATTACCAACTGGAGGTGTCTTTCGGGAAGTTCATAGTTTTATACAGTGCCAGAACCTCCTGCAGCACTTTACACTCTGAGGTAACAAGTAGCAGTGACAGTGTTCAGACCTAGGTAGCGCCTACAAGATACAGGAGCCCAGTCCATGAGCTGCTACCATGTGTACAGTATATAGGTGTACAGAGAAAAGTAAGCCAATGAGAAGGCCTCAGCCCCATTATAGAGCCCGTCCAGAGGGTGCCAAGAGTGAAGCCATTCTTACTGATTTTGTTAGGTCTATGCCAAGGCATACAGCCCTCAAGTATCTAGATGACACAAAACAGTCCTTACCAAACTCATAGAGATGTCCGTTCACAGTCGTTAACACTACAGGGTGAGAATGAAGACCATCTTCATTAGGCTGGGGATAAACAGAAGATAAAAAGCCTGAACATAATGCCCTAAAAGAGTTTTCAGGATAAAAATATTGGTGATCTAACCTATGGATAGTTCATCAATATCAGATCTTTGAGGGTTGGATGCCCAGCACCACCATCTGTTCTCAGTGGCTGGGTGGGTCTTGCCTTACATGTAAGGTTGCTGAGCATCGGGACTCCTGGAAAATCTATACATAGTGATCTAAAGCTGCTTCTTGTGAAAGCCAAGACTATGATATCCGGGAACTCTAATGGAAGATCCAAGCCAAAAACTATCCAGAGCACAGAGTAAACTGGGCAACAGACAATGATCGCTACACAATGAGCTTCCCATGAACTTGTTATCACTTACCCTGCAGTTTCCATCAGCTGCAACCAAGTTCTGGATATAGAAAAGGGCCTGGAGGTCAGAGAAAGTGGAATTGTCAAAATCCCAAAAAAAAGACGTTTGTACTCACCGTAAAATCTTTTTCTCATATTCACTGGGGGACACAGCATCATGGGTATAGACCCGGCCACTAGGAGGCTGACACTAGGAGAATGAAAAGCTGTTGGCTCCGACTCTGGTCTATACCCTCTGACAGACAATGTGCTAAGCCAGTTTGTACCGTATCAGTAAGAGAGAGACACAAAAAATAAACACAGAACCAACAATCATCAACGTGTCCTGAACCTGAAAATAAAGAAAACCGCTCGGGCAGGAACAACAGTAGTAAAAAAAAGGGTGGGATCTGTGCCCCCCAGTGAATACAACAAGAAAAGGATTGTACGGTGAGTACAAAAAATCCCTTTTTCTCACTTTTTTCACTGGTGGACACAGCATCATGTGAAAGTGTGGATAGAGGCCCAGGTGACAGCTTTGCAGACCTGGGCGGCAGAAGCCTGATGCCGAACAGCCCAGGAGGCTCCAACAGTTCTTGTGGAGTGAGCCGTCACACGAAGGGCAGGTCCCTACCCTTAATCCGATGGGCCTCCTTGATTGCAGACTAGATCCATTGGAAGATTGAAGCCTTGGAAGTAGGCAGGCCCTTGCGAGGGCCCTCAGGAAGGACGAACAAGGCGTCCAAACGACGGAAAGGGTGAGACAGTGAGAGACAAATAGACCCGAATTACCCAGACAACATCCAGGCAGTGAAGGGAACGCTCACGCGGATTCTTGGGGTCCGGACAAAAAGATGGCAAGACTATGTCCTTGTTGATGTGAAAGAAGGAAACCACCTTAGGCAGAAAGAACGGTGGCGGGCAAAGGACAACCTTGTCCTTGTGGAGAACCAGAAAGGAAGACTGCCGGGAAAAGGCAGCAAGCTCGGAGACACTGCAGATGGAGGTAATGGCCACCAGAAAAGCAACCTTCCAGGACAGAAGGCGAATAGGGATATCCTGCAAAGGCTCGAGGGGAGAGCTTGAAGCACCTCAAGGACGAGATTAAGATTCCACGTGTGGCCGTTAGATGGAGCGCAGTGTGCCACTCCCTTTAGGAAAGTCTTCACCTGAGACCAGGGTCTTCTGAAAAAGAATAGTGAGGGCAGAAACCTGTCCTTTAAGAGAAGAAAGACCAAGACCTTGATCCAGACCAGACTGGAGAAAAGCAAGGATCCTGAGAAGAGAGAAGGAGAGTGATTGATAATCGTTACTCTCACACCAGCGGACGTAATCCTTCCATATGCGATAGTAGATCTTGGCTGACTGGGCTTTCTGGGAAATTGAGCGTGGACTGGATAACAGGTTCTTAAAACCAATGACGCCTCAGAACCTCGGCTTCAATAACCATGCCGTTAAACGCAGCTGATGAAAGGTAGGGTAGAACAGCGGTCCTTGAGACAGAAGGTTGACCTGCAGAGGTAGAGGCCAAGGAGCATCTGCCAGCAAGAACATGAAATCCGTGTACCAGGCCCGGCGGGGCCAATCCGGAGCCACCAGGATGGCTGGAACCCTCTCAGTCTTAAGCTTCTTGAGAACCCGAGGGAGAAGAGGAAGAGGAGGAAACAGATACAGAAACTGAAAGTCCGACCAGGGAACTACGAGAGCAGCGGCAGCAATGGCTCGATGGTCCAGGGACATGGCCATGTAGTGGACGACCTTGTGGTTCAGGCGGGAGGCGAAGAGGTCGACGTCGGGTGTGCCCCACCTGGTGCCAAAATTCTCTCCCCAGCTGGAAAGACTGGCATCGGTGAAGATCTGCCAATGGAGGGGAAGGACTTCCCCTGGGAGATTCCTGGGGAAGAGAGCCACCAAAGAAGCTCTCGACGGACTCAAAGAATCAGGCGGTCGAGGCTGGACGGAGGACTAGAATCATCAACTGCAGAGGATGCGAGTGGAACTGGGCAAAAGGGACGGCCTCGAAGGTCAAGACCATCATGCCCATGACCCGCATGTAGAACTGGAGAGAACAAAGAGAGTTTCTCCGAAGGCGTGACACACCGGATCGAAGGGTCAGAATCTTGGATTCCGGGAGGAGAATCTTGCCCTGGTGCTTGTCAAGGATCATGTCCAGGAATTCCATACGCTGAGAAGACAAGAGACAGGACATTTCCTCGTTGATGAGCCAGTCAAACCGGCGAAGGAGGTCCAATGTGTTCTTCACCAGGAAGTCACCCAAATATGGAATCACGGCAACTCCTCTGGAGCAGAGAATGGCCATGAGAGACACCATCACCTTGGTAAATACCTGGGTGGATAAGCCTGTCCAAAAGGGAGAGCGACGAACTGGAAATGATGCCAACCCCCTGGAAAATGAAGAAAATGCTGATGGCACAGATGGGTATGTGGAGGTAAGTGTCGCGGATGTCTATGGATGAAAAAAAATTCACCCCTCTACAGGGATGCCACCACTGACCACAGGGACTCCAAGCGGGAACCTGCAGACAATGACGAACCTGTTGAGCCCCAGTATAGGGTGAAAAGAGCCGTCCTTCTTGGGAACTGTGAACAGGATGGTGTAGTATCCCCGGAAATGCTCAGAACCGGGAACTGGGATGATGACTCCCCGCCGATGGAGATTACTGTAGAGACAGCCTGAAGAAACGCGGCTGTTCAAGTAGAGGAAGAAAGCAAAGTGAACTGAAAAAACTTCCATCTGGAAGGGGGAAGAACTTTATGGACTAGCCATCCTCTTGGACCCAGGCGTCGACAATGCTAGCAAGCCAGATCTCCCGGAAGGAGAGCAGTCGTCCCCTCACCTGTGAGGCCCCAAGTGGTAGAAAACCTTCATGCTGAGTAGGACTTGGAAGTGGAAAGCCTGGAGGACTTGGTACGGGATTGCCAGGCAGGCTTGGGCTTGAAAGAGAGCTTCTTGGAGGAAGTCCGGAGGAGACTGTCCTCCGGAGCGAGAGGTGGAGCCACGAAAAGAGCGAAAATGCTGAGAATGGCTGGAAGAAGATGACTTGCGCTTAGGACACCTCGGGGGGAGGAGAGAACTTTTACCCTCTGTGGCCTCAGAGATAAGCTTCTGTAGGCCTTTTCCAAAAAGCCGTCCCTGTTCGTCCTGGGAAAATGGAAGGGCATGACCGCCTTCTTGGAGGTGGACTCAGCGTTCCACGAATGAACCCAAACAGTATGGCAGATAGACTCTACGTTGGCGGCCCCCTTGGCAGAACGGCGAGCTGCTTTGAGGGAAGCATAACACAGGTACTTGGAAGTGTTCAGGATTTGAGAGACGAGCAGCTGGTTGTCTTGGAGGGAAGCTTCACCAGACAGGCTTGTCTGGAGTTGTTTGGCCCGGAAGATGCAAGCCTTGCTGACCCAAGAGTCTGTGAATGCTGCTTTGGTGAGAGAATCCAAAAGGGATCACTGAGAGAGGTGGAGTCTGCTAAAGGCAGAATAGTAGCCTTGGACAGCCTAGCTGTCGCGGAGTCCACCGTGAAAGGCTTTGACCACTTGGAAACACACTGGTCTGAGAAGGGAAAGAGACCGTCCGACTTCCTAGTAAAAGACAGAGGATGGTCCGGGTGAAGCCACTGCTCCTTCAAGATGTGGTGAAACACTTCGTGGTTGGGAAGGAACAGAGGAGGGTGGTGAATGTGGCAGAAGGAAAAGTCCTCTTGAGAAGCAGGATCTTGGTCCTCTGAGATCTGTAGGGTATCTGACCACATGGATGAGATCCCACATAGCAGCGGATATAGATGTGCCTGGCTGATGCTCCGAGTTGGAGTCAGAGGTGTCCCCAGCAGAAATAGAGTGAGCAGGGGAAAACAGAGTTCCGCCTGTTGCAATGGAGCCGTGAGCTGATGCCCTATCTGGGGAGTGCCCAGGGGAAGAGAACAAAGACCGTGACCTGTAGGAAGACTTCCTGTTCCTTTTGCGGGAAGGCTCCTGGAGCTGGAACGGGAACTATGAGGCATCTGGACGGTTCCCTAGAATATGCCGACTGAGACGCGATCTGGGAAGGCAGCCGTTCCAAAGTTTCCACCGCAGACTGCTTAAGTCTGGTCAGTTCACCAATGGCCTGGGTGGTGAGAGATCGCCCAATCCAGGGGGGATGAGCCACAGAGGGGCCGGGAGGTTCCTGGACTATCTGAGGCGGAAGGTAGAGAGAGAAGATGGGCCCAGGCAGTGCGCCAGGTATCTTTTGGTTACAGCAAGCACACGTGTAAAACGTGGCAGCTCCGGAGGGGGCCAAGGGGTGAGATGACTTTTTCTGGGAGGACACTGCAGAGGGGGCGCAGGAAAATAGGGATAACCCAAGTGGTTAGCCTACCAGACCGCTGGGAAGATGTATGTTCGCCGACTGCTGCAGAAAGGGGTCCCCAGGTGCTGTGTCTCACAGGGAGCAGAAGAAGCTTAAGAGGAGTTGAGCCAGCACAGCAGAAAAACAGGAAATAAAGATAAAATCTTCTGAGGAGAGGAAAAGGTCCTTCCCCAGGAATTCCCATGCTCAGGGGATAGTGGGAGGGCTGGATGGCTGCCCAGGATGGCCCCTTGGAAAATGGAAGAGCCCAGGTGGAGTCTGGAGTACAGGAAAGCCCGGGAAGAGGGCGCAGAGGACGTCAGAGGTCTCCGGAGAGGCTCTCGTGGAAGGGGGTTGGGAGACCCATGTCGTGAGGATAGTATAGAAGAGACTTGGGGGGTTAGGGGTTCATACTCAGTTGTCTACTAATATTCACCTGTCTGGCGTCTTCAGGCGCAGCAGGATCACTCCCTCGGTGGACCTCGCACGTGGGAATGGGGTCACCGGCAATTCATCCAGCTGCTGATGCATAGAGTAGGGAGTGGGGACTAGGTGACCGGTTAGGTGCTCACTTGAGCTCTGCGCCTGCAGGGAGGTACAGCTAGTGTGAAAAACCTCCCTGCACCTGAAAGAAAATAAAAAAATAAAAGACCTGAGTCAGGTCGTGTCTGCCTCCTATGGAGAGTAGGTTGTTTGTGAGATGGTATAGCCCAGAGGCGGAGTGTGATGATTCCGCTTAAATATGGCTATAACTCAAAGATGTATTTTGATCTCTGGGTAGCGTATCTCCCTCTTAGTTCCATTTACTCATAATGTGTGCAGCCCTAATCCTAGGTGTTGTTGTCAGTATTGGCAACAATGTAACAATGGGGCTTTGTATCCATCCCAGAATAGCTCTATTGAATTCCTACCTAGGCCTGGGTGATCAAATAAACATGCATTGTTCAGCCTGGGCTGTTAGATCAGACATGGTTGATAACATTGTATCATTTCACTTGGTCCCATCTCCTTACAAAGAATCTGGACTTGAGTGCATTAATCAATCAGACTTGCTGTTGCCAGTGACCTCATTCTGGGTGGTGTAATCAAGGGTATAAAAGATGAGGTAAGAGGTCAGTGGGGGGAGATTGGGCTGAGACTACCACTGAGAGAATACTATGACAGACTACAAGAGACAATTACTGGGAGACTGTGAGGAGCATGCAGGCTGGAATGCTGTGTTGATGCTGCCTCCACTGGTTAGCCCCACATGCCATGTGTGAGGGTTGGATTATAGAGCCACATCCAGGATATGTGTGGTAAAGTAATTATTTCACTTTTATTCCCTTTTATTTTATTGTACTGTATCTTGTAACTAGTAACTGTTAATGCTTGCATATATCTACATATCTGTTCTGAACTGCATGTGTTAGATGTTAATACTGACCCATTTAGGGGTTAATAAATATATAAAATTTAGAAAGCTTGTCTTGTATTTATCTTGTGAACCCAGCACTCACTGGCGGTGAGTGCGGTTTTTTATGAAAGAAGTCTCAGGTGTGGGCCAAAGTGGTGTTGGCGCACTGAGGATCTTTCACACGGAGCCAACAGCTTTTCATTCTCCTAGTGTCAGCCTCCTAGTTGCCGGTTTTATACCCATGGTGCTGTGTCCCCCAGTGAAATAAGCGAGAAAAGTTGTTTCAAGTCATTGGAAATTGGCAAGTTGCAACCAGACAAGGCCATGCTTCTACTATAGAAAATCTAAAAGTCTTCTGCCTTCCATCCGGGCCTCACAAACAAGTACATTCAGTTATTCCCATATAAAGCTGCCATACACATCACTTATAAGCCACACCATCCCAACATCCCAAATTCAGCTGTTCGCGCAGTACACTTACATTTTTGAACTTTCCCACACAGCCTATGGCCATCGTGGACGGTTGAGCTCAGTATTTTACACAATCTCATGGTCCCGGCTGCTCGTCGGGCATCTCGTGGGCAATCAGGTCACCATGAGCAGCTACTCCCTTGGCTTTAACGTCTTTATAATGGGTGAAATTAACATGTAGATTTCCCTTCATTCTAACCCTTATCAGTATCCAGCCCCTCACACACAGAATTCTATGGAGAGGGGGGAACGAGGAGGCTGCTGCCAGCTTATTCTATTCATGTCAAGTGGTAGAGTATTATCTCACTAGATATACTATTATTAAAGGGGTTCCCCACAGGCACTTTCCACACTGATTGGTTCAGTTGAGCTCCGCACCCCTCAGCTGACATCCAGCTGTCAGAAGGAGAAGATCTGCAGTAGTCTGGGGTTATACAGTGAACAATGCCAGAAGGCTCAGGCCACTGTATAGTGCTGACATCAGACTACTGCAGCTCTGTGCCTGTTAGCTGCTCCTGGCTCCGCCCAATGCAGTAGCTTCAAGTGCCAGGAGGCAGCCAATCAGCAGATTAGTGTAGGGTGCGGGTGTCAGACCTCCACCAATCAGATACTGATGGCCTGCTCTCAGTCAGTGTAGCATTGCTCAGCCGCCACATACATCCGTGTCTGTACATAGGATTACAACGAAAAGTGGTTTTATAACTGGAGGTAAAAGTGAGAGCAGTATGACAAGATGAGGCTGAGCCAGTCTGATATCTGAAGAAATTGGAGGTATTCTCAGAAAGTCTGCACTAGTCTGACCATCCTTAGTGGGCATTAACCCCTTCCCTCTGCAGCTGCTTTCGTCTCTCCCTCCCTGCCTTCCAAAGGCCATCACTTTTTTATTTTTCAGTACACAGAACCGTGCCATGACTTATTTATAGAAGACATTGGGGCAAATTTAATAAGACTGGCACATAGTACACCAGTCTTAATGAACGCTAGGTCACTGATCTGAGGAGTAAATGATAATTGATATGGGGGTCTTCCTAGACTGAACCACTAACAGTGGACAAAAATTTACAGACCAGACCTGGTATCTAAAATATAAATTTTACTGAAACTTGTTTAAAAAGTAAATAGATAAATCTGAGGAAATAAAATCATTAAATACTCCGGACCATGACCTGCAAGGACCTGAACACCAGAGATAAGGTGTCCCGGTCTATACACCAGAGATAAGGTGTCCCGGTCTATACACCATAGATAAGGTGTCCAGCTCTATACACCATAGATAAGGTCTCCCGGTCTATACACCATAGATAATGTGTCCCGGTCTATACACCATAGATAATGTGTCCCAGTCTATACACCAGAGATAAGGTGTCCCGGTCTATTAGCCATAGATAAGGTGTCCCGGTCTATACACCACAGATAAGGTGTCTCGGTCTATACGCCATAGATAAGGTGTCCAGGTCTATACACCATAGATAAGGTCTCCCGGTCTATACACCATAGATAATGTGTCCCGGTCTATACACCATAGATAATGTGTCCCAGTCTATACACCAGAGATAAGGTGTCCCGGTCTATTAGCCATAGATAAGGTGTCCCGGTCTATACACCACAGATAAGGTGTCTCGGTCTATACGCCATAGATAAGTTGTCCCGGCCTATACGCCAGAGATAAGGTGTCCCGGTCTATACACCATAGATAAGGTGTCCAGGTCTATACACCATAGATAAGGTGTCCAGGTCTATACACCATAGATAACGTGTCCCGGTCTATACACCATAGATAAGGTGTCCTGGTCTATACACCATAGATAAGGTGTCCTGGTCTATACACCATAGATAAGGCGTCCCGGTCTATATGCCATAGATAAGGCGTCCCGGTCTATACGCCATAGATAAGTTGTCCCGGCCTATACGCCAGAGATAAGGTGTCCAGGTCTATACGCCATAGATAAGTTGTCCCGGCCTATACGCCAGAGATGAGGTGTCCAGGTCTATACACCAGAGATAAGGTGTCCAGGTCTATACACCATAGATAAGGTGTCCCGGTCTATACACCATAGATAAGGTGTCCTGGTCTATACGCCATAGATAAGGTGTCCTGGTCTATACGCCATAGATAACGTGTCCCAATGTATATACCATAGAATGTGTCCCGGCAGCTGGTTGAGCATTCAGTATGTGAAGTTGTAAATGGTCAGACTGGACTTCTATTCTATATGACTGATCTTATCTGTAATGATGAGTGAGGGCCCCAGCCATGGTGTCATTGGGCATAGTGTATGTAGGGATGACCTGTGGCCTGGGAATGGTGAAGAACCCATTATGTTATACCATACTATACTATGCCAGTAAACCTGCAGCATTAGTAGTTTTTATATCACACCCCTACCTCATTCTCCACCAGTAGTTTGGCCCTCTCTTCAGGAGATTTGTTGGCAGATTTCTCTAGGAAGTCCTTCAAAGCAGAATCCTGATCTGTAACAATTCAGACTCCATGAATACTGTCTGCATATCCACCTTCACATAACATCTCATGATACATAGTTATGTCCAAATCAGATGCAACAACCCTCATTCCAGTCTGTGGCTTTGGCTTCTCATCTTGTTTTGTGCCCTTAAAGGGGTTTTCTAGGCTTAATAACTGATGACCTATACCTAACATGAATTATCAGCAGAAGACTGGAGGAGGTCTGACACCTAACCCCCTCCACCGATCAGCTGTTTGAAGAGGTCTCCACATTCAGGTGAGAGCTGCAGTCTCTTCACTACTTAGTAAGCACAGCGCTGTACACTGTATAGTGCTTCTACTTGATATTGCAGCTCTGCCCATTCCTTTTAATGGGACCGAGCTCTAATCAGGCCATGTAACCCATGAACATGGTATCACATGACCTGTGAAACACTGATGCCTGAAGCAGCAGATCCACCAACTAAAATTGGGAAGTATATAAAGTCTTTTCTATGCAAGAGCTCAGTCATGTCTTCCTTTGTCAGATTCCAATGTCTGGCTGTAAGACAACTGGCTGAAGCAGGACTTTCTCCTCCCTTCTATAGGATGAAAGCCCTACCTGTGAAAATATAGATATATAGAGCTATCTATCTATAGATAATTCTATCTATTTAATATAGATCTATCTATCTATCTGCTGGTACGTGTCTTCCACCCAGAACTATATACTGATCCTACCCCTCCATACAAATCTACATCTGCTGCTGTGTTAAATATATCTATCTATCTATCTATCTATCTATCTATCTATCTGCTGGTACGTGTCTTACACTTTGTTAATGCATTAACTTTGAAACCACTGTCTCTCCTTCCCCTGCTGACTTCTCACCTACGCCTTCCTGACGTCTGATTCTATCTGCTGTTCCCACACCCCCTATTCACACCTGATACACATGAAACAAATATATTACCAGTTAGTATAAATCTGCAGCCAGTGGTCAGCTATGACCTGGTCAGCGCAGCTCCAAGTGCAGTTCTAAGTATATAGACCAGACTTAGGCCAGACTTGGAACAGAAGGTAACAAGCAACTAATAGGACACTTAGTTATAAAGTATAGAAATGCTTCTCACTATAATCAGTGTTGTTCTTCCCATAATTGTAAAAACCACTTTGCCACCTCAAACCAGCCATGTCACTAAGAATATCTTTATCTCTCCATCTATCCTACCCCACCATCTGCCCTTCTCTGCGCAGCTACTCACACACCCACACACACCTGCCCCAGACACACACAACCTCCCCACACTCTCTCCTCCTTACACCTGCTATCCCTCTCCCTGCTACTCCTCACTTCTGGTGACATCTCCTAATCCTGGACCGCCCCAGCACTCCCCTGCTGTCGTATCTGTCCGCACAACCGGCATCAGCGCATGAAACCCCCGGTTGTGCGGACAGATACGACAGCAGGGGGTTTCACCTTACCCCTATCTTACCCGTTCCTGCCCCTCCTCACGCCCTCCCCGGTGCACTATGGAACGCTCGCTCTGTACGCAACAAACTTGACGACATCCACGACCTCTTCATTTCTCATAAATTATCATTTCTCAGTATCACAGAAACATGGCTGACACCCTCAGACACCTCCTCCCCCTGCTGCCCTCTCCTATGGAGGTTTGCAATTCTCACACACTCCCCACCCCAACAATAAACCTGGTGGAGGCGTAGGCGTACTCCTGTCTGACAATTACTCCTTCACCCCAATCCAACCGCTACCTGCTCTCACCCTCCCCTCCTTTGACTCTGTCCGCATTTACTCACCCTCCAACCTTCAACTGGCCGTCATATATCGACCGCCAGGACCTACCGCTGCCTTTATCGACCACTTCACCACCTGGCTAACGCACTTCCTATCCACAGACACCCCCACCATCATCATGGGGGATTTCAACATCCCCATTAACACAAACCACCCCCCCGCTTCCAATCTCCTGTCACTCACTACCTCCTTTGGTCTCTCTCAATGGTCCTCCTCTGCCATCCACACAAAGGGGCACACGCTGGACCTCATAGTCACCCGCCTCTGCTCTCTAGTCAACCTCTCTAACCCTCCGTCCACGCTCTCTGACCACAACCTGCTGACATTCTCTGCCCTCTCCTCTGTAATAGACCCTCCAACCCCTAAACCAACACGCCCCGGCAGAAACCTTAATCACCTTAACATCCGCACGCTCTCAGACTCTCTCCGACCGCTCGCTGACATATCCTCACTCCAGGATGCAGATACCGCCGCTGACTTCTACAACACCACCATTGCCTCAGCCCTTGACTCTGTGGTCCCTCTCACTAACACCAGAGTCCAACCGATCAATAGGCAACCCTGGCACACTGACCTGACTAAAAAACTGAGACGAGCCTCACGGGTTGCAGAGCGCCTCTGGAAGAAAAACCACTCCCAGGAAGACTTCCTTAGGTATAAAGAGGCAGTTCTCACATTCAAGAACGCACTCACCTCTGCAAAGCAGGTCTACTTCTCCGCACTAATATCTGCCCTATCCCGCAACCCCAAACAGCTATTCACTACCTTCAACTCCCTTCTCCGTCCTCCTGTGCCCCCTCCGACATCACTTATCACAGCTGATGACTTTGCCTCTTATTTCAAAAGCAGAAGTGACACCATCAGAGACAGTCTCACCCTACACCCCCCGACAACCACCCCACCCGACTGTCCTGTGCTCTTCATCTATAACCTGTTTCTCCACCATCACTGATGAAAAGCTCTCCACCCTAATCTCTAAATCCCACCTCACCTCCCGCGCGTGACCCAATCCAGTCACATCTCATCCCCAAACTCTCTGAAGTCATTACTCCAGCCCTAACCCATCTCTTCAACCTATCCCTAACCAATGGATCCTTCCCTTCCGCCTTCAAACATGCTACCGTCACACCTACACTTAAGAAACCCTCCCTGGACCCGTCCTCTCCAGCCAACTATCGCCCCATCTCACTGCTCCCGTATGCCTCAAAACTACTAGAGCAACACGTCCTCTCCGAACTGTCCTCCTATCTCTCGTCCAATGTGCTCTCTGACAGACTACAGTCAGGGTTCAGACCCCATCACTCCACAGAAACTGCCCTAACCAAGGTCACTAACGACCTTCTAACTGCCAAAGCCAAACGTCACTTCTCTGTCCTCCTCCTCCTCCTCTGTCACTACTCTGTCCTCCTCTCCTCTCCTCTGCCTCTCACACAGTCGACCATTCCCTCCTGCTAGAAACTCTCTCATCCCTTGGCATCTCTGACCTGGCCCTTTCCTGGATCTCCTCATACCTCACCAACCTCACATTCAGCGTCTCCCACTCGCACACTACCTCCCCGCCACGCCCTCTTTCTGTAGGTGTCCCCCAAGGCTCCGTCCTAGGACCCCTCCTGTTCTCAATCTACACCCTAGGCCTTGGCCAACTCATAGAATCTCATGGTTTCCATTACCATTGCTATGCTGACGACACCCAAATATATCTCTCTGGACCAGACATTACCTCCCTGTTGTCCAGAGTCCCAGAATGTCTCGCAGCCTTAGCCTCCTTTCTCTCCTCCCGCTTTCTCAAACTCAACATGGAGAAAATGGAGTTCATAATCTTCACCCCTCCACGCACGACCCCCCTACCTGACCCATCTATCAAAATTAATGAAACCACACTTACCCCAGTCCCCAGCCCGCTGCCTTGGGAGAACCTTAGACTCTGACCTATCCTTCAAGCCGCACATCCAAACCCTCAACACCTCCTGCCGCCTCCAACTCAAGAACATCCACCGAATCCGCTCCTTCCTCACCCCTGAAACTACAAAGATGCTAGTCCACGCCCTCATAATCTCCCGCCTAGACTACTGTAACACCCTTCTCCATGGCCTCCCAGCTAACATTCTCGCCCCCCTCCAGTCCACCTTAAACTGTGCTGCTCGCCTAATACACCTCTCCCCCCATTCTTCATCGGCCGCTCCCCTCTGCCAATCCTTTCACTGGCTACCCGTTGCCCAGCAAATAGAGTTCAAAATGACTAACACTGACATACAAAGCAATCCACAGCCTGTCCCCTCCATATATCTCCGACCTAATCTCCCGCTACCTGCCCACACGTAACCTCCGATCCTCCAAAGACCTCCTACTCCGTTCTGCTCTTATCCGCTCTTCACACAACCGTCTCCAAGACTTCTCCTGGGCATCCCCCATACTCTGGAACTCATTACCAAGACACATAAGACTGACCCCACAGTCACAAGCTTCAAGAAGGCCCTGAAGACTCACCTATTCAGGAAGGCCTACAACCTCCAATAACACTACTGTCACCACACCGCCATCTGTACAACCTCCAATAACACTACTGTCACCACACCGCCATCTGTACAACCTCCAATAACACTACTGTCACCACACCGCCATCTATACAACCTCCAATAACACTACTGTCACCACACCGCCATCTGTACAGCCTCTACCCTCACCTACTGTCTCTATCCCTCTTCTCTCATAGATTGTAAGCCCTTGTGGGCAGGGCCCTCTATCCCACTGTGCCAGTGATTACTGCTAGTATTATCTGTTTTGTATATCTTGTGTACTGTATGTAAATCCGCAAATGTAAAGCACCATGGGATTAATATAATAATGTACAGAGCACCATGGGATTAATATAATAATGTACAGAGTGCCATGGGATTAATATAATAATGTACAGCATCATGGAATTAATATAATAATGTACAGCATCATGGAATTAATATAATAATGTACAGAGCACCATGGAAGTAATATAATAATGTACAGCACCATGGGATTAATATAATAATGTACAGCACCATGGAATTAATACAATAATGTACAGAATCATGGAATTAATATAATAATGTACAGAGCACCATGGGATTAATATAATAATGTACAGAGCACCATGGGATTAATATAATAATGTACAGATCACCATGGGATTAATATAATAATGTACAGAGCACCATGGAATTAATATAGTAATGTACAGCACCATGGGATTAATATAATAATGTACAGAGCACCATGGGATTAATATAATAATGTACAGCACCATGGGATTAATATAATAATGTACAGCACCATGGAATTAATATAATAATGTACAGAGCACCATGGGATTAATATAATAATGTACAGAGCACCATGGAATTAATATAATAATGTACATAGCACCATGGAATTAATATAATAATGTACAGAGCACCATGGGATTAATATAATAATGTACAGAGCACCATGGGATTAATATAATAATGTACAGAGCACCATGGGATTAATATAATAATGTACAGCACCATGGAATTAATATAATAATGTACATAGCACCATGGGATTAATATAATAATGTACAGAGCACCATGGGATTAATATAATAATGTACAGCACCATGGAATTAATATAATAATGTACAGAGCACCATGGGATTAACATAATAATGTACAGCACCATGGGATTAATATAATAATGTACAGAGCACCATGGGATTAATATAATAATGTACAGAGCACCATGGGATTAATATAATAATGTACAGAGCACCATGGGATTAATATAATAATGTACAGATCACCATGGGATTAATATAATAATGTACAGAGCACCATGGGATTAATATAATAATGTACAGAGCACCATGGAATTAATATAATAATGTACAGAGCACCATGGGATTAATATAATAATGTACAGAGCACCATGGGATTAATATAATAATGTACAGAGCACCATGGGATTAATATAATAATGTACAGATCACCATGGGATTAATATAATAATGTACAGAGCACCATGGAATTAATATAATAATGTATAGAGCACCATGGAATTAATATAATAATGTACAGAGCACCATGGGATTAATATAATAATGTACAGCACCATGGAATTAATATAATAATGTACAGAGCACCATGGAATTAATATAATAATGTACAGAGCACCATGGGATTAATATAATAATGTACAGAGCACCATGGGATTAATATAATAATGTACAGAGCACCATGGGATTAATATAATAATGTACAGAGCACTATGGGATTAATATAATAATGTACATAGCACCATGGAATTAATATAATAATGTACAGAGCACCATGGGATTAATATAATAATGTACAGAGCACCATGGAATTAATATAATAATGTACAGAGCACCATGGGAATAATATAATAATGTACAGAGCACCATGTAATTAATATAATAATATACAGAGCACCATGGAATTAATATAATAATGTACAGATCACCATGGGATTAATATAATAATGTACAGAGCACCATGGAATTAATATAGTAATGTACAGAGCACCATGGAATTAATATAATAATGTACAGCACCATGGAATTAATATAATAATGTAAATAGCACCATGGGATTAATATAATAATGTACATAGCACCATGGGATTAATATAATAATGTACAGAACATGGGATTAATATAATAATGTACAGCACCATGGGATTAATATAATAATGTACAGAGCACCATGGGATTAATATAATAATGTACATAGCACCATGGGATTAATATAATAATGTACAGAGCACCATGGGATTAATATAATAATGTACAGAACATGGGATTAATATAATAATGTACAGCACCATGGGATTAATATAATAATGTACAGAGCACCATGGGATTAATATAATAATGTACAGAGCACCATGGAAGTAATATAATAATGTACAGCACCATGGAATTACTATAATAATGTACAGCACCATGGAATTAATATAATAATGTACAGAGCACCATGGAATTAATATAATAATGTACAGAGCACCATGGGATTAATATAATAATGTACAGCACCATGGAATTACTATAATAATGTACAGAGCACCATGGGATTAATATAATAATGTACAGCACCATGGGATTAATATAATAATGTACAGCACCATGGAATTAATATAATAATGTACAGTATCATGGAATTAATATAATAATGTACAGAGCACCATGGAATTAATATAATAATGTACAGAGCACCATGGGATTAATATAATAATGTACAGCACCATGGAATTAATATAATAATGTACAGAGCACCATGGGATTAATATAATAATGTACAGAGCACCATGGGATTAATATAATAATGTACAGATCACCATGGGATTAATATAATAATGTACAGAGCACCATGGGATTAATATAATAATGTACAGAGCACCATGGGATTAATATAATAATGTACAGAACACCATGGGATTAATATAATAATGTACAGAGCACCATGGAATTAATATAATAATGTACAGAGCACCATGGGATTAATATAATAATGTACAGATCACCATGGGATTAATATAATAATGTACAGAGCACCATGGGATTAATATAATAATGTACAGAGCACCATGGGATTAATATAATAATGTACAGTACCATGGAATTAATATAATAATGTACAGAGCACCATGGGATTAATATAATAATGTACAGAGCACCATGGAATTAATACAATACTATACAGAGCACCATGGGAGTAATATAATAATGTACAGAGCACCATGGGATTAATATAATAATGTACAGAGCACCATGGGATTAATATAATAATGTACAGAGCACCATGGAATTAATATAGTAATGTACAGAGCACCATGGGATTAATATAATAATGTACAGAGCACCATGGAATTAATATAATAATGTACAGAGCACCATGGGATTAATATAATAATGTACAGAGCACCATGGGATTAATATAATAATGTACAGAGCACCATGGGATTAATATAATAATGTACAGAGCACCATGGAATTAATATAATAATGTACAGAGCACCATGGGATTAATATAATAATGTACAGCACCATGGAATTAATATAATAATGTACAGATCACCATGGAATTAATATAATAATGTACAGATCACCATGGAATTAATATAATAATGTACAGAGTACCATGGGATTAATATAATAATGTACAGAGCACCATGGGATTAATATAATAATGTACAGAGCACCATGGAATTAATATAATAATGTACAGAGCACCATGGGATTAATATAATAATGTACAGAGCACCATGGGATTAATATAATAATGTACAGAGCACCATGGAATTAATATAATAATGTACAGAGCACCATGGGATTAATATAATAATGTACAGCACCATGGAATTAATACAATACTATACAGAGCACCATGGGAGTAATATAATAATGTACAGAGCACCATGGGATTAATATAATAATGTACAGAGCACCATGGGATTAATATAATAATGTACAGAGCACCATGGGATTAATATAATAATGTACAGAGCACCATGGAATTAATATAATAATGTACAGAGCACCATGGGATTAATATAATAATGTACAGCACCATGGAATTAATATAATAATGTACAGATCACCATGGAATTAATATAATAATGTACAGATCACCATGGAATTAATATAATAATGTACAGAGTACCATGGGATTAATATAATAATGTACAGAGCACCATGGGATTAATATAATAATGTACAGAGCACCATGGAATTAATATAATAATGTACAGAGCACCATGGGATTAATATAATAATGTACAGAGCACCATGGGATTAATATAATAATGTACAGAGCACCATGGAATTAATATAATAATGTACAGAGCACCATGGGATTAATATAATAATGTACAGCACCATGGAATTAATACAATACTATACAGAGCACCATGGGAGTAATATAATAATGTACAGAGCACCATGGGATTAATATAATAATGTACAGAGCACCATGGGATTAATATAATAATGTACAGAGCACCATGGAATTAATATAATAATGTACAGAGCACCATGGGATTAATATAATAATGTACAGAGCACCATGGAATTAATATAATAATGTACAGTACCATGGAATTAATATAATAATGTACAGAGCACCATGGGATTAATATAATAATGTACAGAGCACCATGGACTTAATGGTGCTATATAAATAAACAATAATAATAATAATAATAATAATAATAAAAAATGGCACACATCAGCAGTGGATCAGGCCCCTTTGTCCTCTGCCGGATTATTGAGAAGATGCTGACTACTGAGAAGATTCTTCTTTCCCTCTGGCATTCACTTCTAGGCTGAAATCTTTCCAGACACTTCTAATACGGCCTTAGATATTTAACCATTTCTACCAGAAGGATTGGGCCCACTCACCGAAACTCAGCTTGTCTTTATTGTTGGCTATGGCATGGATGAAGCCAACCATTCCACAGGGGTTCTCGAGGGTGTCTGCTATGAAATACACCGAGGCATCCAGCTCCTTGTCCTTCTGTTCATCATCTCGCTTCTTCAATTCTCCATGCTAAAACAACAGAAGTCTCAAGGAATCATTACACCAAAAATGGAGCAATCCAAAGTACTCAATCTGATCATCCGTAAAATTCTAGAGATACTAAACCTACTTGTACAATGAATTACCCCAAATGCGCTGCCGTATTCCAAGAACTGGAACTATCTTTCCAACAGACCCAAACAATTGCTTGGTTTCTGCAGGCCAAGCTATAGTTTGTTGTTTCAAGTTTTGTACATATGACTGATCCCCGTTCCATTTTTGGAACCCAGGGATGAAGAAAACTAGAAAATTTCAGTATTACAGCATTTAAGGAGGGCTGGTGCCAGCAGCAATGTGTAGTAATGCATATTATAATGAGATCAAGGTGGGTGTTTTCTACTCCCTACAGGATACTTCAACAGGAGATCACTTGATCATTTCATGATATATATATATATATATATATATACCGTGTTTCTCCGAAAATAAGGCAGGGTCTTATATTTGGAGAAACAGGGTGTATATATAGTGTATATATTACACTTGTCATCACAACAATCCGATTGGGCCCTGTCTCTGCTGAGGCCTACATATGTCTGCAGACATGGCAGATTTAGGGGTCTTCACTAGGCTCCTGGCTGATATAACCCATCGGCATGGACACTGCTCCTTATACCCATTCAGAAGCAGCAGTTGGTGCTGACTGCGGCATACGAAGTGTTAAAGAGCCAGAACCGAAGTTCTCTGATCCCAGCGTTTACAGTGGATGCCCCACTGTCAGTCACTAGCAGGCTCCTGCTGTCATTGGACAGGCACAGCTCCACAATATACACTTGTCCTCTAGCATTAAGGAGTTAAAGGTTTTGGCAATGTTCCCCCGGTAGAGGAGCTCTGCTATATACTGTAGTATAGTCTGAGAACAATGTGAAGGCTATCCCCTTCTCTAAGAGTCAGAAAACTGGAATGTCTTGGCATTAAAAACATCACCAGCGCTCACATCTCTCCTTTCTAATCCATGTCATAGATTAGACATCTAGTCATCCTGAATTGGGGGAACCAACTTTACCGGCGGCATCCTAATCTACTGAATGGGACTTGTTTAATGCTGCTGATGGCCATAATGTGCTGGATTTAGCTCTATGACCGAGGAGAATGGAAATCAATAGCACAGATGTGAACAGACTCCTAGAGCACTTTCACAGTTGCATTTTGATGAGATTTTTGCATTGTCTTTACAGAGAAGTTCTCAATCCCTAAGTGGTGAGCTGCCCAGATGCCAGTCAGACCCCTTTAATAGAGCCTCTTATAGTAGTATTGTGCTTCAGGTGGTCCTACTTAATGTGCTGAACTGTTCCTTGCGCTCAGAACACTGTTCACAAGCATATCAAGAATGGCAATTACAGCAGCTCCCAGCCTGGCTAAGCAGCATCACAAGGCCCAAAGCCTCTGGGTGTACAAGTGGCATGTGACAGCCAACCAGGACAAGAGGTGCTGTAACTAGCATGGCCTGAAGAGTAGAAACTGTCAAATACTATCTCCTAAGATAAGAAGGAAATAGAAGAGGCGCAGACTAGATGGATCAGGTGGACTTTTTCTGAAAGCTGCCATTAGTTGACCATCGGCAGACAACCATTGTTGCCAGCTAAATCTGTAGGTAGCCACTGGAGGCGCTCCCTCCCCTCTAGTAGAGCACATGGACAGAAGGCGTCTTCATGAAATAATACTTATATGAAACACCCTTAAAATCCTAACCCAGACAATAGTACTAAACCAGTAGAATTGTCAATGTCAACATTATGTGAGATCTGACAGTCGGCACATCACAAAAGGTTATAAAACCATCACGTTACCTGTGTAGTGTGCGAGAAGAGCAGCAGCACTGCATAGACTTCATGGGAGAAGGACTGGAGGTAAGCTTCCTCAAAACCCAGGATATCCACAAACTTGAAGGGCGGTGGGACCCCCACTCTTCGCAATAACTGCAAATAAGAAAACAAGTTTAGGATAAGTGCAAGTAGAAATTAAGAAGAGAAGATGGAGGAAAGTAGAGAACCTCACCCAAAAGTACTGAAGCCTGGGCAATAAGTAGAAATGTACAAGAGAAGATGGAGGAAAGTAGAGAACTTCACCCAAAAATACTGAAGCCTGGGCAATAAGGAGAAATGTACAAGAGAAGATGGAGGAAAGTAGAGAACTTCACCCAAAAATACTGAAGCCTGGACAATAAGGAGAAATCTACAAGAGAAGATGGAGGAAAGTAGAGAACATCACCCAAAAATACTGAAGCCTGGACAATAAGGAGAAACCTACAAGAGAAGATAGAAGAAAGTAGAGAACCTCACCCAAAAATACTGAAGTCTGGACAATAAGGAGAAATCTACAAGAGAAGATGGAGGAAAGTAGAGAACTTCACCCAAAAGTACTGAAGCCTGGACAATAAGGAGAAACATACAAGAGAAGATAGAGGAAAGTAGAGAACCTCACCCAAAAATACTGAAGCCTGGACAATAAGGAGAAACCTACAAGAGAAGATGGAGGAAAGTAGAGAACTTCACCCAAAAGTACTGAAGTCTGGACAATAAGGAGAAACCTACAAGAGAAGATGGAGGAAAGTAGAGAACCTCACCCAAAAATACTGAAGCCTGGACAATAAGGAGAAATCTACAAGAGAAGATGGAGGAAAGTAGAGAACTTCACCCAAAAATACTGAAGCCTGGACAATAAGGAGAAATCTACAAGAGAAGATGGAGGAAAGTAGAGAACTTCACCCAAAAGTACTGAAGCCTGCACAATAAGGAGAAATCTACAAGAGAAGATGGAAGTAAATAGGGAACATCACTCAAAAATACTGAAGCCTGGACAATAAGGAGAAATCTACAAGAGAAGATAGAAGAAAGTAGAGAACCTCACCCAAAAATACTGAAGTCTGGACAATAAGGAGAAACCTACAAGAGAAGATGGAGGAAAGTAGAGAACCTCACCCAAAAATACTGAAGCCTGGACAATAAGGAGAAACCTACAAGAGAAGATGGAGGAAAGTAGAGAACCTCACCCAAAAATACTGAAGCCTGGACAATAAGGAGAAATCTACAAGAGAAGATGGAGGAAAGTAGAGAACCTCACCCAAAAATACTGAAGCCTGGACAATAAGGAGAAATCTACAAGAGAAGATGGAGGAAAGTAGAGAACCTCACCCAAAAATACTGAAGTCTGGACAATAAGGAGAAATCTACAAGAGAAGATGGAGGAAAGTAGAGAACCTCACCCAAAAATACTGAAGTCTGCACAATAAGGAGAAATCTACAAGAGAAGATGGAAGTAAATAGGGAACATCACTCAAAAATACTGAAGCCTGGACAATAAGGAGAAATCTACAAGAGAAGATAGAAGAAAGTAGAGAACCTCACCCAAAAATACTGAAGTCTGGACAATAAGGAGAAACCTACAAGAGAAGATGGAGGAAAGTAGAGAACCTCACCCAAAAATACTGAAGCCTGGACAATAAGGAGAAACCTACAAGAGAAGATGGAGGAAAGTAGAGAACCTCACCCAAAAATACTGAAGCCTGGACAATAAGGAGAAATCTACAAGAGAAGATGGAGGAAAGTAGAGAACATCACCCAAAAATACTAAAGTCTGGACAATAAGGAGATATCTACAAGAGAAGATAGAAGAAAGTAGAGAACCTCACCCAAAAGTACTGAAGCCTGGGCAATAAGTAGAAATGTACAAGAGAAGATGGAGGAAAGTAGAGAACTTCACCCAAAAATACTGAAGCCTGGGCAATAAGGAGAAATGTACAAGAGAAGATGGAGGAAAGTAGAGAACTTCACCCAAAAATACTGAAGCCTGGACAATAAGGAGAAATCTACAAGAGAAGATGGAGGAAAGTAGAGAACATCACCCAAAAATACTGAAGCCTGGACAATAAGGAGAAACCTACAAGAGAAGATAGAAGAAAGTAGAGAACCTCACCCAAAAATACTGAAGTCTGGACAATAAGGAGAAATCTACAAGAGAAGATGGAGGAAAGTAGAGAACTTCACCCAAAAGTACTGAAGCCTGGACAATAAGGAGAAACATACAAGAGAAGATAGAGGAAAGTAGAGAACCTCACCCAAAAATACTGAAGCCTGGACAATAAGGAGAAACCTACAAGAGAAGATGGAGGAAAGTAGAGAACTTCACCCAAAAGTACTGAAGTCTGGACAATAAGGAGAAACCTACAAGAGAAGATGGAGGAAAGTAGAGAACCTCACCCAAAAATACTGAAGCCTGGACAATAAGGAGAAATCTACAAGAGAAGATGGAGGAAAGTAGAGAACTTCACCCAAAAATACTGAAGCCTGGACAATAAGGAGAAATCTACAAGAGAAGATGGAGGAAAGTAGAGAACTTCACCCAAAAGTACTGAAGCCTGCACAATAAGGAGAAATCTACAAGAGAAGATGGAAGTAAATAGGGAACATCACTCAAAAATACTGAAGCCTGGACAATAAGGAGAAATCTACAAGAGAAGATAGAAGAAAGTAGAGAACCTCACCCAAAAATACTGAAGTCTGGACAATAAGGAGAAACCTACAAGAGAAGATGGAGGAAAGTAGAGAACCTCACCCAAAAATACTGAAGCCTGGACAATAAGGAGAAACCTACAAGAGAAGATGGAGGAAAGTAGAGAACCTCACCCAAAAATACTGAAGCCTGGACAATAAGGAGAAATCTACAAGAGAAGATGGAGGAAAGTAGAGAACATCACCCAAAAATACTAAAGTCTGGACAATAAGGAGATATCTACAAGAGAAGATAGAAGAAAGTAGAGAACCTCACCCAAAAATACTGAAGTCTGGACAATAAGGAGAAACCTACAAGAGAAGATGGAGGAAAGTAGAGAACCTCACCCAAAAATACTGAAGCCTGCACAATAAGGAGAAATCTACAAGAGAAGATGGAAGTAAATAGGGAACATCACTCAAAAATACTGAAGCCTGGACAATAAGGAGAAATCTACAAGAGAAGATAGAAGAAAGTAGAGAACCTCACCCAAAAATACTGAAGTCTGGACAATAAGGAGAAACCTACAAGAGAAGATGGAGGAAAGTAGAGAACCTCACCCAAAAATACTGAAGCCTGGACAATAAGGAGAAACCTACAAGAGAAGATGGAGGAAAGTAGAGAACCTCACCCAAAAATACTGAAGCCTGGACAATAAGGAGAAATCTACAAGAGAAGATGGAGGAAAGTAGAGAACATCACCCAAAAATACTAAAGTCTGGACAATAAGGAGATATCTACAAGAGAAGATAGAAGAAAGTAGAGAACCTCACCCAAAAATACTGAAGTCTGGACAATAAGGAGAAACCTACAAGAGAAGATAGAAGAAAGTAGAGAACTTCACCCAAAAATACTGAAGCCTGGACAATAAGGAGAAACCTACAAGAGAAGATGGAGGAAAGTAGAGAACTTCACCCAAAAATACTGAAGTCTGGACAATAAGGAGATATCTACAAGAGAAGATGGAGGAAAGTAGAGAACCTCACCCAAAAATACTGAAGCCTGGACAATAAGGAGAAATCTACAAGAGAAGATGGAGGAAAGTAGAGAACCTCACCCAAAAGTTCTGAAGTCTGGACAATAAGGAGAAATAAGGAGAGGTGTGATCTCTGACTAATGGGATGTACAGAGGTGTGATCTCTGACTAATGGGATGTGCAGAGGTGTGATCTCTGACTAATGGATGTGCAGGGGTGTGATCTCTGACTAATGGATGTGCAGGGGTGTGATCTCTGACTAATGGATGTGCAGGGGTGTGATCTCTGACTAATGGATGTGCAGGGGTGTGATCTCTGACTAATGGATGTGCAGGGGTGTGATCTCTGACTAATGGATGTGCAGGGGTGTGATCTCTGACTAATGGATGTGCAGGGGTGTGATGTCGTCCAATTCAATGACACAAGTCACAGGGTATTATGTAAAGTCTCGTGGGCCCTGGTGCAAGTGTTCAGCTTGGGCGTAGCTACTCCCAATCCCCCACCCCATTATCAAATACAGGCCCCACCCTGCAAAATAACCAAAATCCACCAGGGAAATACATTTCAATCATTTATATTTATATTTCCTCAGAGACCCCTCCATGACATTACAGACCCCCCTATTATCACATTACAGACCCCCCTATTATCACATTACAGACCCCCTATTATCACATTACAGACCCCCTATTATCACATTACAGACCCCCTATTATCACATTACAGACCCCCTATTATCACATTACAGACCCCCTATTATCACATTACAGACCCCCCTATTATCACATTACAGACCCCCCTATTATCACATTACAGACCCCCCTATTATCACATTACAGACCCCCTATTATCACATTACAGACCCCCTATTATCACATTACAGACCCCCTATTATCACATTACAGACCCCCTATTATCACATTACAGACCCCCCTATTATCACATTACAGACCCCCCTATTATCACATTACAGACCCCCCTATTATCACATTACAGACCCCCCTATTATCACATTACAGACCCCCCTATTATCACATTACAGACCCCTATATTATCACATTACAGACCCCCTATTATCACATTACAGACCCCCCTATTATCACATTACAGACCCCCCTATTATCACATTACAGACCCCCCTATTATCACATTACAGACCCCTATATTATCACATTACAGACCCCTCCATGACATCACAGACCCCCCTATTATCACATTACAGACCCCCCTATTATCACATTACAGACCCCCCTATTATCACATTACAGACCCCCTATTATCACATTACAGACCCCCTATTATCACATTACAGACCCCCCTATTATCACATTACAGACCCCCCTATTATCACATTACAGACCCCCCTATTATCACATTACAGACCCCCTATTATCACATTACAGACCCCCTATTATCACATTACAGACCCCCTATTATCACATTACAGACCCCCCTATTATCACATTACAGACCCCTATATTATCACATTACAGACCCCTCCATGACATCACAGACCCCCCTATTATCACATTACAGACCCCCCTATTATCACATTACAAACCCCCCTATTACCACATTACAGACCCCCCTATTATCACATTACAGACCCCTATATTATCACATTACAGACCCCCCTATTATCACATTACAGACCCCCATATTATCACATTACAGACCCCCTATTATCACATTACAGACCTCCTATTATCACATTACAGACCCCCCTATTATCACATTACAGACCCCCCTATTATCACATTACAGACCCCCTATTATCACATTACAGACCCCTATATTATCACATTACAGACCCCCTATTATCACATTACAGACCCCCCTATTATCACATTACAGACCCCCCTATTATCACATTACAGACCCCCCTATTATCACATTACAGACCCCCCTATTATCACATTACAGACCCCCTATTATCACATTACAGACCCCCTATTATCACATTACAGACCCCCCTATTATCACATTACAGACCCCTATATTATCACATTACAGACCCCCCTATTATCACATTACAGACCCCCCTATTATCACATTACAGACCCCCCCTATTATCACATTACAGACCCCCTATTATCACATTACAGACCCCCTATTATCACATTACAGACCCCCTATTATCACATTACAGACCCCCCTATTATCACATTACAGACCCCCCTATTATCACATTACAGACCCCCTATTATCACATTACAGACCCCCTATTATCACATTACAGACCCCCCTATTATCACATTACAGACCCCCCTATTATCACATTACAGACCCCCTATTATCACATTACAGACCCCTATATTATCACATTACAGACGCCCTATTATCACATTACAGACCCCCTATTATCACATTACAGACCCCCTATTATCACATTACAGACCCCCTATTATCACATTACAGACCCCCTATTATCACATTACAGACCCCCTATTATCACATTACAGACCCCCCTATTATCACATTACAGACCCCTATATTATCACATTACAGACCCCTCCATGACATCACAGACCCCCCTATTATCACATTACAGACCCCCCTATTATCACATTACAAACCCCCCTATTACCACATTACAGACCCCCCTATTATCACATTACAGACCCCTATATTATCACATTACAGACCCCCCTATTATCACATTACAGACCCCCATATTATCACATTACAGACCCCCCTATTATCACATTACAGACCCCCTATTATCACATTACAGACCCCCCTATTATCACATTACAGACCCCCCTATTATCACATTACAGACCCCCTATTATCACATTACAGACCCCCCTATTATCACATTACAGACCCCCCTATTATCACATTACAGACCCCCCTATTATCACATTACAGACCCCCCTATTATCACATTACAGACCCCCTATTATCACATTACAGACCCCCTATTATCACATTACAGACCCCCCTATTATCACATTACAGACCCCTATATTATCACATTACAGACCCCCCTATTATCACATTACAGACCCCCCTATTATCACATTACAGACCCCCCTATTATCACATTACAGACCCCCTATTATCACATTACAGACCCCCTATTATCACATTACAGACCCCCTATTATCACATTACAGACCCCCCTATTATCACATTACAGACCCCCCTATTATCACATTACAGACCCCCCTATTATCACATTACAGACCCCCTATTATCACATTACAGACCCCCTATTATCACATTACAGACCCCCTATTATCACATTACAGACCCCCCTATTATCACATTACAGACCCCCCTATTATCACATTACAGACCCCTATATTATCACATTACAGACCCCCCTATTATCACATTACAGACCCCCCTATTATCACATTACAGACCCCCCTATTATCACATTACAGACCCCCTATTATCACATTACAGACCCCCCTATTATCACATTACAGACCCCCCTATTATCACATTACAGACCCCCCTATTATCACATTACAGACCCCCTATTATCACATTACAGACCCCCTATTATCACATTACAGACCCCCCTATTATCACATTACAGACCCCCCTATTATCACATTACAGACCCCCCTATTATCACATTACAGACCCCCCTATTATCACATTACAGACCCCCTATTATCACATTACAGACCCCCCTATTATCACATTACAGACCCCCCTATTATCACATTACAGACCCCCTATTATCACATTACAGACCCCCCTATTATCACATTACAGACCCCCCTATTATCACATTACAGACCCCCCTATTATCACATTACAGACCCCCCTATTATCACATTACAGACCCCCTATTATCACATTACAGACCCCCTATTATCACATTACAGACCCCCCTATTATCACATTACAGACCCCCCTATTATCACATTACAGACCCCTATATTATCACATTACAGACCCCCTATTATCACATTACAGACCCCCCTATTATCACATTACAGACCCCCCTATTATCACATTACAGACCCCCCTATTATCACATTACAGACCCCCTATTATCACATTACAGACCCCCTATTATCACATTACAGACCCCCCTATTATCACATTACAGACCCCCTATTATCACATTACAGACCCCCTATTATCACATTACAGACCCCCTATTATCACATTACAGACCCCCCTATTATCACATTACAGACCCCCCTATTATCACATTACAGACCCCCTATTATCACATTACAGACCCCCTATTATCACATTACAGACCCCCACCACTTACCCTACCAGGCAGTATCAGTGAGCTTCTCCGTCTGCTACTTACTTGGCCGCATCACTCCATGTCTGGTCTGAACATGGCGTCTCTCTCCACTAGGGGGCATGACATGGAGCCGTCTCGTCTGATCACATAACCTTGTGGTGTCAGCGCCCCCCAGTGGACAGTCTGCACTAGGAGGAAGTAATGTAATAGCGGGGACATACCCCCGGGGGGTATTATGGGCCACTCGGCATAAAGAGCCCTGTCGCTGTGACCCTTATTGCTGCGCCATTGAAACCAAATAGGGCGCTGTACAGATTAGAAGACTGGCAGAAGCGATACTGTAACCCTTGTAGACATCTCCACGGCTCCGAACACTTACTTCATTTAGCACCTGCCAAGACACAGAAATGCAGAGTCAGAGTCACCCGACCAGTGAGAACTTACCTCAGTGTGAGCAGTGTGAGGGGCACTTACCGCACAGTTGGCTGACTGCTCCATGACCACCGCTGCTTTACTCCCTCTCCACACGTTGCGGCTATGGCTGAGAAGGGCCCCGCCCCGGCGGCTGTGACACGGCAGGACAGCTACCAACTGTATGAAGACAACCAGGGGAGATGGAGTCGGCTGGTACCTCGGGCTAATACTGGAGCGGCAGCTTAAACCCCCCTGTAGAGCGGAACCGAATGGGACGTTCCTGAAGTGTGAGGAGCGGGAAGACGCTACGGTTAGTAAGATTGTGGCCCCAGAGTCACAAATGGCCACCACAGCAATAGTGTACTTCACATAGAAGGGCCCAAATGTGGCCCCTAACCCCACAGCAACAGTGTAGTCACGTGGGGCACCCTCTGCTCAGCTACTCCACATTATCACATGACATGCTCCACTTAGGACTTATTCACACCACCGTTTTTGTACACATTAGTTACCGCATACTTACCAGCTTTCAAAGGACTGACGGGGGGCGAATCTAGGTATTGTAGGCCCTCGCTCCACCTATTCTCATCTATGTCCCTTTGTGCCCCCACAGTACACGGCCTCTTTAGTGGCCTCAACATGGTTTCTTGTGCTGCCCATATACTATAATACCCTCCTTATTGTGGCCCGCTCATTATAATGCCCCCTGGTGTGGGCCGGTGCACCTACCTCACCACACAGATCCTCCTCAATGTGGCCCCTTCATTATAATGTTCCCTGGTGTGGGCCGGTGCACCTACCTCACCACACAGCTCCTCTTTATTATAATGCCCCCTGGTGCGGGCCGGTGCACCTACCTCACCACACAGATCCTCCTCAATGTGGCCCCTTCATTATAATGATCCCTGGTGTGGGCCGGTGCACCTACCTCACCACATAGGTCCTCTTCATTATAATGTACCCTGGTATGGGCCGGTGCACCTACTTCACCACACAGCTTCTTTTCATTATAATGCCCCCTGGTGTGGGCCGGTGCACCTACCTCACCACACAGATCCTCCTCAATGTGGCCCCTTCATTATAATGCACCCTGGTACGGGCCAGTGTACCTACCTCACCACACAGCTCCACTTTATTATAATGCCCCCTGGTGCGGGCCGGTGCACCTACCTCACCACACAGATCCTCCTCAATGTGGCCCCTTCATTATAATGTTCCCTGGTGTGGGCCGGTGCACCTACCTCACCACATAGGTCCTCTTCATTATAATGTACCCTGGTATGGGCCGGTGCACCTACTTCACCACACAGCTTCTTTTCATTATAATGCCCCCTGGTGTGGGCCAGTGCAAGTATCTCACCACACAGGTCCTCTTCATTATAATGCCCCCTGGTGCGGGCCGGTGCACCTACCTCACCACACAGATCCTCCTCAATGTGGCCGCTTCATTATAATGCTCCCTAGTGTGGGCCGGTGCACCTACCTCACCACACAGATCCTCCTCAATGTGGCCCCTTCATTATAATGCCCCCTGGTGTGGGCCGGTGCACCTACCTCACCACACAGATCCTCCTCAATGTGGCCCCTTCATTATAATGTTCCCTGGTGTGGGCCGGTGCACCTACCTCACCACACAGATCCTCTTTATTATAATGCCCCCTGGTGTGGGACAGTGCACCTACCTCCTCTTCATTATAATGCCCCCTGGTATGGGCCGGTGCACCTACCTCCTCTTCATTATAATGCCCCCTGGTGTGGGCCGGTGCACCTACCTCACCACACAGCTCCTCTTTATTATAATGCCCCCAGGTGTGGGCCGGTGCACCTACCTCACCACACAGATCCTCCTCAATGTGGCCCCTTCATTATAATGCCCCCTGGTGCTGGCCGGTGCACCTAACTCACCACACAGCTCCTCTTCATTATAATGCCCCCTGGTGTGGGACGGTGCACCTACCTCACCACATAGCTCATCTTTATTATAATGCCCCCTGGTGTGGGCCGGTGCACCTACCTCACCACACAGATCCTCCTCAATGTGGCCCATTCATTATAATGTTCCCTGGTGTGGGCCGGTGCACCTACCTCACCACACAGCTCCTCTTTATTATAATGCCCCCTGGTGTGGGCCGGTGCACCTACCTCACCACACAGATCCTCCTCAATGTGGCCCCTTCATTATAATGTTCCCTTGTGTGGGCCGGTGCACCTACCTCACCACACAGATCCTCTTTATTATAATGCCCCCTGGTGTGGGCCGGTGCACCTACCTCACCACACAGATCCTCCTCAATGTGGCCCCTTCATTATAATGATCCCTGGTGTGGGCCGGTGCACCTACCTCACCACATAGGTCCTCTTCATTATAATGTACCCTGGTATGGGCTGGTGCACCTACTTCACCACACAGCTTCTTTTCATTATAATGCCCCCTGGTGTGGGCCGGTGCACCTACCTCACCACACAGATCCTCCTCAATGTGGCCCCTTCATTATAATGCACCCTGGTGCGGGCCAGTGTACCTACCTCACCACACAGCTCCACTTTATTATAATGCCCCCTGGTGCGGGCCGGTGCACCTACCTCACCACACAGATCCTCCTCAATGTGGCCCCTTCATTATAATGTTCCCTGGTGTGGGCCGGTGCACCTACCTCACCACATAGGTCCTCTTCATTATAATGTACCCTGGTATGGGCCGGTGCACCTACTTCACCACACAGCTTCTTTTCATTATAATGCCCCCTGGTGTGGGCCAGTGCACGTATCTCACCACACAGGTCCTCTTCATTATAATGCCCCCTGGTGCGGGCCGGTGCACCTACCTCACCACACAGATCCTCCTCAATGTGGCCCCTTCATTATAATGATCCCTGGTGTGGGCCGGTGCACCTACCTCACCACACAGCTCCTCTTTATTATAATGCCCCCTGGTGTGGGCCGGTGCACCTACCTCACCACACAGATCCTCCTCAATGTGGCCCCTTCATTATAATGTTCCCTGGTGTGGGCCGATGCACCCACCTCACCACACAGATCCTCTTTATTATAATGCCACCTGGTGTGGGCCGGTGCACCTACCTCACCACACAGATCCTCCTCAATGTGGCCCCTTCATTATGATCCCTGGTGTGGGCCGGTGCACCTACCTCACCACATAGGTCCTCTTCATTATAATGTACCCTGGTATGGGCCGGTGCACCTACTTCACCACACAGCTTCTTTTCATTATAATGCCCCCTGGTGTGGGCCGGTGCACCTACCTAACCACACAGATCCTCCTCAATGTGGCCCCTTCATTATAATGTTCCCTGGTGTGGGCCGGGGCACCTACCTCACCACACAGATCCTCTTTATTATAATGCCCCCTGGTGTGGGCCGGTGCACCTACCTCACCACACAGATCCTCCTCAATGTGGCCCCTTCATTATAATGATCCGTGGTGTGGGCCGGTGCACCTACCTCACCACATAGGTCCTCTTCATTATAATGTACCCTGGTGTGGGACGGTGCACCTACCTCACCACATAGCTCATCTTTATTATAATGCCCCCTGGTGTGGGCCGGTGCACCTACCTCACCACACAGATCCACCTCAATGTGGCCCCTTCATTATAATGTTCCCTGGTGTGGGCCGGTGCACCTACCTCACCACACAGCTCCTCTTTATTATAATGCCCCCTGGTGTGGGCCGGTGCACCTACCTCACCACACAGGTCCTCCTCAATGTGGCCCCTTCATTATAATGTTCCCTGGTGTGGGCCGGTGCACCTACCTCACCACACAGATCCTCTTTATTATAATGCCCCCTGGTGTGGGCCGGTGCACCTACCTCACCACACAGATCCTCCTCAATGTGGCCCCTTCATTATAATGATCCCTGGTGTGGGCCGGTGCACCTACCTCACCACATAGGTCCTCTTCATTATAATGTACCCTGGTATGGGCCGGTGCACCTACTTCACCACACAGCTTCTTTTCATTATAATGCCCCCTGGTGTGGGCCGGTGCACCTACCTCACCACACAGATCCTCCTCAATGTGGCCCCTTCATTATAATGCACCCTGGTGCGGGCCAGTGTACCTACCTCACCACACAGCTCCACTTTATTATAATGCCCCCTGGTGCGGGCCGGTGCACCTACCTCACCACACAGATCCTCCTCAATGTGGCCCCTTCATTGTAATGCAACCTGGTGTGGGACAGTGCACCTACCTCCTCTTCATTATAATGCACCCTGGTGTGGGCCGGAGCACCTACCTCACCACACAACTCCTTTTTATTATAATGCACCCTGGTGTGGACTGGTGCACCTACCTCACCACACAGCTCCTCTTTATTATAATGTTCCCTGGTGTGGGCCAGTGCACCTACCTCACCACACAGGTCCTCTTCATTATAATGCACCCTGGTGTGGGCCGGTGCACCTACCTCCTCTTCATTATAATGCACCCTGGTGTGGGCTGGTGTACCTACCTCACCACACAGGTCCTCTTCATTATAATGCCCCCTGGTGTGGGCCGGTGCACCTACCTCACCACACAGATCCTCCTCAATGTGGCCCCTTCATTATAATGTTCCCTGGTGTGGGCCGGTGCACCTACCTCACCACATAGGTCCTCTTCATTATAATGTACCCTGGTATGGGCCGGTGCACCTACTTCACCACACAGCTTCTTTTCATTATAATGCCCCCTGGTGTGGGCCGGTGCACCTACCTCACCACACAGATCCTCCTCAATGTGGCCCCTTCATTATAATGTTCCCTGGTGTGGACCGGTGCACCTACCTCACCACACAGATCCTCTTTATTATAATGCCCCCTGGTGTGGGCCGGTGCACCTACCTCACCACACAGATCCTCCTCAATGTGGCCCCTTCATTATAATGATCCCTGGTGTGGGCCGATGCACCTACCTCACCACATAGGTCCTCTTCATTATAATGTACCCTGGTATGGGCCGGTACACCTACTTCACCACACAGCTTCTTTTCATTATAATGCCCCCTGGTGTGGGCCGGTGCACCTACCTCACCACACAGATCCTCCTCAATGTGGCCCCTTCATTATAATGCACCCTGGTGCGGGCCAGTGTACCTACCTCACCACACAGCTCCACTTTATTATAATGCCCCCTGGTGCGGGCCGGTGCACCTACCTCACCACACAGATCCTCCTCAATGTGGCCCCTTCATTGTAATGCAACCTGGTGTGGGCTGATGCACCTACCTCACCGCACAGGTCCTCTTCATTATAATGCACCCTGGTGTGGGACAGTGCACCTACCTCCTCTTCATTATAATGCACCCTGGTGTGGGCCGGAGCACCTACCTCACCACACAACTCCTTTTTATTATAATGCACCCTGGTGTGGACTGGTGCACCTACCTCACCACACAGCTCCTCTTTATTATAATGTTCCCTGGTGTGGGCCAGTGCACCTACCTCACCACACAGGTCCTCTTCATTATAATGCACCCTGGTGTGGGCCGGTGCACCTACCTCCTCTTCATTATAATGCACCCTGGTGTGGGCTGGTGTACCTACCTCACCACACAGGTCCTCTTCATTATAATGCCCCCTGGTGTGGGCCGGTGCACCTACCTCACCACACAGATCCTCCTCAATGTGGCCCCTTCATTATAATGTTCCCTGGTGTGGGCCGGTGCACCTACCTCACCACATAGGTCCTCTTCATTATAATGTACCCTGGTATGGGCCGGTGCACCTACTTCACCACACAGCTTCTTTTCATTATAATGCCCCCTGGTGTGGGCCGGTGCACCTACCTCACCACACAGATCCTCCTCAATGTGGCCCCTTCATTATAATGTTCCCTGGTGTGGGCCGGTGCACCTACCTCACCACACAGATCCTCCTCAATGTGGCCCCTTCATTATAATGTACCCTGGTGTGGGCCGGTGCACCTACCTCACCACACAGATCCTCCTCAATGTGGCCCCTTCATTATAATGTTCCCTGGTGTGGGCCGGTGCACCTACCTCACCACACAGCTCCTCTTTATTATAATGCCCCCTGGTGTGGGCCGGTGCACCTACCTCACCACACAGATCCTCCTCAATGTGGCCCCTTCATTATAATGTTCCCTGGTGTGGGCCGGTGCACCTACCTCACCACACAGATCCTCTTTATTATTATGCCCCCTGGTGTGGGCCGGTGCACCTACCTCACCACACAGATCCTCCTCAATGTGGCCCCTTCATTATAATGATCCCTGGTGTGGGCCGGTGCACCTACCTCACCACATAGGTCCTCTTCATTATAATGTACCCTGGTATGGGCCGATGCACCTACTTCACCACACAGCTTCTTTTCATTATAATGCCCCCTGGTGTGGGCCGGTGCACCTACCTCACCACACAGATCCTCCTCAATGTGGCCCCTTCATTATAATGTTCCCTGGTGTGGGCCGGTGCACCTACCTCACCACACAGATCCTCTATTATAATGCCCCCTGGTGTGGGCCGGTGCACCTACCTCACCACAGAGATCCTCCTCAATGTCGCCCCTTCATTATAATGTTCCCTGGTGTGGGCCGGAGCACCTACCTCACCACACAGGTCCTCTTCATTATAATGTACCCTGGTATGGGCCGGTGCACCTACTTCACCACACAGCTTCTTTTCATTATAATGCCCCCTGGTGTGGGCCGGTGCACCTACCTCACCACACAGCTCCTCTTTATTATAATGCCCCCTGGTGTGGGCCGGTGCACCTACCTCACCACACAGATCCTCCTCAATGTGGCCCCTTCATTATAATGATCCCTGGTGTGGGCCGGTGCACCTACTTCACCACACAGCTTCTTTTGATTATAATGCCCCCTGGTGTGGGCCGGTGCACCTACCTCACCACACAGATCCTCCTCAATGTGGCCCCTTCATTATAATGTTCCCTGGTGTGGGCCGATGCACCTGCCTCACCACACAGATCCTCTTTATTATAATGCCCCCTGGTGTGGGACAGTGCACCTACCTCCTCTTCATTATAATGCCCCCTGGTATGGGCCGGTGCACCTACCTCCTCTTCATTATAATGCCCCCTGGTGTGGGCCGGTGCACCTACCTCACCACACAGCTCCTCTTTATTATAATGCCCCCAGGTGTGGGCCGGTGCACCTACCTCACCACACAGATCCTCCTCAATGTGGCCCCTTCATTATAATGCCCCCTGGTGCTGGCCGGTGCACCTAACTCACCACACAGCTCCTCTTCATTATAATGCCCCCTGGTGTGGGATGGTGCACCTACCTCACCACATAGCTCATCTTTATTATAATGCCCCCTGGTGTGGGCCGGTGCACCTACCTCACCACACAGATCCTCCTCAATGTGGCCCCTTCATTATAATGTTCCCTGGTGTGGGCCGGTGCACCTACTTCACCACACAGATTCTCTTTATTATAATGCCCCCTGGTGTGGGCCGGTGCACCTACCTCACCACACAGATCCTCCTCAATGTGGCCCCTTCATTATAATGATCCCTGGTGTGGGCCGGTGCACCTACCTCACCACATAGGTCCTCTTCATTATAATGCCCCCTGGTGTGGGCCGGTGCACCTACCTCACCATACAGATCCTCCTCAATGTGGCCCCTTCATTATAATGCACCCTGGTGTGGGCCGGTGTACCTACCTCACCACACAGCTCCACTTTATTATAATGCCCCCTGGTGCGGGCCGGTGCACCTACCTCAACACACAGATCCTCCTCAATGTGGCCTCTTCATTGTAATGCAACCTGGTGTGGGCTGATGCACCTACCTCACCACACAGGTCCTCTTCATTATAATGCACCCTGGTGTGGGACAGTGCACCTACCTCCTCTTCATTATAATGCACCCTGGTGTGGGCCGGAGCACCTACCTCACGACACAACTCCTTTTTATTATAATGCACCCTGGTGTGGGTCGGTGCACCTACCTCCTCTTCATTATAATGCCCCCTGGTGTGGACTGGTGCACCTACCTCACCACACAGCTCCTCTTTATTATAATGCCCCCTGGTGTGGGCCGGTGCACCTACCTCACCACACAGATCCTCCTCAATGTGGCCCCTTCATTATAATGTTCCCTGGTGTGGGCTGGTGCACCTACCTCACCACACAGATCCTCTTTATTATAATGCCCCCTGGTGTGGGCCGATGCACCTACCTCACCACACAGATCCTCCTCAATGTGGCCCCTTCATTATAATGTTCCCTGGTGTGGGCCGGTGCACCTACCTCACCACATAGGTCCTCTTCATTATAATGTACCCTGGTATGGGCCGGTGCACCTACTTCACCACACAGCTTCTTTTCATTATAATGCCCCCTGGTGTGGGCCGGTGCACCTACCTCACCACACAGATCCTCCTCAATGTGGCCCCTTCATTATAATGTTCCCTGGTGTGGGCCGGTGCACCTACCTCACCACACAGATCCTCTATTATAATGCCCCCTGGTGTGGGCCGGTGCACCTACCTCACCACAGAGATCCTCCTCAATGTGGCCCCTTCATTATAATGTTCCCTGGTGTGGGCCGGTGCACCTACCTCACCACACAGGTCCTCTTCATTATAATGTACCCTGGTATGGGCCGGTGCACCTACTTCACCACACAGCTTCTTTTCATTATAATGCCCCCTGGTGTGGGCCGGTGCACCTACCTCACCACACAGCTCCTCTTTATTATAATGCCCCCTGGTGTGGGCCGGTGCACCTACCTCACCACACAGATCCTCCTCAATGTGGCCCCTTCATTATAATGTTCCCTGGTGTGGGCCGGTGCACCTACCTCACCACACAGATCCTCTTTATTATAATGCCCCCTGGTGTGGGCCGGTGCACCTACCTCATCACACAGATCCTCCTCAATGTGGCCCCTTCATTATAATGATCCCTGGTGTGGGCCGGTGCACCTACCTCACCACACAGATCCTCTTTATTATAATGCCCCCTGGTGTGGGACAGTGCACCTACCTCCTCTTCATTATAATGCCCCCTGGTATGGGCCGGTGCACCTACCTCCTCTTCATTATAATGCCCCCTGGTGTGGGCTGGTGCACCTACCTCACCACACAGCTCCTCTTTATTATAATGCCCCCAGGTGTGGGCCGGTGCACCTACCTCACCACACAGATCCTCCTCTATGTGGCGCCTTCATTATAATGCCCCCTGGTGCTGGCCGGTGCACCTAACTCACCACACAGCTCCTCTTCATTATAATGCCCCCTGGTGGGACGGTGCACCTACCTCACCACATAGCTCATCTTTATTATAATGCCCCCTGGTGTGGGCCGGTGCACCTACCTCACCACACAGATCCTCCTCAATGTGGCCCCTTCATTATAATGTTCCCTGGTGTGGGCCGGTGCACCTACCTCACCACACAGCTCCTCTTTATTATAATGCCCCCTGGTGTGGGCCGGTGCATCTACCTCACCACACAGATCCTCCTCAATGTGGCCCCTTCATTATAATGTTCCCTGGTGTGGGCCGGTGCACCTACCTCACCACACAGATCCTCCTCAATGTGGCCCCTTCATTATAATGATCCCTGGTGTGGGCCGGTGCACCTACCTCACCACATAGGTCCTCTTCATTATAATGTACCCTGGTATGGGCCGGTGCACCTACTTCACCACACAGCTTCTTTTCATTATAATGCCCCCTGGTGTGGGCCGGTGCACCTACCTCACCACACAGCTCCTCTTTATTATAATGCCCCCTGGTGTGGGCCGGTGCACCTACCTCACCACACAGATCCTCCTCAATGTGGCCCCTTCATTATAATGTTCCCTGGTGTGGGCCGGTGCACCTACCTCACCACACAGATCCTCTTTATTATAATGCCCCCTGGTGTGGGCCGGTGCACCTACCTCATCACACAGATCCTCCTCAATGTGGCCCCTTCATTATAATGATCCCTGGTGTGGGCCGGTGCACCTACCTCACCACACAGATCCTCTTTATTATAATGCCCCCTGGTGTGGGACAGTGCACCTACCTCCTCTTCATTATAATGCCCCCTGGTATGGGCCGGTGCACCTACCTCCTCTTCATTATAATGCCCCCTGGTGTGGGCTGGTGCACCTACCTCACCACACAGCTCCTCTTTATTATAATGCCCCCAGGTGTGGGCCGGTGCACCTACCTCACCACACAGATCCTCCTCTATGTGGCGCCTTCATTATAATGCCCCCTGGTGCTGGCCGGTGCACCTAACTCACCACACAGCTCCTCTTCATTATAATGCCCCCTGGTGGGACGGTGCACCTACCTCACCACATAGCTCATCTTTATTATAATGCCCCCTGGTGTGGGCCGGTGCACCTACCTCACCACACAGATCCTCCTCAATGTGGCCCCTTCATTATAATGTTCCCTGGTGTGGGCCGGTGCACCTACCTCACCACACAGCTCCTCTTTATTATAATGCCCCCTGGTGTGGGCCGGTGCATCTACCTCACCACACAGATCCTCCTCAATGTGGCCCCTTCATTATAATGTTCCCTGGTGTGGGCCGGTGCACCTACCTCACCACACAGATCCTCTTTATTATAATGCCCCCTGGTGTGGGCCGGTGCACCTACCTCACCACACAGATCCTCCTCAATGTGGCCCCTTCATTATAATGATCCCTGGTGTGGGCCGGTGCACCTACCTCACCACATAGGTCCTCTTCATTATAATGTACCCTGGTATGGGCCGGTGCACCTACTTCACCACACAGCTTCTTTTTCATTATAATGCCCCCTGGTGTGGGCCGGTGCACCTACCTCACCACACAGATCCTCCTCAATGTGGCCCCTTCATTATAATGTTCCCTGGTGTGGGCCGGTGCACCTACCTCACCACACAGATCCTCTATTATAATGCCCCCTGGTGTGGGCCGGTGCACCTACCTCACCACAGAGATCCTCCTCAATGTGGCCCCTTCATTATAATGTTCCCTGGTGTGGGCCGGTGCACCTACCTCACCACACAGGTCCTCTTCATTATAATGTACCCTGGTATGGGCCGGTGCACCTACTTCACCACACAGCTTCTTTTCATTATAATGCCCCCTGGTGTGGGCCGGTGCACCTACCTCACCACACAGCTCCTCTTTATTATAATGCCCCCTGGTGTGGGCCGGTGCACCTACCTCACCACACAGATCCTCCTCAATGTGGGCCCTTCATTATAATGTTCCCTGGTGTGGGCCGGTGCACCTACCTCACCACACAGCTCCTCTTTATTATAATGCCCCCTGGTGTGGGCCGGTGCACCTACCTCACCACACAGATCCTCCTCAATGTGGCCCCTTCATTATAATGTTCCCTGGTGTGGGCCGGTGCACCTACCTCACCACACAGATCCTCTTTATTATAATGCCCCCTGGTGTGGGCCGGTGCACCTACCTCACCACACAGATCCTCCTCAATGTGGCCCCTTCATTATAATGATCCCTGGTGTGGGCCGGTGCACCTACCTCACCACATAGGTCCTCTTCATTATAATGTACCCTGGTATGGGCCGGTGCACCTACTTCACCACACAGCTTCTTTTCATTATAATGCCCCCTGGTGTGGGCCGGTGCACCTACCTCACCATACAGATCCTCCTCAATGTGGCCCCTTCATTATAATGCACCCTGGTGTGGGCCGGTGTACCTACCTCACCACACAGCTCCACTTTATTATAATGCCCTCTGGTGCGGGCCGGTGCACCTACCTCACCACACAGATCCTCCTCAATGTGGCCTCTTCATTGTAATGCAACCTGGTGTGGGCTGATGCACCTACCTCACCACACAGGTCCTCTTCATTATAATGCACCCTGGTGTGGGACAGTGCACCAACTCCTCTTCATTATAATGCACCCTGATGTGGGCCGGAGCACCTACCTCACCACACAACTCCTTTTTATTATAATGCACCCTGGTGTGGGTCGGTGCACCTACCTCCTCTTCATTATAATGCCCCCTGGTGTGGACTGGTGCACCTACCTCACCACACAGCTCCTCTTTATTATAATGCCCCCTGGTGTGGGCCGGTGCACCTACCTCACCACACAGATCCTCCTCAATGTGGCCCCTTCATTATAATGTTCCCTGGTGTGGGCCGGTGCACCTACCTCACCACACAGATCCTCTTTATTATAATGCCCCCTGGTGTGGGCCGGTGCACCTACCTCACCACACAGATCCTCCTCAATGTGGCCCCTTCATTATAATGATCCCTGGTGTGGGCCGGAGCACCTACCTCACCACATAGGTCCTCTTCATTATAATGTACCCTGGTATGGGCCGGTGCACCTACTTCACCACACAGCTTCTTTTCATTATAATGCCCCCTGGTGTGGGCCGGTGCACCTACCTCACCACATAGGTCCTCTTCTTTATAATGTACCCTGGTATGGGCCGGTGCACCTACTTCACCACACAGCTTCTTTTCATTATAATGCCCCCTGGTGTGGGCCGGTGCACCTACCTCACCACACAGATCCTCCTCAATGTGGCCCCTTCATTATAATGCCCCCTGGTGTGGGCCGGTGCACCTACCTCACCACACAGATCCTCCTCAATGTGGCCCCTTCATTATAATGCTCCCTGGTGTGGGACAGTGCACCTACCTCCTCTTCATTATAATGCCCCCTGGTGTGGGCTGGTGCACCTACCTCACCACACAGCTCCTCTTTATTATAATGCCCCCAGGTGTGGGCCGGTGCACCTACCTCACCACACAGATCCTCCTCAATGTGGCGCCTTCATTATAATGCCCCCTGGTGCTGGCTGGTGCACCTAACTCACCACACAGCTCCTCTTCATTATAATGCCCCCTGGTGTGGGACGGTGCACCTACCTCACCACATAGCTCATCTTTATTATAATGCCCCCTGGTGTGGGCCGGTGCACCTACCTCACCACACAGATCCTCCTCAATGTGGCCCCTTCATTATAATGTTCCCTGGTGTGGGCCGGTGCACCTACCTCACCACACAGCTCCTCTTTATTATAATGTCCCCTGGTGTGGGCCGGTGCACCTACCTCACCACACAGATCCTCCTCAATGTGGCCCCTTCATTATAATGTTCCCTGGTGTGGGCCGGTGCACCTACCTCACCACACAGATCCTCTTTATTATAATGCCCCCTGGTGTGGGCCGGTGCACCTACCTCACCACACAGATCCTCCTCAATGTGGCCCCTTCATTATAATGATCCCTGGTGTGGGCCGGTGCACCTACCTCACCACATAGGTCCTCTTCATTATAATGTACCCTGGTATGGGCCGGTGCACCTACTTCACCACACAGCTTCTTTTCATTATAATGCCCCCCGGTGTGGGCCGGTGCACCTACTTCACCATACATATCCTCCTCAATGTGGCCCCTTCATTATAATGCACCCTGGTGTGGGCCGGTGTACCTACCTCATCACACAGCTCCACTTTATTATAATGCCCCCTGGTGCGGGCCGGTGCACCTACCTCACCACACAGATCCTCCTCAATGTGGCCTCTTCATTGTAATGCAACCTGGTGTGGGCTGATGCACCTACCTCACCACACAGGTCCTCTTCATTATAATGCACCCTGGTGTGGGACAGTGCACCTACCTCCTCTTCATTATAATGCACCCTGGTGTGGGCCGGAGCACCTACCTCACCACACAACTCCTTTTTATTATAATGCACCCTGGTGTGGGTCGGTGCACCTACCTCCTCTTCATTATAATGCCCCCTGGTGTGGACTGGTGCACCTACCTCACCACACAGCTCCTCTTCATTATAATGTTCCCTGGTGTGGGCCGGTGCACCTACCTCACCACACAGGTCCTCTTCATTATAATGCACCCTGGTGTGGGCCGGTGCACCTACTTCACCACACAGCTTCTTTTCATTATAATGCCCCCTGGTGTGGGCCGGTGCACCTACCTCACCACACAGATCCTCCTCAATGTGGCCCCTTCATTATAATGCACCCTGGTGCGGGCCAGTGTACCTACCTCACCACACAGCTCCACTTTATTATAATGCCCCCTGGTGCGGGCCGGTGCACCTACCTCACCACACAGATCCTCCTCAATGTGGCCCCTTCATTGTAATGCAACCTGGTGTGGGACAGTGCACCTACCTCCTCTTCATTATAATGCACCCTGGTGTGGGCCGGAGCACCTACCTCACCACACAACTCCTTTTTATTATAATGCACCCTGGTGTGGACTGGTGCACCTACCTCACCACACAGCTCCTCTTTATTATAATGTTCCCTGGTGTGGGCCAGTGCACCTACCTCACCACACAGGTCCTCTTCATTATAATGCACCCTGGTGTGGGCCGGTGCACCTACCTCCTCTTCATTATAATGCACCCTGGTGTGGGCTGGTGTACCTACCTCACCACACAGGTCCTCTTCATTATAATGCCCCCTGGTGTGGGCCGGTGCACCTACCTCACCACACAGATCCTCCTCAATGTGGCCCCTTCATTATAATGTTCCCTGGTGTGGGCCGGTGCACCTACCTCACCACATAGGTCCTCTTCATTATAATGTACCCTGGTATGGGCCGGTGCACCTACTTCACCACACAGCTTCTTTTCATTATAATGCCCCCTGGTGTGGGCCGATGCACCTACCTCACCACACAGATCCTCCTCAATGTGGCCCCTTCATTATAATGTTCCCTGGTGTGGACCGGTGCACCTACCTCACCACACAGATCCTCCTCAATGTGGCCCCTTCATTATAATGTACCCTGGTGTGGGCCGGTGCACCTACCTCACCACACAGATCCTCCTCAATGTGGCCCCTTCATTACAATGTTCCCTGGTGTGGGCCGGTGCACCTACCTCACCACACAGCTCCTCTTTATTATAATGCCCCCTGATGTGGGCCGGTGCACCTACCTCACCACACAGATCCTCCTCAATGTGGCCCCTTCATTATAATGTTCCCTGGTGTGGGCCGGTGCACCTACCTCACCACACAGATCCTCTTTATTATAATGCCCCCTGGTGTGGGCCGGTGCACCTACCTCACCACACAGATCTTCCTCAATGTGGCCCCTTCATTATAATGATCCCTGGTGTGGGCCGATGCACCTACCTCACCACATAGGTCCTCTTCATTATAATGTACCCTGGTATGGGCCGGTACACCTACTTCACCACACAGCTTCTTTTCATTATAATGCCCCCTGGTGTGGGCCGGTGCACCTACCTCACCACACAGATCCTCCTCAATGTGGCCCCTTCATTATAATGCACCCTGGTGCGGGCCAGTGTACCTACCTCACCACACAGCTCCACTTTATTATAATGCCCCCTGGTGCGGGCCGGTGCACCTACCTCACCACACAGATCCTCCTCAATGTGGCCCCTTCATTGTAATGCAACCTGGTGTGGGCTGATGCACCTACCTCACCGCACAGGTCCTCTTCATTATAATGCACCCTGGTGTGGGACAGTGCACCTACCTCCTCTTCATTATAATGCACCCTGGTGTGGGCCGGAGCACCTACCTCACCACACAACTCCTTTTTATTATAATGCACCCTGGTGTGGACTGGTGCACCTACCTCACCACACAGCTCCTCTTTATTATAATGTTCCCTGGTGTGGGCCAGTGCACCTACCTCACCACACAGGTCCTCTTCATTATAATGCACCCTGGTGTGGGCCGGTGCACCTACCTCCTCTTCATTATAATGCACCCTGGTGTGGGCTGGTGTACCTACCTCACCACACAGGTCCTCTTCATTATAATGCCCCCTGGTGTGGGCCGGTGCACCTACCTCACCACACAGATCCTCCTCAATGTGGCCCCTTCATTATAATGTTCCCTGGTGTGGGCCGGTGCACCTACCTCACCACATAGGTCCTCTTCATTATAATGTACCCTGGTATGGGCCGGTGCACCTACTTCACCACACAGCTTCTTTTCATTATAATGCCCCCTGGTGTGGGCCGGTGCACCTACCTCACCACACAGATCCTCCTCAATGTGGCCCCTTCATTATAATGTTCCCTGGTGTGGGCCGGTGCACCTACCTCACCACACAGATCCTCCTCAATGTGGCCCCTTCATTATAATGTACCCTGGTGTGGGCCGGTGCACCTACCTCACCACACAGATCCTCCTCAATGTGGCCCCTTCATTATAATGTTCCCTGGTGTGGGCCGGTGCACCTACCTCACCACACAGCTCCTCTTTATTATAATGCCCCCTGGTGTGGGCCGGTGCACCTACCTCACCACACAGATCCTCCTCAATGTGGCCCCTTCATTATAATGTTCCCTGGTGTGGGCCGGTGCACCTACCTCACCACACAGATCCTCTTTATTATTATGCCCCCTGGTGTGGGCCGGTGCACCTACCTCACCACACAGATCCTCCTCAATGTGGCCCCTTCATTATAATGATCCCTGGTGTGGGCCGGTGCACCTACCTCACCACATAGGTCCTCTTCATTATAATGTACCCTGGTATGGGCCGGTGCACCTACTTCACCACACAGCTTCTTTTCATTATAATGCCCCCTGGTGTGGGCCGGTTCACCTACCTCACCACACAGATCCTCCTCAATGTGGCCCCTTCATTATAATGTTCCCTGGTGTGGGCCGGTGCACCTACCTCACCACACAGATCCTCTATTATAATGCCCCCTGGTGTGGGCCGGTGCACCTACCTCACCACAGAGATCCTCCTCAATGTCGCCCCTTCATTATAATGTTCCCTGGTGTGGGCCGGAGCACCTACCTCACCACACAGGTCCTCTTCATTATAATGTACCCTGGTATGGGCCGGTGCACCTACTTCACCACACAGCTTCTTTTCATTATAATGCCCCCTGGTGTGGGCCGGTGCACCTACCTCACCACACAGCTCCTCTTTATTATAATGCCCCCTGGTGTGGGCCGGTGCACCTACCTCACCACACAGATCCTCCTCAATGTGGCCCCTTCATTATAATGATCCCTGGTGTGGGCCGGTGCACCTACCTCACCACATAGGTCCTCTTCATTATAATGTACCCTGGTATGGGCCGGTGCACCTACTTCACCACACAGCTTCTTTTGATTATAATGCCCCCTGGTGTGGGCCGGTGCACCTACCTCACCACACAGATCCTCCTCAATGTGGCCCCTTCATTATAATGTTCCCTGGTGTGGGCCGATGCACCTACCTCACCACACAGATCCTCTTTATTATAATGCCCCCTGGTGTGGGACAGTGCACCTACCTCCTCTTCATTATAATGCCCCCTGGTATGGGCCGGTGCACCTACCTCCTCTTCATTATAATGCCCCCTGGTGTGGGCCGGTGCACCTACCTCACCACACAGCTCCTCTTTATTATAATGCCCCCAGGTGTGGGCCGGTGCACCTACCTCACCACACAGATCCTCCTCAATGTGGCCCCTTCATTATAATGCCCCCTGGTGCTGGCCGGTGCACCTAACTCACCACACAGCTCCTCTTCATTATAATGCCCCCTGGTGTGGGATGGTGCACCTACCTCACCACATAGCTCATCTTTATTATAATGCCCCCTGGTGTGGGCCGGTGCACCTACCTCACCACACAGATCCTCCTCAATGTGGCCCCTTCATTATAATGTTCCCTGGTGTGGGCCGGTGCACCTACTTCACCACACAGATTCTCTTTATTATAATGCCCCCTGGTGTGGGCCGGTGCACCTACCTCACCACACAGATCCTCCTCAATGTGGCCCCTTCATTATAATGATCCCTAGTGTGGGCCGGTGCACCTACCTCACCACATAGGTCCTCTTCATTATAATGTACCCTGGTATGGGCCGGTGCACCTACTTCACCACACAGCTTCTTTTCATTATAATGCCCCCTGGTGTGGGCCGGTGCACCTACCTCACCATACAGATCCTCCTCAATGTGGCCCCTTCATTATAATGCACCCTGGTGTGGGCCGGTGTACCTACCTCACCACACAGCTCCACTTTATTATAATGCCCCCTGGTGCGGGCCGGTGCACCTACCTCAACACACAGATCCTCCTCAATGTGGCCTCTTCATTGTAATGCAACCTGGTGTGGGCTGATGCACCTACCTCACCACACAGGTCCTCTTCATTATAATGCACCCTGGTGTGGGACAGTGCACCTACCTCCTCTTCATTATAATGCACCCTGGTGTGGGCCGGAGCACCTACCTCACCACACAACTCCTTTTTATTATAATGCACCCTGGTGTGGGTCGGTGCACCTACCTCCTCTTCATTATAATGCCCCCTGGTGTGGACTGGTGCACCTACCTCACCACACAGCTCCTCTTTATTATAATGCCCCCTGGTGTGGGCCGGTGCACCTACCTCACCACACAGATCCTCCTCAATGTGGCCCCTTCATTATAATGTTCCCTGGTGTGGGCCGGTGCACCTACCTCACCACATAGGTCCTCTTCATTATAATGTACCCTGGTATGGGCCGGTGCACCTACTTCACCACACAGCTTCTTTTCATTATAATGCCCCCTGGTGTGGGCCGGTGCACCTACCTCACCACACAGATCCTCCTCAATGTGGCCCCTTCATTATAATGTTCCCTGGTGTGGGCCGGTGCACCTACCTCACCACACAGATCCTCTTTATTATAATGCCCCCTGGTGTGGGCCGATGCACCTACCTCACCACACAGATCCTCCTCAATGTGGCCCCTTCATTATAATGTTCCCTGGTGTGGGCCGGTGCACCTACCTCACCACACAGGTCCTCTTCATTATAATGTACCCTGGTATGGGCCGGTGCACCTACTTCACCACACAGCTTCTTTTCATTATAATGCCCCCTGGTGTGGGCCGGTGCACCTACCTCACCACACAGCTCCTCTTTATTATAATGCCCCCTGGTGTGGGCCGGTGCACCTACCTCACCACACAGATCCTCCTCAATGTGGCCCCTTCATTATAATGTTCCCTGGTGTGGGCCGGTGCACCTACCTCACCACACAGATCCTCTTTATTATAATGCCCCCTGGTGTGGGCCGGTGCACCTACCTCATCACACAGATCTTCCTCAATGTGGCCCCTTCATTATAATGATCCCTGGTGTGGGCCGGTGCACCTACCTCACCACACAGATCCTCTTTATTATAATGCCCCCTGGTGTGGGACAGTGCACCTACCTCCTCTTCATTATAATGCCCCCTGGTATGGGCCGGTGCACCTACCTCCTCTTCATTATAATGCCCCCTGGTGTGGGCTGGTGCACCTACCTCACCACACAGCTCCTCTTTATTATAATGCCCCCAGGTGTGGGCCGGTGCACCTACCTCACCACACAGATCCTCCTCTATGTGGCGCCTTCATTATAATGCCCCCTGGTGCTGGCCGGTGCACCTAACTCACCACACAGCTCCTCTTCATTATAATGCCCCCTGGTGGGACGGTGCACCTACCTCACCACATAGCTCATCTTTATTATAATGCCCCCTGGTGTGGGCCGGTGCACCTACCTCACCACACAGATCCTCCTCAATGTGGCCCCTTCATTATAATGTTCCCTGGTGTGGGCCGGTGCACCTACCTCACCACACAGCTCCTCTTTATTATAATGCCCCCTGGTGTGGGCCGGTGCATCTACCTCACCACACAGATCCTCCTCAATGTGGCCCCTTCATTATAATGTTCCCTGGTGTGGGCCGGTGCACCTACCTCACCACACAGATCCTCTTTATTATAATGCCCCCTGGTGTGGGCCGGTGCACCTACCTCACCACACAGATCCTCCTCAATGTGGCCCCTTCATTATAATGATCCCTGGTGTGGGCCGGTGCACCTACCTCACCACATAGGTCCTCTTCATTATAATGTACCCTGGTATGGGCCGGTGCACCTACTTCACCACACAGCTTCTTTTCATTATAATGCCCCCTGGTGTGGGCCGGTGCACCTACCTCACCACACAGCTCCTCTTTATTATAATGCCCCCTGGTGTGGGCCGGTGCACCTACCTCACCACACAGATCCTCCTCAATGTGGCCCCTTCATTATAATGTTCCCTGGTGTGGGCCGGTGCACCTACCTCACCACACAGATCCTCTTTATTATAATGCCCCCTGGTGTGGGCCGGTGCACCTACCTCATCACACAGATCCTCCTCAATGTGGCCCCTTCATTATAATGATCCCTGGTGTGGGCCGGTGCACCTACCTCACCACACAGATCCTCTTTATTATAATGCCCCCTGGTGTGGGACAGTGCACCTACCTCCTCTTCATTATAATGCCCCCTGGTATGGGCCGGTGCACCTACCTCCTCTTCATTATAATGCCCCCTGGTGTGGGCTGGTGCACCTACCTCACCACACAGCTCCTCTTTATTATAATGCCCCCAGGTGTGGGCCGGTGCACCTACCTCACCACACAGATCCTCCTCTATGTGGCGCCTTCATTATAATGCCCCCTGGTGCTGGCCGGTGCACCTAACTCACCACACAGCTCCTCTTCATTATAATGCCCCCTGGTGGGACGGTGCACCTACCTCACCACATAGCTCATCTTTATTATAATGCCCCCTGGTGTGGGCCGGTGCACCTACCTCACCACACAGATCCTCCTCAATGTGGCCCCTTCATTATAATGTTCCCTGGTGTGGGCCGGTGCACCTACCTCACCACACAGCTCCTCTTTATTATAATGCCCCCTGGTGTGGGCCGGTGCATCTACCTCACCACACAGATCCTCCTCAATGTGGCCCCTTCATTATAATGTTCCCTGGTGTGGGCCGGTGCACCTACCTCACCACACAGATCCTCTTTATTATAATGCCCCCTGGTGTGGGCCGGTGCACCTACCTCACCACACAGATCCTCCTCAATGTGGCCCCTTCATTATAATGATCCCTGGTGTGGGCCGGTGCACCTACCTCACCACATAGGTCCTCTTCATTATAATGTACCCTGGTATGGGCCGGTGCACCTACTTCACCACACAGCTTCTTTTCATTATAATGCCCCCTGGTGTGGGCCGGTGCACCTACCTCACCACACAGATCCTCCTCAATGTGGCCCCTTCATTATAATGTTCCCTGGTGTGGGCCGGTGCACCTACCTCACCACACAGATCCTCTATTATAATGCCCCCTGGTGTGGGCCGGTGCACCTACCTCACCACAGAGATCCTCCTCAATGTGGCCCCTTCATTATAATGTTCCCTGGTGTGGGCCGGTGCACCTACCTCACCACACAGGTCCTCTTCATTATAATGTACCCTGGTATGGGCCGGTGCACCTACTTCACCACACAGCTTCTTTTCATTATAATGCCCCCTGGTGTGGGCCGGTGCACCTACCTCACCACACAGCTCCTCTTTATTATAATGCCCCCTGGTGTGGGCCGGTGCACCTACCTCACCACACAGATCCTCCTCAATGTGGCCCCTTCATTATAATGTTCCCTGGTGTGGGCCGGTGCACCTACCTCACCACACAGATCCTCTTTATTATAATGCCCCCTGGTGTGGGCCGGTGCACCTACCTCATCACACAGATCCTCCTCAATGTGGCCCCTTCATTATAATGATCCCTGGTGTGGGCCGGTGCACCTACCTCACCACACAGATCCTCTTTATTATAATGCCCCCTGGTGTGGGACAGTGCACCTACCTCCTCTTCATTATAATGCCCCCTGGTATGGGCCGGTGCACCTACCTCCTCTTCATTATAATGCCCCCTGGTGTGGGCTGGTGCACCTACCTCACCACACAGCTCCTCTTTATTATAATGCCCCCAGGTGTGGGCCGGTGCACCTACCTCACCACACAGATCCTCCTCTATGTGGCGCCTTCATTATAATGCCCCCTCTTGCTGGCCGGTGCACCTAACTCACCACACAGCTCCTCTTCATTATAATGCCCCCTGGTGTGGGACGGTGCACCTACCTCACCACATAGCTCATCTTTATTATAATGCCCCCTGGTGTGGGCCGGTGCACCTACCTCACCACACAGATCCTCCTCAATGTGGCCCCTTCATTATAATGTTCCCTGGTGTGGGCCGGTGCACCTACCTCACCACACAGCTCCTCTTTATTATAATGCCCCCTGGTATGGGCCGGTGCATCTACCTCACCACACAGATCCTCCTCAATGTGGCCCCTTCATTATAATGTTCCCTGGTGTGGGCCGGTGCACCTACCTCACCACACAGATCCTCTTTATTATAATGCCCCCTGGTGTGGGCCGGTGCACCTACCTCACCACACAGATCCTCCTCAATGTGGCCCCTTCATTATAATGATCCCTGGTGTGGGCCGGTGCACCTACCTCACCACATAGGTCCTCTTCATTATAATGTACCCTGGTATGGGCCGGTGCACCTACTTCACCACACAGCTTCTTTTCATTATAATGCCCCCTGGTGTGGGCCGGTGCACCTACCTCACCACACAGATCCTCCTCAATGTGGCCCCTTCATTATAATGTTCCCTGGTGTGGGCCGGTGCACCTACCTCACCACACAGCTCCTCTTTATTATAATGCCCCCTGGTGTGGGCCGGTGCACCTACCTCACCACACAGATCCTCCTCAATGTGGCCCCTTCATTATAATGTTCCCTGGTGTGGGCCGGTGCACCTACCTCACCACACAGATCCTCTTTATTATAATGCCCCCTGGTGTGGGCCGGTGCACCTACCTCACCACACAGATCCTCCTCAATGTGGCCCCTTCATTATAATGATCCCTGGTGTGGGCCGGTGCACCTACCTCACCACATAGGTCCTCTTCATTATAATGTACCCTGGTATGGGCCGGTGCACCTACTTCACCACACAGCTTCTTTTCATTATAATGCCCCCTGGTGTGGGCCGGTGCACCTACCTCACCATACAGATCCTCCTCAATGTGGCCCCTTCATTATAATGCACCCTGGTGTGGGCCGGTGTACCTACCTCACCACACAGCTCCACTTTATTATAATGCCCCCTGGTGCGGGCCGGTGCACCTACCTCACCACACAGATCCTCCTCAATGTGGCCTCTTCATTGTAATGCAACCTGGTGTGGGCTGATGCACCTACCTCACCACACAGGTCCTCTTCATTATAATGCACCCTGGTGTGGGACAGTGCACCAACTCCTCTTCATTATAATGCACCCTGATGTGGGCCGGAGCACCTACCTCACCACACAACTCCTTTTTATTATAATGCACCCTGGTGTGGGTCGGTGCACCTACCTCCTCTTCATTATAATGCCCCCTGGTGTGGACTGGTGCACCTACCTCACCACACAGCTCCTCTTTATTATAATGCCCCCTGGTGTGGGCCGGTGCACCTACCTCACCACACAGATCCTCCTCAATGTGGCCCCTTCATTATAATGTTCCCTGGTGTGGGCCGGTGCACCTACCTCACCACACAGATCCTCTTTATTATAATGCCCCCTGGTGTGGGCCGGTGCACCTACCTCACCACACAGATCCTCCTCAATGTGGCCCCTTCATTATAATGATCCCTGGTGTGGGCCGGAGCACCTACCTCACCACATAGGTCCTCTTCATTATAATGTACCCTGGTATGGGCCGGTGCACCTACTTCACCACACAGCTTCTTTTCATTATAATGCCCCCTGGTGTGGGCCGGTGCACCTACCTCACCACATAGGTCCTCTTCATTATAATGTACCCTGGTATGGGCCGGTGCACCTACTTCACCACACAGCTTCTTTTCATTATAATGCCCCCTGGTGTGGGCCGGTGCACCTACCTCACCACACAGATCCTCCTCAATGTGGCCCCTTCATTATAATGCCCCCTGGTGTGGGCCGGTGCACCTACCTCACCACACAGATCCTCCTCAATGTGGCCCCTTCATTATAATGCTCCCTGGTGTGGGACAGTGCACCTACCTCCTCTTCATTATAATGCCCCCTGGTATGGGCCGGTGCACCTACCTCCTCTTCATTATAATGCCCCCTGGTGTGGGCTGGTGCACCTACCTCACCACACAGCTCCTCTTTATTATAATGCCCCCTGGTGTGGGACAGTGCACCTACCTCCTCTTCATTATAATGCCCCCTGGTATGGGCCGGTGCACCTACCTCCTCTTCATTATAATGCCCCCTGGTGTGGGCTGGTGCACCTACCTCACCACACAGCTCCTCTTTATTATAATGCCCCCAGGTGTGGGCCGGTGCACCTACCTCACCACACAGATCCTCCTCTATGTGGCGCCTTCATTATAATGCCCCCTCTTGCTGGCCGGTGCACCTAACTCACCACACAGCTCCTCTTCATTATAATGCCCCCTGGTGTGGGACGGTGCACCTACCTCACCACATAGCTCATCTTTATTATAATGCCCCCTGGTGTGGGCCGGTGCACCTACCTCACCACACAGATCCTCCTCAATGTGGCCCCTTCATTATAATGTTCCCTGGTGTGGGCCGGTGCACCTACCTCACCACACAGCTCCTCTTTATTATAATGCCCCCTGGTATGGGCCGGTGCATCTACCTCACCACACAGATCCTCCTCAATGTGGCCCCTTCATTATAATGTTCCCTGGTGTGGGCCGGTGCACCTACCTCACCACACAGATCCTCTTTATTATAATGCCCCCTGGTGTGGGCCGGTGCACCTACCTCACCACACAGATCCTCCTCAATGTGGCCCCTTCATTATAATGATCCCTGGTGTGGGCCGGTGCACCTACCTCACCACATAGGTCCTCTTCATTATAATGTACCCTGGTATGGGCCGGTGCACCTACTTCACCACACAGCTTCTTTTCATTATAATGCCCCCTGGTGTGGGCCGGTGCACCTACCTCACCACACAGATCCTCCTCAATGTGGCCCCTTCATTATAATGTTCCCTGGTGTGGGCCGGTGCACCTACCTCACCACACAGCTCCTCTTTATTATAATGCCCCCTGGTGTGGGCCGGTGCACCTACCTCACCACACAGATCCTCCTCAATGTGGCCCCTTCATTATAATGTTCCCTGGTGTGGGCCGGTGCACCTACCTCACCACACAGATCCTCTTTATTATAATGCCCCCTGGTGTGGGCCGGTGCACCTACCTCACCACACAGATCCTCCTCAATGTGGCCCCTTCATTATAATGATCCCTGGTGTGGGCCGGTGCACCTACCTCACCACATAGGTCCTCTTCATTATAATGTACCCTGGTATGGGCCGGTGCACCTACTTCACCACACAGCTTCTTTTCATTATAATGCCCCCTGGTGTGGGCCGGTGCACCTACCTCACCATACAGATCCTCCTCAATGTGGCCCCTTCATTATAATGCACCCTGGTGTGGGCCGGTGTACCTACCTCACCACACAGCTCCACTTTATTATAATGCCCCCTGGTGCGGGCCGGTGCACCTACCTCACCACACAGATCCTCCTCAATGTGGCCTCTTCATTGTAATGCAACCTGGTGTGGGCTGATGCACCTACCTCACCACACAGGTCCTCTTCATTATAATGCACCCTGGTGTGGGACAGTGCACCAACTCCTCTTCATTATAATGCACCCTGATGTGGGCCGGAGCACCTACCTCACCACACAACTCCTTTTTATTATAATGCACCCTGGTGTGGGTCGGTGCACCTACCTCCTCTTCATTATAATGCCCCCTGGTGTGGACTGGTGCACCTACCTCACCACACAGCTCCTCTTTATTATAATGCTCCCTGGTGTGGGCCGGTGCACCTACCTCACCACACAGATCCTCCTCAATGTGGCCCCTTCATTATAATGTTCCCTGGTGTGGGCCGGTGCACCTACCTCACCACACAGATCCTCTTTATTATAATGCCCCCTGGTGTGGGCCGGTGCACCTACCTCACCACACAGATCCTCCTCAATGTGGCCCCTTCATTATAATGATCCCTGGTGTGGGCCGGAGCACCTACCTCACCACATAGGTCCTCTTCATTATAATGTACCCTGGTATGGGCCGGTGCACCTACTTCACCACACAGCTTCTTTTCATTATAATGCCCCCTGGTGTGGGCCGGTGCACCTACCTCACCACATAGGTCCTCTTCATTATAATGTACCCTGGTATGGGCCGGTGCACCTACTTCACCACACAGCTTCTTTTCATTATAATGCCCCCTGGTGTGGGCCGGTGCACCTACCTCACCACACAGATCCTCCTCAATGTGGCCCCTTCATTATAATGCCCCCTGGTGTGGGCCGGTGCACCTACCTCACCACACAGATCCTCCTCAATGTGGCCCCTTCATTATAATGCTCCCTGGTGTGGGACAGTGCACCTACCTCCTCTTCATTATAATGCCCCCTGGTATGGGCCGGTGCACCTACCTCCTCTTCATTATAATGCCCCCTGGTGTGGGCTGGTGCACCTACCTCACCACACAGCTCCTCTTTATTATAATGCCCCCAGGTGTGGGCCGGTGCACCTACCTCACCACACAGATCCTCCTCAATGTGGCGCCTTCATTATAATGCCCCCTGGTGCTGGCCGGTGCACCTAACTCACCACACAGCTCCTCTTCATTATAATGCCCCCTGGTGTGGGACGGTGCACCTACCTCACCACATAGCTCATCTTTATTATAATGCCCCCTGGTGTGGGCCGGTGCACCTACCTCACCACACAGATCCTCCTCAATGTGGCCCCTTCATTATAATGTTCCCTGGTGTGGGCCGGTGCACCTACCTCACCACACAGCTCCTCTTTATTATAATGCCCCCTGGTGTGGGCCGGTGCACCTACCTCACCACACAGATCCTCCTCAATGTGGCCCCTTCATTATAATGTTCCCTGGTGTGGGCCGGTGCACCTACCTCACCACACAGATCCTCTTTATTATAATGCCCCCTGGTGTGGGCCGGTGCACCTACCTCACCACACAGATCCTCCTCAATGTGGCCCCTTCATTATAATGATCCCTGGTGTGGGCCGGTGCACCTACCTCACCACATAGGTCCTCTTCATTATAATGTACCCTGGTATGGGCCGGTGCACCTACTTCACCACACAGCTTCTTTTCATTATAATGCCCCCCGGTGTGGGCCGGTGCACCTACTTCACCGTACATATCCTCCTCAATGTGGCCCCTTCATTATAATGCACCCTGGTGTGGGCCGGTGTACCTACCTCATCACACAGCTCCACTTTATTATAATGCCCCCTGGTGCGGGCCGGTGCACCTACCTCACCACACAGATCCTCCTCAATGTGGCCTCTTCATTGTAATGCAACCTGGTGTGGGCTGATGCACCTACCTCACCACACAGGTCCTCTTCATTATAATGCACCCTGGTGTGGGACAGTGCACCTACCTCCTCTTCATTATAATGCACCCTGGTGTGGGCCGGAGCACCTACCTCACCACACAACTCCTTTTTATTATAATGCACCCTGGTGTGGGTCGGTGCACCTACCTCCTCTTCATTATAATGCCCCCTGGTGTGGACTGGTGCACCTACCTCACCACACAGCTCCTCTTCATTATAATGTTCCCTGGTGTGGGCCGGTGCACCTACCTCACCACACAGGTCCTCTTCATTATAATGCACCCTGGTGTGGGCCGGTGCACCTACCTCCTCTTCATTATAATGCACCCTGGTGTGGGCTGGTGTACCTACCTCACCACACAGGTCCTCTTCATTATAATGCCCCCTGGTGTGGGCCGGTGCACCTACCTTCTCTTCATTATAATTCACCCTGGTGTGGGCCGGTGCACCTACCTCACCACACAGCTCCTCTTCATTTTAATGCACCCTGGTGTGGGACGGTGCACCTACCTCCTCTTCATTATAATGCCCCCTGGTGTGGGTCGGTGCACCTACCTCACCACACAGATCCTCCTCAATGTGGCCCCTTCATTATAATGCCCCCTGGTGTGGGCCGGTGCACCTACCTCACCACACAGATCCTCCTCAATGTGGCCCCTTCATTGTAATGCAACCTGGTGTGGGCTGATGCACCTACCTCACCACACAGATCCTCTTCATTATAATGCACCCTGGTGTGGGACAGTGCACCTACCTCCTCTTCATTATAATGCCCCCTGGTTTGGGCTGGTGCACCTACCTCCTCTTCATTATAATGCACCCTGGTGTGGGCCGGAGCACCTACCTCACCACACAACTCCTTTTTATTATAATGCACCCTGGTGTGGGTCGGTGCACCTACCTCCTCTTCATTATAATGCCCCCTGGTGTGGGCTGGTGCACCTACCTCACCAAAAAGCTCCTCTTCATTATAATGCCCCCTGGTGTGGACTGGTGCACCTACCTCACCACACAGCTCCTCTTCATTATAATGTTCCCTGGTGTGAGCCGGTGCACCTACCTCACCACACAGGTCCTCTTCATTATAATGCACCCTGGTGTGGGCCGGTGCACCTACCTCCTCTTCATTATAATGCATACTGGTGTGGGCTGGTGTACCTACCTCACCACACAGGTCCTCTTCATTATAATGCCCCTTGGTGTGGGCCGGTGCACCTACCTTCTCTTCATTATAATTCACCCTGGTGTGGGCCGGTGCACCTACCTCACCACACAGCTCCTCTTCATTTTAATGCACCCTGGTGTGGGACGGTGCACCCACCTCCTCTTCATTATAATGCCCCCTGGTGTGGGTCGGTGCACCTACCTCACCACACAGCTCCTTTTCATTATAATGCACCCTGGTGTGGGCCGGTGCACCTACCTCACCACACAGATCCTTCTCAATGTGGCCCCTTCATTATAATGTTCCCTGGTGTGGGCCGGTGCACCTACCTCACCACACAGCTCCTTTTTATTATAATGCACACTGGTGTGGGCCGGTGCACATACCTCCTCTTCATTATAACGCCCCCTGGTGTGGGCCGTTGCACCTACCTCCTCTTCATTATAATGCAGCCTGGTGTGGGACTGTGCACCTACCTCCTCTTCATTATAATGCCCCCTGGTGTGGGCCGGTTCACCTACTTCCTCTTCATTATAATGCCCCCTGGTGTGGGCCGGTGCACCTACCTCCTCTTTATTATAATGCACCCTGGTTCGGCCAGTGCACCTACCTCCTCTTCATTATAATGCTCCCTGGTGTGGGCTGGTGCACCTACCTCCTCTTCATTATAATGCCCCCTGGTGTGGGTCAGTGCATCTACCTCCTCTTCATTATAATGCAGCCTGGTGTGGGAGGGTGCACCTACCTCCTCTTCATTATAATGCCCCCTGGTGTGGGCCGGTGCACCTACCTCACCACACAGATGCTCCTCAATGTGGCTCCTTCATTATAATGCATCCTGGTGCGGGCCGGTGCACCTACCTCACCACACAGCTCCTCTTTATTATAATGCCCCCTGGTGTGGGCCGGTGCACCTACCTCCTCTTCATTATAATGCACCCTGGTGTGGGCCAGTGAACCTACCTCACCACACAGCTCCTCTTCATTATAATGCCCCCTGGTTTGGCCAGTGCACATACCTCCTCTTCATTATAATGCCTCCTGGTGTGGGCCGGTGTACTTACCTCCTCTTCATTATAATGCCCCCTGGTGTGGGCCGGAGCACCTACCTCACCACACAGCTCCTCTTCATTATAATGCCCCCTGGTGTGGGCAGGTGCACCTACCTCCTGTTCAATATAATGCCCCCTGGTGTGGGCCGGTGCACCTACCTCCTCTTCATTATAATGCCCCCTGGTGTGGGCCGGAGCACCTACCTCACCACACAGCTCCTCTTCATTATAATGCACCCTGGTGAGGGCCGGTGCACATACCTCCTCTTCATTATAATGCCCCCTGGTGTGGGCTGGTGCACCTACCTCCTCTTTATTATAATGCACCCTGGTGTGGGCTGGTGCACCTACCTCCTCTTTATTATAACGCCCCCTGGTGTGGGCCAGTGCACCTACCTCCTCTTCATTATAATGCCCCCTGGTGTGGGCCGGTGCACCTACCTCCTCTTCATTATAATGCCCCCTGGTGTGGGCCGGTGCACTTACCTCCTCTTCATTATAATGCTCCCTGGTGTGGGCCGGAGCACCTACCTCACCACACAGCTCCTCTTCATCATAATGCCCCCTGGTGTGGGCCGGTGCACCTACCTCCTCTTCATTATAATGCCCACTGGTGTGGGCCGCTGCATCTACCTCCTCTTCATTATAAAGCACCCTGGTGTGGGCCGGAGCACCTACCTCACCACACAGCTCCTTTTTATTATAATGCACCCTGGTGTGGGTCGGTGAACATACCTCCTCTTTATTATAATGCCCCTTGGTGTGGGCCGGTGCACCTACCTCCTCTTCATTATAATGCCCCTTGGTGTGGGCTGGTGCACCTACCTCCTCTTCATTATAATGCACCCTGATGTGGGCCGGTGCACCTACCTCCTCTTCATTATAATGCACCCTGGTGTGGGACAGTGCACCTACCTCCTCTTCATTATAATGCACCCTGGTGTGGGCCGGAGCACCTACCTCACCACACAACTCCTTTTTATTATAATGCACCCTGGTGTGGGTCGGTGCACCTACCTCCTCTTCATTATAATGCCCCCTGGTGTGGACTGGTGCACCTACCTCACCACACAGCTCCTCTTTATTATAATGCCCCCTGGTGTGGGCCGGTGCACCTTCCTCACCACACAGATCCTCCTCAATGTGGCCCCTTCATTATAATGATCCCTGGTGTGGGCCGGTGCACCTACCTCCTCTTCATTATAATGCCCCTTGGTGTGGGCTGGTGCACCTACCTCCTCTTCATTATAATGCACCCTGATGTGGGCCGGTGCACCTACCTCCTCTTCATTATAATGCCCCATGGTGTGGGCCGCTGCACCTACCTCACCACACAGCTCCTTTTTATTATAATGCACCCTGGTGTGGGTCAGTGCACATACCTCTTCTTCATTATAATGCCCCCTGGTGTGGGCCGGTGCACCTGCCTCCTTTTCATTATAATGCCCCATGGTGTGGACCGGTGCACCTACCTCACCACACAGCTCCTCTTCATTATAATGCACCCTTGTGTGGGTCGGTGCACCTACCTCCTCTTCATTATAATGCCCCCAGGTGTGGGCCAGTGCACCTACCTCCTCTTCATTATAATGCCCCCTGGTGTGGGCCGGTGCACCTACCTCCTCTTTATTATAATGCGCCCTGGTGTGGGCCTGTGCACCTACCTCCTCTTCATTATAATGCCCCCTGGTGTGGGCCGCTGCACCTACTTCTTCATTATAATGCCCCCTGGTGTGGGCCAGTGCACTTACCTCCTCCATTATAATGCTCCCTGGTGTGGGCCGGAGCACCTACCTCACCACACAGCTCCTCTTCATTATAATGCCCCCTGGTGTGGGCCGGTGCACCTACCTCCTCTTCATTATAATGCCCCCTGGTGTGGGCCGCTGCATCTACCTCCTCTTCATTATAAAGCACCCTGGTGTGGGCCGGAGCACCTACCTCACCACACAGCTCCTTTTTATTATAATGCACCCTGGTGTGGGTCGGTGAACATACCTCCTCTTTATTATAATGCACCCTGGTGTGGGCAGGAGCACCTACCTCACCACACAGCTCCTTTTTATTATAAAGCACCCTGGTGTGGGTCGGTGCACATACCTCCTCTTCATTATAATGCCCCCTGGTGTGGGCCGGTGCACCTGCCTCCTTTTCATTATAATGCCCCCTGGTGTGGACCGGTGCACCTACCTCACCACACAGCTCCTCTTCATTATAATGCACCCTGGTGTGGGCCGGTGCACCTACCTCCTCTTCATTATAATGCCCCCAGGTGTGGGCCAGTGCACCTACCTCCTCTTCATTATAATGCCCCCTGGTGTGGGCCGGTGCACCTACCTCACCACACAGATCCTCCTCAATGTGGCCCCTTCATTATAATGTTCCCTGGTGTGGGCCGGTGCACCTACCTCACCACGCAGATCCTCTTTATTATAATGCCCCCTGGTGTGGGCCGGTGCACCTACCTCACCACACAGATTCTCCTTAATGTGGCTCCTTCATTATAATGTTCCCTGGTGTGGGACGGTGCACCTACTTCACCACACAGCTTCTTTTCATTATAATGCCCCCTGGTGTGGGCCGGTACACCTACCTCACCACACAGGTCCTCTTCATTATAATGCCCCCTGGTGCGGGCCGGTGCACCTACCTCACCACACAGATCCTCCTCAATGTGGCCCCTTCATTATAATGCTCCCTAGTGTGGGCCGGTGCACCTACCTCACCACACAGATTCTCCTCAATGTGGCCCCTTCATTATAATGCCCCCTGGTGTGGGCCGGTGCACCTACCTCACCACACAGATCCACTTTATTATAATGCCCCCTGGTGTGGGCCGGTGCACCTACCACACCACACAGATCCTCCTCAATGTGGCCCCTTCATCATAATGATCCCTGGTGTGGGCCGGTGCACCTACCTCACCACATAGGTCCTCTTCATTATAATGTACCCTGGTATGGGCCGGTGCACCTACTTCACCACACAGCTTCTTTTCATTATAATGCCCCCTGGTGTGGGCCAGTGCACCTACCTCACCACACAGGTCCTCTTCATTATAATGCCCCCTGGTGCGGGCCGGTGCACCTACCTCACCACACAGATCCTCCTCAATGTGGCCCCTTCATTATAATGCTCCCTAGTGTGGGCCGGTGCACCTACCTCACCACACAGATCCTCCTCAATGTGGCCCCTTCATTATAATGCCCCCTGGTGCGGGCCGGTGCACCTACCTCACCACACAGATCCTCCTCAATGTGGCCCCTTCATTATAATGCTCCCTGGTGTGGGCCGGTGCACCTACCTCACCACACAGCTCCTCTTTATTATAATGCCCCCTGGTGTGGGCCGGTGCACCTACCTCACCACACAGATCCTCCTCAATGTGGCCCCTTCATTATAATGCTCCCTGGTGCAGGCCGGTGCACCTACCTCACCACACAGATCCTCCTCAATGTGGCCCCTTCATTATAATACTCCCTGGTGTGGGCTGGTGCACTTACCTCACCACACAGCTCCTTTTTATTATAATGCCCCCTGGTGTGGGACGGTACGCATACCTCCTCTTCATTATAATGCACCCTGGTGTGGGCCGGTGCACCTACCTCACCACACAGGTCCTCTTCATTATAATGCACCCTGGTTTGGCCGGAGCACCTACCTCCTCTTCATTATAATGCACCCTGGTTTGGCCGGAGCACCTACCTCCTCTTCATTATAATGCCCCCTGGTGTGGGCCAGTGAGCCTACCTCACCACACAGGTCCTTTTTATTATAATGCCCCCTGGTGTGGGCCAGTGCACCTACCTCCTCTTCATTATAATGCCCCCTGGTGTGGGCCAGTGAGCCTACCTCACCACACAGGTCCTTTTTATTATAATGCACCCTAATTTGGCCGGAGCACCTTCCTCCTCTTCATTATAATGCCCCCTGGTGTGGGCCAGTGAGCCTACCTCACCACACAGGTCCTCTTCATTATAATGCACCCTGGTTTGGCCGGATCACCTACCTCCTCTTCATTATAATGCCCCCTGGTGTGGGCCGGTGCACCTACCTCCTCTTCATTATAATGCCCCCTGGTGTGGGCCGTTGCACCTACCTCACCACATAGATCCTCCTCAATGTGGTCCCTTCATTATAATGTTCCCTGGTGTGGGCCGGTGCACCTACCTCACCACACAGATCCTCTTTATTATAATGCCCCCTGGTGTGGGCCGGTGCACCTACCTCACCACACAGATTCTCCTTAATGTGGCTCCTTCATCATAATGTTCCCTGGTGTGGGACGGTGCACCTACTTCACCACACAGCTTCTTTTCATTATAATGCCCCCTGGTGTGGGCCGGTGCACCTACCTCACCACACATGTCCTCTTCATTATAATGCCCCCTGGTGCGGGCCGGTGCACCTACCTCACCACACAGATCCTCCTCAATGTGGCCCCTTCATTATAATGCTCCCTAGTGTGGGCCGGTGCACCTACCTCACCACACAGATCCTCCTCAATGTGGCCCCTTCATTATAATGCCCCCTGGTGTGGGCCGGTGCACCTACCTCACCACACAGATCCTCTTTATTATAATGCCCCCTGGTGTGGGCCGGTGCACCTACCTCACCACACAGATCCTCCTCAATGTGGCCCCTTCATTATAATGATCCCTGGTGTGGGCCGGTGCACCTACCTCACCACATAGGTCCTCTTCATTATAATGTACCCTGGTATGGGCCGGTGCACCTACTTCACCACACAGCTTCTTTTCATTATAATGCCCCCTGGTGTGGGCCAGTGCACCTACCTCACCACACAGGTCCTCTTCATTATAATGCCCCCTGGTGTGGGCCAGTGAGCCTACCTCACCACACAGGTCCTCTTCATTATAATGCACCCTGGTTTGGCCGGATCACCTACCTCCTCTTCATTATAATGCCCCCTGGTGTGGGCCGGTGCACCTACCTCCTCTTCATTATAATGCCCCCTGGTGTGGGCCGGTGCACCTACCTCACCACATAGATCCTCCTCAATGTGGTCCCTTCATTATAATGTTCCCTGGTGTGGGCCGGTGCACCTACCTCACCACACAGATCCTCTTTATTATAATGCCCCCTGGTGTGGGCCGGTGCACCTACCTCACCACACAGATTCTCCTTAATGTGGCTCCTTCATCATAATGTTCCCTGGTGTGGGACGGTGCACCTACTTCACCACACAGCTTCTTTTCATTATAATGCCCCCTGGTGTGGGCCGGTGCACCTACCTCACCACACATGTCCTCTTCATTATAATGCCCCCTGGTGCGGGCCGTTGCACCTACCTCACCACACAGATCCTCCTCAATGTGGCCCCTTCATTATAATGCTCCCTAGTGTGGGCCGGTGCACCTACCTCACCACACAGATCCTCCTCAATGTGGCCCCTTCATTATAATGCCCCCTGGTGTGGGCCGGTGCACCTACCTCACCACACAGATCCTCTTTATTATAATGCCCCCTGGTGTGGGCCGGTGCACCTACCTCACCACACAGATCCTCCTCAATGTGGCCCCTTCATTATAATGATCCCTGGTGTGGGCCGGTGCACCTACCTCACCACATAGGTCCTCTTCATTATAATGTACCCTGGTATGGGCCGGTGCACCTACTTCACCACACAGCTTCTTTTCATTATAATGCCCCCTGGTGTGGGCCAGTGCACCTACCTCACCACACAGGTCCTCTTCATTATAATGCCCCCTGGTGCGGGCCGGTGCACCTACCTCACCACACAGATCCTCCTCAATGTGGCCCCTTCATTATAATGTTTCCTGGTGTGGGCCGGTGCACCTACCTCACCACATAGGTCCTCTTCATTATAATGTACCCTGGTATGGGCCGGTGCACCTACTTCACCACACAGCTTCTTTTCATTATAATGCCCCCTGGTGTGGGCTGGTGCACCTACCTCACCATACAGATCCTCCTCAATGTGGCCCCTTCATTATAATGCACCCTGGTGTGGGCCGGTGTACCAACCTCACCACACAGCTCCACTTTATTATAATGCCCCCTGGTGCGGGCCGGTGCACCTACCTCACCACACAGATCCTCCTCAATGTGGCCTCTTCATTGTAATGCAACCTGGTGTGGGCTGATGCACCTACCTCACCACACAGGTCCTCTTCATTATAATGCACCCTGGTGTGGGACAGTGCACCTACCTCCTCTTCATTATAATGCACCCTGGTGTGGGCCGGAGCACCTACCTCACCACACAACTCCTTTTTATTATAATGCACCCTGGTGTGGGTCGGTGCACCTACCTCCTCTTCATTATAATGCCCCCTGGTGTGGACTGGTGCACCTACCTCACCACACAGCTCCTCTTTATTATAATGCCCCCTGGTGTGGGCCGGTGCACCTACCTCACCACACAGATCCTCCTCAATGTGGCCCCTTCATTATAATGATCCCTGGTGTGGGCCGGTGCACCTACCTCCTCTTTATTATAATGCCCCCTGGTGTGGGCCAGTGCACCTACCTCCTCTTCAATATAATGCCCCCTAAAATACACACACAAGCATGTACGATACAGTACCCACTAATACAGAGATAGTAACACAATATATATATATATAATAGCAATAGAAAACAGTAAAAAGCCCAAAAACACCCGCACAAGCATGTGCGATACAGTACCCACTGATACAGAGATAGTAACACAATATATATATATATATATATAATAGCAATAGAAAACAGTAAAAAGCCCAAAAACAACCGCACACAAGTATGTGTGATACAGTACCCACTGATACAGAGATAGTAACACAATATATATATATATATAATAGCAATAGAAAACAGTAAAAAGCCCAAAAACAACCGCACAAGTATGTGCGATACAGTACCCACTGATACAGAGATAGTAACACAATATATATATATATATATATATATATATATATATATATATATATAAATAGCAATAGAAAACAGTAAAAAGCCCAAAAACACCCACACAAGTATGTGCGATACAGTACCCACTGATACAGAGATAGTAACACAATATATATATATATATATATATATATATATATATATATAATAGCAATAGAAAACAGTAAAAAGCCCAAAAACAACCGCACACAAGTATGTGTGATACAGTACCCACTGATACAGAGATAGTAACACAATATATATATATATAATAGCAATAGAAAACAGTAAAAAGCCCAAAAACACACACACAAGCATGTATGATACAGTACCCACTGATACAGAGATAAAATAACACATATATATATATATATATAATAGCAATAGAAAACAGTAAAAAGCCCAAATACACACACACAAGCATGTATGATACAGTACCCACTGATACAGAGATAGTAACACAATATATATATATATAATAGCAATAGAAAACAGTAAAAAGCCCAAAAACAACCGCACACAAGTATGTGTGATACAGTACCCACTGATACAGAGATAGTAACACAATATATATATATATATATATATATATATATATATATAATAGCAATAGAAAACAGTAAAAAGCCCAAAAACAACCGCACACAAGTATGTGTGATACAGTACCCACTGATACAGAGATAGTAACACAATATATATATATATATATATATATATATAATAGCAATAGAAAACAGTAAAAAGCCCAAAAACAACCGCACACAAGTATGTGCGATACAGTACCCACTGATACAGAGATAGTAACACAATATATATATATATATAAATAGCAATAGAAAACAGTAAAAAGCCCAAAAACACACACACAAGTATGTGCGATACAGTACCCACTGATACAGAGATAGTAACACAATATATATATATATATATATATATATAATAGCAATAGAAAACAGTAAAAAGCCCAAATACACACACACAAGTATGTGCGATACAGTACCCACTGATACAGAGATAGTAACACAATATATATATATATAATAGCAATAGAAAACAGTAAAAAGCCCAAAAATACACACACAAGCATGTGCGATACAGTACCCACTGATACAGAGATAGTAACACAATATATATATATATATATAATAGCAATAGAAAACAGTAAAAAGCCCAAATACACACACACAAGCATGTATGATACAGTACCCACTGATACAGAGATAGTAACACAATATATATATATATAATAGCAATAGAAAACAGTAAAAAGCCCAAAAACAACCGCACACAAGTATGTGCGATACAGGACCCACTAATACAGAGATAGTAACACAATATATATATATATATAAATAGCAATAGAAAACAGTAAAAAGCCCAAAAACAACCCGCACAAGCATGTGCGATACAGTACCCACTGATACAGAGATAGTAACACAATATATATATATATATATATAATAGCAATAGAAAACAGTAAAAAGCCCAAAAACAACCGCACACAAGTATGTGTGATACAGTACCCACTGATACAGAGATAGTAACACAATATATATATATATATAATAGCAATAGAAAACAGTAAAAAGCCCAAAAACAACCGCACAAGTATGTGCGATACAGGACCCACTAATACAGAGATAGTAACACAATATATATATATATAATAGCAATAGAAAACAGTAAAAAGCCCAAAAACAACCGCACACAAGTATGTGTGATACAGTACCCACTGATACAGAGATAGTAACACAATATATATATATATATATTTTTTTTTTTATAGCAATAGAAAACAGTAAAAAGCCCAAAAACACCCGCACAAGCATGTGCGATACAGTACCCACTGATACAGAGATAGTAACACAATATATATATATATATATATATATATATATATATATATATATAATAAAACCCGTTGTGGATACAGTCCCACTGTACAGGTAGTAACACAATATATATTTTATTAGTTTTTTAATAGCAATAGAAAACAGTAAAAAGCCCAAAAACACCCGCACACAAGTATGTGCGATACAGTACCCACTGATACAGAGATAGTAACACAATATATATATATATATATATATATATATATATATAATAGAAAACAGTAAAAAGCCCAAAAACACACACACAAGCATGTGTGATACAGTCCACCCACTGATACAGAGATAGTAACACAATATATATATATATATATTTAATAGCAATAGAAAACAGTAAAAAGCCCAAAAACAACCACACACAAGTATGTGTGATACAGTACCCACTGATACAGAGATAGTAACACAATATATATATATATATATAGATATAGATAACACAGTAAAAAGCCCAAATCACACACACAAGCATGTGTGATACAGTACCCACTGATACAGAGATAGTAACACAATATATATATATATATAATAGCAATAGAAAACAGTAAAAAGCCCAAAAACAACCACACACAAGTATGTGTGATACAGTACCCACTGATACAGAGATAGTAACACAATATATATATATATATTTATAGCAATAGAAAACAGTAAAAAGCCCAAAAACAACCGCACACAAGTATGTGTGATACAGTACCCACTGATACAGAGATAGGATACACACTAATAATATATATATATATATATATATATATAATAGCAATAGAAAACAGTAAAAAGCCCAAAAACAACCGCACACAAGTATGTGTGATACAGTACCCACTGATACAGAGATAGTAACACATATATATATATATATATATATATATATATTTTTGCAATAGAAAACAGTAAAAAGCCCAAAAACACGCACACAAGTATGTGCGATACAGTACCCACTGATACAGAGATAGTAACACAATATATATATATATATATATATAACCCGGGGCCCCGCGGGTCCGCTGGCCCCGCGTCGCCCCGCGGCTATATATATATATATAATAGCAATAGAAAACAGTAAAAAGCCCAAAAACACCCGCACACAAGTATGTGCGATACAGTACCCACTGATACAGAGATAGTAACACAATATATATATATATATAATAGCAATAGAAAACAGTAAAAAGCCCAAAAACACACACACACAAGTATGTGCGATACAGTACCCACTGATACAGAGATAGTAACACAATATATATATATATATATATATATAATAGCAATAGAAAACAGTAAAAAGCCCAAAAACACACACACAAGTATGTGCGATACAGTACCCACTGATACAGAGATAGTAACACAATATATATATATATAAATAGCAATAGAAAACAGTAAAAAGCCCAAAAATACACACACAAGCATGTGCGATACAGTACCCACTGATACAGAGATAGTAACACAATATATATATATATATATAATAGCAATAGAAAACAGTAAAAAGCCCAAATACACACACACAAGCATGTATGATACAGTACCCACTGATACAGAGATAGTAACACAATATATATATATATAAATAGCAATAGAAAACAGTAAAAAGCCCAAAAACAACCGCACACAAGTATGTGCGATACAGGACCCACTAATACAGAGATAGTAACACAATATATATATATATATAATAGCAATAGAAAACAGTAAAAAGCCCAAAAACACCCGCACAAGCATGTGCGATACAGTACCCACTGATACAGAGATAGTAACACAATATATATATATATATAATAGCAATAGAAAACAGTAAAAAGCCCAAAAACACCCACACAAGCATGTGCGATACAGTACCCACTGATACAGAGATAGTAACACAATATATATATATATATAATAGCAATAGAAAACAGTAAAAAGCCCAAAAACACACACACAAGCATGTGCGATACAGTACCCACTGATACAGAGATAGTAACACAATATATATATATATATATAATAGCAATAGAAAACAGTAAAAAGCCCAAAAACAACCGCACACAAGTATGTGTGATACAGTACCCACTGATACAGAGATAGTAACACAATATATATATATATATATAATAGCAATAGAAAACAGTAAAAAGCCCAAATACACACACACAAGCATGTATGATACAGTACCCACTGATACAGAGATAGTAACACAATATATATATATATAATAGCAATAGAAAACAGTAAAAAGCCCAAAAACAACCGCACACAAGTATGTGTGATACAGTACCCACTGATACAGAGATAGTAACACAATATATATATATATATAAATAGCAATAGAAAACAGTAAAAAGCCCAAATACACACACACAAGCATGTATGATACAGTACCCACTGATACAGAGATAGTAACACAATATATATATATATATAATAGCAATAGAAAACAGTAAAAAGCCCAAAAACACCGCACACAAGTATGTGCGATACAGTACCCACTGATACAGAGATAGTAACACAATATATATATATATAATAGCAATAGAAAACAGTAAAAAGCCCAAAAACAACCGCACACAAGTATGTGCGATACAGTACCCACTGATACAGAGATAGTAACACAATATATATATATATAAATAGCAATAGAAAACAGTAAAAAGCCCAAAAACAACCACACACAAGTATGTGCGATACAGTACCCACTGATACAGAGATAGTAACACAATATATATATATATAAATAGCAATAGAAAACAGTAAAAAGCCCAAAAACACACACACAAGTATGTGTGATACAGTACCCACTGATACAGAGATAGTAACACAATATATATATATATATATAATAGCAATAGAAAACAGTAAAAAGCCCAAAAACACACACACAAGTATGTGCGATACAGTACCCACTGATACAGAGATAGTAACACAATATATATATATATATAATAGCAATAGAAAACAGTAAAAAGCCCAAAAACACACACACAAGCATGTGTGATACAGTACCCACTGATACAGAGATAGTAACACAATATATATATATATATAAATAGCAATAGAAAACAGTAAAAAGCCCAAATACACACACACAAGCATGTATGCGATACAGTACCCACTGATACAGAGATAGTAACACAATATATATATATATATAATAGCAATAGAAAACAGTAAAAAGCCCAAAAACAACACACACAAGCATGTGCGATACAGTACCCACTGATACAGAGATAGTAACACAATATATATATATATATATAATAGCAATAGAAAACAGTAAAAAGCCCAAAAACAACCACACACAAGCATGTGTGATACAGTACCCACTGATACAGAGATAGTAACACAATATATATATATATATAAATAGCAATAGAAAACAGTAAAAAGCCCAAAAACAACCACACACAAGTATGTGCGATACAGTACCCACTGATACAGAGATAGTAACACAATATATATATATATAAATAGCAATAGAAAACAGTAAAAAGCCCAAAAACAACCACACACAAGTATGTGCGATACAGTACCCACTGATACAGAGATAGTAACACAATATATATATATATATAATAGCAATAGAAAACAGTAAAAAGCCCAAAAACACACACACAAGCATGTGCGATACAGTACCCACTGATACAGAGATAGTAACACAATATATATATATATATATAATAGCAATAGAAAACAGTAAAAAGCCCAAAAACACACACACAAGCATGTGCGATACAGTACCCACTGATACAGAGATAGTAACACAATATATATATATATAAATAGCAATAGAAAACAGTAAAAAGCCCAAAAACACCCGCACACAAGTATGTGCGATACAGTACCCACTGATACAGAGATAGTAACACAATATATATATATATATAATAGCAATAGAAAACAGTAAAAAGCCCAAAAACACCCGCACAAGCATGTGCGATACAGTACCCACTGATACAGAGATAGTAACACAATATATATATATATATAATAGCAATAGAAAACAGTAAAAAGCCCAAAAACACCCACACAAGCATGTGCGATACAGTACCCACTGATACAGAGATAGTAACACAATATATATATATATATAAATAGCAATAGAAAACAGTAAAAAGCCCAAAAACACACACACAAGCATGTGCGATACAGTACCCACTGATACAGAGATAGTAACACAATATATATATATATATATAATAGCAATAGAAAACAGTAAAAAGCCCAAAAACAACCACACACAAGCATGTGCGATACAGTACCCACTGATACAGAGATAGTAACACAATATATATATATATATATAATAGCAATAGAAAACAGTAAAAAGCCCAAATACACACACACAAGCATGTATGATACAGTACCCACTGATACAGAGATAGTAACACAATATATATATATATAATAGCAATAGAAAACAGTAAAAAGCCCAAAAACAACCGCACACAAGTATGTGCGATACAGTACCCACTGATACAGAGATAGTAACACAATATATATATATATATAATAGCAATAGAAAACAGTAAAAAGCCCAAAAACACCCGCACAAGCATGTGCGATACAGTACCCACTGATACAGAGATAGTAACACAATATATATATATATATATATAATAGCAATAGAAAACAGTAAAAAGCCCAAAAACACACACACAAGCATGTGCGATACAGTACCCACTGATACAGAGATAGTAACACAATATATATATATATATATATACATAGAAAACAGTAAAAAGCCCAAAAAACACACACAAGCATGTGCGATACAGTACCCACTGATACAGAGATAGTAACACATATATATATATATATAATAGCAATAGAAAACAGTAAAAAGCCCAAAAACAACCGCACACAAGTATGTGTGATACAGTACCCACTGATACAGAGATAGTAACACAATATATATATATATATATAATAGCAATAGAAAACAGTAAAAAGCCCAAATACACACACACAAGCATGTGCGATACAGTACCCACTGATACAGAGATAGTAACACAATATATATATATATAATAGCAATAGAAAACAGTAAAAAGCCCAAAAACAACCCCACACAAGTATGTGTGATACAGTACCCACTGATACAGAGATAGTAACACAATATATATATATATATATATATAATAATAGAAAACAGTAAAAAGCCCAAAAACACACACACAAGTATGTGCGATACAGTACCCACTGATACAGAGATAGTAACACAATATATATATATATAATAGCAATAGAAAACAGTAAAAAGCCCAAAAACACACACACAAGTATGTGCGATACAGTACCCACTGATACAGAGATAGTAACACAAATATATATATATATATATATAGCAATAGAAAACAGTAAAAAGCCCAAATACACACACACAAGCATGTGCGATACAGTACCCACTGATACAGAGATAGTAACACAATATATATATATATAATAGCAATAGAAAACAGTAAAAAGCCCAAAAACACCCGCACACAAGTATGTGCGATACAGTACCCACTAATACAGAGATAGTAACACAATATATATATATATATAATAGCAATAGAAAACAGTAAAAAGCCCAAAAACACACACACACAAGCATGTGCGATACAGTACCCACTGATACAGAGATAGTAACACAATATATATATATATATAATAGCAATAGAAAACAGTAAAAAGCCCAAAAACACCCACACAAGCATGTGCGATACAGTACCCACTGATACAGAGATAGTAACACAATATATATATATATATAATAGCAATAGAAAACAGTAAAAAGCCCAAAAACAACCACACACAAGCATGTGTGATACAGTACCCACTGATACAGAGATAGTAACACAATATATATATATATATATAATAGCAATAGAAAACAGTAAAAAGCCCAAAAACAACCGCACACAAGTATGTGTGATACAGTACCCACTGATACAGAGATAGTAACACAATATATATATATATATATAATAGCAATAGAAAACAGTAAAAAGCCCAAAAACACACACACAAGCATGTGCGATACAGGACCCACTGATACAGAGATAGTAACACAATATATATATATATATAATAGCAATAGAAAACAGTAAAAAGCCCAAAAACAACCGCACACAAGTATGTGTGATACAGTACCCACTGATACAGAGATAGTAACACAATATATATATATATAATAGCAATAGAAAACAGTAAAAAGCCCAAAAACAACCCCACACAAGTATGTGCGATACAGTACCCACTGATACAGAGATAGTAACACAATATATATATATATAATAGCAATAGAAAACAGTAAAAAGCCCAAAAACACCCACACAAGTATGTGCGATACAGTACCCACTGATACAGAGATAGTAACACAATATATATATATATATATATATAATAGCAATAGAAAACAGTAAAAAGCCCAAAAACACACACACAAGCATGTGCGATACAGTACCCACTGATACAGAGATAGTAACACAATATATATATATATAATAGCAATAGAAAACAGTAAAAAGCCCAAAAACAACCGCACACAAGTATGTGCGATACAGTACCCACTGATACAGAGATAGTAACACAATATATATATATATATATATATAGCAATAGAAAACAGTAAAAAGCCCAAAAACACACACACAAGCATGTATGATACAGTACCCACTGATACAGAGATAGTAACACAATATATATATATATATATAGCAATAGAAAACAGTAAAAAGCCCAAAAACAACCGCACACAAGCATGTACGATACAGTACCCACGGTGTACACATATATATATATATTAGCCGAACAGCCCAAACACCCACACAAGTATGTGTACAGTACCCACTGATACAGAGATAATAACACAATATATATATATATAATAGCAATAGAAAACAGTAAAAAGCCCAAAAACAACCCCACACAAGCATGTGCGATACAGTACCCACTGATACAGAGATAGTAACACAATATATATATATATATATATAATAGCAATAGAAAACAGTAAAAAGCCCAAAAACACACACACACAGTATGTGCGATACAGTACCCACTGATACAGAGATAGTAACACAATATATATATATATATATAAAGCAATAGAAAACAGTAAAAAGCCCAAAAACACACACACAAGTATGTGCGATACAGTACCCACTGATACAGAGATAGTAACACAATATATATATATATATATAATAGCAATAGAAAACAGTAAAAAGCCCAAATACACACACACAAGCATGTGCGTGATACAGTACCCACTGATACAGAGATAGTAACACAATATATATATATATAATAGCAATAGAAAACAGTAAAAAGCCCAAAAACAACCACACACAAGTATGTGCGATACAGTACCCACTGATACAGAGATAGTAACACAATATATATATATATAATAGCAATAGAAAACAGTAAAAAGCCCAAAAACACCCACACAAGCATGTGCGATACAGTACCCACTGATACAGAGATAGTAACACAATATATATATATATATAATAGCAATAGAAAACAGTAAAAAGCCCAAAAACACCCACACAAGCATGTGCGATACAGTACCCACTGATACAGAGATAGTAACACAATATATATATATATATAATAGCAATAGAAAACAGTAAAAAGCCCAAAAACACACACACAAGTATGTGCGATACAGTACCCACTGATACAGAGATAGTAACACAATATATATATATATATATAATAGCAATAGAAAACAGTAAAAAGCCCAAAAACAACCGCACACAAGTATGTGCGATACAGTACCCACTGATACAGAGATAGTAACACAATATATATATATATATATAATAGCAATAGAAAACAGTAAAAAGCCCAAATACACACACACAAGCATGTATGATACAGTACCCACTGATACAGAGATAGTAACACAATATATATATATATAATAGCAATAGAAAACAGTAAAAAGCCCAAAAACAACCGCACACAAGTATGTGTGATACAGTACCCACTGATACAGAGATAATAACACAATATATATATATATAAATAGCAATAGAAAACAGTAAAAAGCCCAAAAACACCCACACAAGCATGTGCGATACAGTACCCACTGATACAGAGATAGTAACAAAATATATATATATATATATATAATAGCAATAGAAAACAGTAAAAAGCCCAAAAACACACACACAACCATGTGCGATACAGTACCCACTGATACAGAGATAGTAACACAATATATATATATATAAATAGCAATAGAAAACAGTAAAAAGCCCAAAAACACCCGCACAAGCATGTGCGATACAGTACCCACTGATACAGAGATAGTAACACAATATATATATATATATATAATAGCAATAGAAAACAGTAAAAAGCCCAAATACACACACACAGTATGTGCGATACAGTACCCACTGATACAGAGATAGTAACACAATATATATATATATAAATAGCAATAGAAAACAGTAAAAAGCCCAAAAACACCCACACAAGTATGTGTGATACAGTACCCACTGATACAGAGATAGTAACACAATATATATATATATAATAGCAATAGAAAACAGTAAAAAGCCCAAAAACAACACACACAAGTATGTGCGATACAGTACCCACTGATACAGAGATAGTAACACAATATATATATATATATAATAGCAATAGAAAACAGTAAAAAGCCCAAAAACAACCACACACAAGCATGTGCGATACAGTACCCACTGATACAGAGATAGTAACACAATATATATATATATAATAGCAATAGAAAACAGTAAAAAGCCCAAAAACACACGCACACAAGTATGTGTGATACAGTACCCACTGATACAGAGATAGTAACACAATATATATATATATATATAATAGCAATAGAAAACAGTAAAAAGCCCAAATACACAACCCACACAAGCATGTGCGATACAGTACCCACTGATACAGAGATAGTAACACAATATATATATATATATAATAGCAATAGAAAACAGTAAAAAGCCCAAAAACACACACACAAGCATGTATGATACAGTACCCACTGATACAGAGATAGTAACACAATATATATATATATAATAGCAATAGAAAACAGTAAAAAGCCCAAAAACAACCGCACACAAGTATGTGTGATACAGTACCCACTGATACAGAGATAGTAACACAATATATATATATATATAATAGCAATAGAAAACAGTAAAAAGCCCAAAAACACACACACAAGCATGTGCGATACAGTACCCACTGATACAGAGATAGTAACACAATATATATATATATATATATAATAGCAATAGAAAACAGTAAAAAGCCCAAAAACACCACACACAAGCATGTGCGATACAGTACCCACTGATACAGAGATAGTAACACAATATATATATATATATAATAGCAATAGAAAACAGTAAAAAGCCCAAAAACACCCACACAAGCATGTGCGATACAGTACCCACTGATACAGAGATAGTAACACAATATATATATATATATATATAATAGCAATAGAAAACAGTAAAAAGCCCAAAAACACACACACAAGTATGTGCGATACAGTACCCACTGATACAGAGATAGTAACACAATATATATATATATAATAATAGCAATAGAAAACAGTAAAAAGCCCAAAAACACCCCACACAAGTATGTGCGATACAGTACCCACTGATACAGAGATAGTAACACAATATATATATATATAATAGCAATAGAAAACAGTAAAAAGCCCAAAAACACCCGCACACAAGTATGTGCGATACAGTACCCACTGATACAGAGATAGTAACACAATATATATATATATAAATAGCAATAGAAAACAGTAAAAAGCCCAAAAACAACCACACACAAGTATGTGCGATACAGTACCCACTGATACAGAGATAGTAACACAATATATATATATATAATAGCAATAGAAAACAGTAAAAAGCCCAAAAACAACCACACACAAGTATGTGTGATACAGTACCCACTGATACAGAGATAGTAACACAATATATATATATATATATAATAGCAATAGAAAACAGTAAAAAGCCCAAAAACACACACACAAGCATGTGCGATACAGTACCCACTGATACAGAGATAGTAACACAATATATATATATATAATAGCAATAGAAAACAGTAAAAAGCCCAAAAACAACCGCACACAAGTATGTGCGATACAGTACCCACTGATACAGAGATAGTAACACAATATATATATATATATAATAGCAATAGAAAACAGTAAAAAGCCCAAAAACAACACACACAAGCATGTGCGATACAGTACCCACTGATACAGAGATAGTAACACAATATATATATATATATATAATAGCAATAGAAAACAGTAAAAAGCCCAAAAACACACACACAAGCATGTGCGATACAGTACCCACTGATACAGAGATAGTAACACAATATATATATATATAATAGCAATAGAAAACAGTAAAAAGCCCAAAAACAACCACACACAAGTATGTGCGATACAGTACCCACTGATACAGAGATAGTAACACAATATATATATATATAAAATAGCAATAGAAAACAGTAAAAAGCCCAAAACACACACACAAGCATGTGCGATACAGTACCCACTGATACAGAGATAGTAACACAATATATATATATATATATATATATAATAGCAATAGAAAACAGTAAAAAGCCCAAAAACACACACACAAGTATGTGCGATACAGTACCCACTGATACAGAGATAGTAACACAATATATATATATATATATAGCAATAGAAAACAGTAAAAAGCCCAAAAACACACACACAAGCATGTGCGATACAGTACCCACTGATACAGAGATAGTAACACAATATATATATATATAAATAGCAATAGAAAACAGTAAAAAGCCCAAAAACACCCGCACACAAGTATGTGCGATACAGTACCCACTGATACAGAGATAGTAACACAATATATATATATATATATAATAGCAATAGAAAACAGTAAAAAGCCCAAAAACACACACACAAGCATGTGCGATACAGTACCCACTGATACAGAGATAGTAACACAATATATATATATATAATAGCAATAGAAAACAGTAAAAAGCCCAAAAACAACCACACACAAGTATGTGCGATACAGTACCCACTGATACAGAGATAGTAACACAATATATATATATATATATAATAGCAATAGAAAACAGTAAAAAGCCCAAAAACACACACACAAGCATGTGCGATACAGTACCCACTGATACAGAGATAGTAACACAATATATATATATATATAATAGCAATAGAAAACAGTAAAAAGCCCAAAAACACCACACACAAGCATGTGTGATACAGTACCCACTGATACAGAGATAGTAACACAATATATATATATATATATAGCAATAGAAAACAGTAAAAAGCCCAAAAACACCCACACAAGCATGTGGATACAGTACCCACTGATACAGAGATAGTAACCATATATATATATATATAATAGCAATAGAAAACAGTAAAAAGCCCAAAAACACACACACAAGTATGTGCGATACAGTACCCACTGATACAGAGATAGTAACACAATATATATATATATATATAATAGCAATAGAAAACAGTAAAAAGCCCAAATACACACACACAAGCATGTATGATACAGTACCCACTGATACAGAGATAGTAACACAATATATATATATATAAATAGCAATAGAAAACAGTAAAAAGCCCAAAAACAACCGCACACAAGTATGTGCGATACAGGACCCACTGATACAGAGATAGTAACACAATATATATATATATAATAGCAATAGAAAACAGTAAAAAGCCCAAAAACACCCACACAAGCATGTGCGATACAGTACCCACTGATACAGAGATAGTAACACAATATATATATATATATAATAGCAATAGAAAACAGTAAAAAGCCCAAAAACACCCACACAAGCATGTGCGATACAGTACCCACTGATACAGAGATAGTAACCAATATATATATATATATAATAGCAATAGAAAACAGTAAAAAGCCCAAAAACAACCACACACAAGTATGTGCGATACAGTACCCACTGATACAGAGATAGTAACACAATATATATATATATATATATAGCAATAGAAAACAGTAAAAAGCCCAAAAACAACCGCACACAAGTATGTGCGATACAGTACCCACTGATACAGAGATAGTAACACAATATATATATATATATATATAGCAATAGAAAACAGTAAAAAGCCCAAAAACACACACACAACGTCCTGTGCGTACCCCGCCCCTGATACAGAGATAGTAACACAATATATATATATATATATAGCAATAGAAAACAGTAAAAAGCCCAAAAACACACACACACAAGCATGTGCGATACAGTACCCACTGATACAGAGATAGTAACACAATATATATATATATATATAGCTAATAGAAAACAGTAAAAAGCCCAAAAACACACACACACAAGCATGTGCGATACAGTACCCACTGATACAGAGATAGTAACACAATATATATATATATATATATAGCAATAGAAAACAGTAAAAAGCCCAAAACACACACACACAAGCATGTGTGATACAGTACCCACTGATACAGAGATAGTAACACAATATATATATATATATAATAGCAATAGAAAACAGTAAAAAGCCCAAAAACAACCGCACACAAGTATGTGCGATACAGTACCCACTGATACAGAGATAGTAACACAATATATATATATATATATAGCAATAGAAAACAGTAAAAAGCCCAAAAACACACACACAAGCATGTGTGATACAGTACCCACTGATACAGAGATAGTAACACAATATATATATATATATATAATAGCAATAGAAAACAGTAAAAAGCCCAAAAACACCACACACAAGTATGTGCGATACAGTACCCACTGATACAGAGATAGTAACACAATATATATATATATATAATAGCAATAGAAAACAGTAAAAAGCCCAAAAACACACACACACAGCATGTGCGATACAGTACCCACTGATACAGAGATAGTAACACAATATATATATATATATATATACTAAAGCAATACACACACACAGCATTCTCGTCCCCTGTCGTATCACAATATATATATATATATAGCAATAGAAAACAGTAAAAAGCCAAATACACACACACAAGCATGTGCGATACAGTACCCACTGATACAGAGATAGTAACACAATATATATATATATAATAGCAATAGAAAACAGTAAAAAGCCCAAAAACAACCGCACACAAGTATGTGCGATACAGTACCCACTGATACAGAGATAGTAACACAATATATATATATATATATAATACAATAGAAAACAGTAAAAAGCCCAAAAACACCCACACAAGCATGTGCGATACAGTACCCACTGATACAGAGATAGTAACACAATATATATATATATATATATAGCAATAGAAAACAGTAAAAAGCCCAAAAACACCCCACACAAGCATGTGCGATACAGTACCCACTGATACAGAGATAGTAACACAATATATATATATATATAATAGCAATAGAAAACAGTAAAAAGCCCAAAAACACGCACACAAGCATGTGCGATACAGTACCCACTGATACAGAGATAGTAACACAATATATATATATATATATAATAGCAATAGAAAACAGTAAAAAGCCCAAAAACACACGCACACAAGCATGTGCGATACAGTACCCACTGATACAGAGATAGTAACACAATATATATATATATATAATAGCAATAGAAAACAGTAAAAAGCCCAAAAACACACACACAAGTATGTGCGATACAGTACCCACTGATACAGAGATAGTAACACAATATATATATATATATAGTTTATGCAATAGAAAACAGTAAAAAGCCCAAAACACCCACACAAGCATGTGCGATACAGTACCCACTGATACAGAGATAGTAACACAATATATATATATATATAATAGCAATAGAAAACAGTAAAAAGCCCAAAAACACACACACAAGCATGTGCGATACAGTACCCACTGATACAGAGATAGTAACACAATATATATATATATATAAATAGCAATAGAAAACAGTAAAAAGCCCAAAAACAACCGCACACAAGCATGTGCGATACAGTACCCACTGATACAGAGATAGTAACACAATATATATATATATATATATAGCAATAGAAAACAGTAAAAAGCCCAAAAACAACCGCACACAAGTATGTGCGATACAGTACCCACTGATACAGAGATAGTAACACAATATATATATATATATATAGCAATAGAAAACAGTAAAAAGCCCAAAAACACCACACACAAGTATGTGCGATACAGTACCCACTGATACAGAGATAGT